>VZTU01034160.1:0-98530 GCA_013400835.1 Zapornia atra | reverse complement strand
CCCCCCCCCCAAAAAAAAAAAAAACCGAGGGAAGCTACATCTGACTCCTCTTGTATGAAACAGAGGGAGAGAGAGAGACACACACACACCCTCCGCTAGTCCCCTACAGCCAGCAGCAGCTGATTGAATGGCTGTCGTTGTGGGTAATTCACGAAGGAGGTGGTAGGAACAATCAGAGGGATTTGTGTGTGTGTGTGTGAAGGGGGGGGGGAGGAGGAGGAGGAGAAAGGAGGGGAGCTTAAACCAGCTCCTCCGAAACAATCTGGAAACAAAATGTGCTCTGCAAAGTGTCTGTCAGGAGCCGCGGCAGCTCCTCTGCATGCGCCAGCGCCGCTCTGCTCCGCTTCTGCTCCGCTCCCCCCTTCCCCGCTCTCCTCACCGCCGCTGCCGCCGCCGTCGCTGCTGCTCCCCGGTGATATTAACGCAGGCTCCTCGCTCCTATACGCCGCACTTGATCCAACGTGGAAAACCCAAATACCAGTTTCAAACACTTGGGAAACATTCAGCCCCGCCACGCACGGCGCATGCGCACCCCTCCCAGCGCTGTATACACACACACACACACACACACACAGAGGCACAGGCACACTCACCGCGCACACACACATACACACACTCTCACTCCCTCTCCCCCTCCCCCTCCCGGAACCGCGGCGGGGCGAGCGCTCCTCTGCATATTCATCGTCCCTCCTCCCCTTACTCACGTTTGGGGAGGGAAGGCGGCAGGGATGCGGTCGTAGCGAGGGGCTGGGCGGCTCGGTGCCGGCGTAGGCGTGGGGAGGAAGCCCCCGCGGGCGGCCGGGCGGGGAGTGAGGGTGGTGGAGAGGGGAAGGCGGAGGCTCCGGTGAAGTTGCGCGGACGTTGCGAGGAGAGCGACCCGCGGGGAGGCTGAGGGGAGAGAGAGCGCGGGTTGCTGGAGCTTGCCAGCGGGAGAAGTTGGATGCTTTTGCGGTAGGGCACGGACTTTGGAGGAGTCTCTCGCCTATCTGCGAGCTGGTGGCGGAGACCGCGCTCACCCCAGAACGGAGCAGCTCCGAGAGCTTTCCGAGGAGGGACGCGCAGAGTGGGAGACGGGGAACCATGCGACGCCACGGCGGTAGCGAAGCCGCCACCCCGCTCTGGGGGCAGGGCTGTACCCGGCGCGGCGCCGGACGCTGAGGAGAAGCGTTGGCTCCCTCCTTAGCAGGCAACCGCATCAATCATCCCCGCGGCGGGTGACACCCGCCCCAGCCAATCACCTCTTCCCTCGTGTCCCGCCCCGCAGCTTTCGACCAATCCTCGCCAGGTGGGAGGGAGGGCGCCGCGGCGACTACGCTGCCTGGGATACCGGCCGCGGCAGAAGAGGCGGTAACCTCGCGGGGGAAGAGGGAGGGGGAGGAGGCGGGGTCGCGCATGCGCACTATCCACAGCGCGAGGATAAAATGGAGCCATCAGGGGCCGCAGTCAACTACATTCCCCAGCTGCCCTTGAGCGGCGGTACATGCGCGTGGGCGGGCTTACCGCGCCAGCACCTCCCGCGCAGAGCGGGTGGGGTAGGGGGGTTCGGGGGAGGTGGGCAGTGCCTCCTCTGGGGCTTGGCGGCGATTTTCGGACTCGCTCGGTGGCGTGTTTGCTGCTGCTCCGCCTGGGCGCCTGCCGGACAGGGCTCTGAGCGCCTGTGTGGAGGAGGAGGGGCCGGGGCCGGGCCCGGGTATAGCCCCGTACCGCTCAAGTCCCGCCCGCCGGCCGCGGGGAAGGGCTGCTGTGGGAAGGCGTGGGACCCGTGCGGGTTGGGGTGCTTCTTTGGAAATGGCCCCGTCTCAACGTAGGCTTTCAAACTTAAGATAAGGGGTGGGGGGATAACGGGGCGTCGCGCCTCCCCCCCCCACCCCCGCCAAACGTTTGAAGCTGAAGACCGGTCACACACGGCTGTTCTTTCCGCTGCCGTTTGCGATTTGACTCCACCGGCGCCTGAGATGCCCTGAACCTAGCGGCTAAAACCAAATCCAGCGGCGCAACGTGAAGCTTTTGCAGGGACCGCGGCGGGCGGTCATGTGGGGCCCCGCTGTGGGTCACCTCACCCGGGGCCGCGGCTCGCCGCGGGCCGCCTGCCTTTGTTTCCCCAAGTTGCTGCCAAGACTGTTGGTAACCAGCAGCCGTCCCACCGCCGGCCGGCTGGTAACGCGCAGGTCCGGGCTGGGGAGGAGATGAGATTCTCCCTCCTCACCGGGCTCCCCTGAGCCCCCCGGCGCTGCCAAATCCGTCCTTCCCCCGCGCACACTTCCCGTGGCGGGGCGCCGAGCGGCAGCAAGCACACACCTGCGGGGAGCGGGGCGGCGGCAGGGCCGGGAAATCCTCCTTGCCGGCCGTGGCCGGCCCTGCCCGCCCCCCTCCCTCCTCAGCGGGGCTATGCTCCAGCCGCTCTCCCGGCGGCGGGGCGGGCTCTGAGGGGAGGCGGTGGCGGCTCAGCCCCGCCCGCGGAGCAGCGTAGGGCGGCCTCCAGCCCGGCGGGGGGAAGCGGAGTTGTCGGCTCCGGCGATTTTATCTCGTCCCTCATTAGGGCGATGAGCTGGCGTTTACCTGGCGTTTCCTCTCGGGAAGTTCCCGGAGCCCGCAGACGCCTGCTCCCGCCAGGATCAGCGGGGAAGGCGGGCCGGCCTGGAAAACCTACCCTGGGCTCCAGCGAAGCCAAACAGCGCGCCCTTTCTGTCTCCCTTTCTTCTTGGCATTGTCGCTTTGTGTTTTTTCCTTTTCCAGACGTCACTGGCAATCCCCTAATTTAGGGGAGACTGACTCATCATTCCTAAACGCTCAGGCTTGCTGGTGCAGTCGTTGTTTATTGAGGCATTGATGTTCTGCTTCTTTCAGGGAGCGGGAGGGAGCGACGGCCTGACTAAGGACCTCAGCATCTTAACCGCATTTAAGCATTTCTGCTGCTGTCATCAACTTGGTGTCTGAGCGCCCAGAGTGGTGTTTTCAAGGGAGCACTGGCAAGTCTTTATTGACCCCCTGCAGTGGGAGCAAGGCACCGAACTAGTTCTGAGGAGCGGAGCCGATCTTCCCTAGCATAGGCTAAGCCCATTCCGAACCGCCTCTGCCCCGTTCCTTCAGGCAGACTTCAGAGGGCAGTTGCTCGTTTTGCGAAGATACCTGTAAGTTCTCTGTTCTTTTCCTCCCCTCATTTTCTGCTTCTGTGAGTTGTTCTGCTTGCTGATGTAAGCCTCAAAAACCTAAGATCTTGAGTATGTAAATGGTGATGAGTACTATGGCATCTAGGCAGTGCTCCAAGCCTGGTTTTTTGGACCCGTGTGCTCTGGTTTACAGTGGCATTGATGGAGTGGTGTAATGGCACCACTGGCCTGGGAACACCTATACTATGTTGTTGGCACCACCTTGGTAGTTACAACCTGTTTCACCCTTGCCTTGGAAAAGCTGAGCTACTTGTCAGCAATTAAAGGTAGTTAACATCCCCTGGCTAGTGTACAAACTCAAGTCAGTAATTATGACTCAGAAGGGGCAAGACATCTGGAAAGAAGGCAGATGAGTCCCAAAAAGTCATTCTTGCAAAAAAAGTTAATCACCATTCTAGCCACACAGTAGTAATTACAGATACAAATAAGAAATTGGTTTGTAAACGTACCTGCTGATTTACTAAACAAGAACTTCTGTCCCTCCTTATAGAAAAAAAAATTAGAAAGGTACAACTTTTGAATGTAGCTGTGGCCTGCTAGGCTTCAGTAACTTGCTCAAAATATCGCTAGATTTAGATGCACTGAAGATAGAGGGCTTGGGATCATCTGCCTCTTAAAAGTGTCATCTACTTGGTCTTGCTCTGTCAGCTTCTTGTATGTTGCCAGAAGAGTGACAGGGAAAAAACATCATTGGGCTTTGCTCCAATGGAAGAATGGGATGGAGCTGACCTGAAAATGCAGATGATACATACTTTGAAGGTCCCCTTTCACAGTTCCTAGAGATGTTTCTCAGTGCTTTGTGCAGCATCAAATGTACCGGTACCTAGCAATACCTATTCTCTCCAGGCTCAGTATCATTTTTTTAGGCAGGTGGGGCAGGGGCTGGGTGGGCCGTCAGGATCAGGTATATGCGTACATCTCCAGGTTGGAAAATTTTGGAAGATGTTTGGATGGCATCCGTTGCCCACCTCTGTTCTGCTTTCTTTTTACGTTGGTTTCTTGCCTGTGAACTGCAGTAGGGGAGAGGTGGGAGATTCTGAATGCAGTTTTACGGGTTTTTTTCCCCATATTTAGGGCCTATTTCTTACTCTGGTGGAGCAGTCAGAAGTAGAGGTGTAATGAATGATTGTCATGCATCAGAGAAGGAAGAAACTTGTGGGCTTCAATTTCTTCCTATTTTCTGTATTACACGGAGGATAAACAATCCAACACTCCTCCTGCTCTGATTACAAGGGATCTTTCCTGTTTAGAAACCCAAATCTCTGGGATTTTCAAGAGTTTCTTGAAGCTGTTGCCTGATTAAAGATCTAAACTCACAGCAAAGTTCAAAGGTTCAAAGGAACCGAAGACCAGATCAACAGCTGTGTAACACACACATTATTTAATTTGTGTCATTATATAACGTATACTTTGTATAACATACAAATATTCCATTTATTGTGTTTATTCCAGCCACTATGGTCATTCCATCTCATTGGCATAAAGCTCAGGATTCTTAATATGAGGAACATAAGATCCCAAACCTCCAAATGTGTTCCACAAATGCAGATATTGTGTATATAAGGATAGCTAGTCTGAGGAACTCTGGCTGCCTCCTTTCTCTGCCTTAGTTGAATATTGGTGTATGAAACACTACGTGATTAAAAGTGTAATCTATTTATTAGAAAAGACAGTGTCTTCTGATTCTTAGCCATTATATTTCATAGGTACAGACAAATCAGATGAGTTACCCCTAATGAATTGCTGTTTCTGCACCATTTAATGACTTAATCCTTCCCTTCTACAGTTAGGTACAGGGTTGGGGTTTGTTTTGTTGGTTGGTTGGGTTTTTTTCTTGTTTATCTGTTCATTCTTCCTGAGGCTAAGTTCATACTGGTTGAAGGTTTTGAAACGAAATGGCAAAAGGTTAACATGCAAGATGAGCAGAGCTGAGATTTGCAAGTGTGAAGACCAGCAGACAAGTCATAGTTCACACTTTGGTGTGGTATGCATTGTTGGACAGTAGACAGTGTATACCATTTACAGGTATTTGGGGCAGAAATAACTATTCATGTCAGCAAATGATGTGACATTAATGGATTCTAAAATTTGGAAGACAGATCTAGCTGGTCCTGGTGCTGTTTCCCAGTAAAGGCTCAAGAACTTCACAAACTTCCCAAACACAGAATGGTTTTGTGTATTTGCTATAAACTCCTTTTTGGTGCCCAACATGGGGCTCGAGGAGTTTGAGATAAGGACAATAATTGGAAGAGGGAATGGCCAGAACAGACTGAACATAGCTGGGTAGTGTAATCATTGAAGGGGAATTTCTGCTGGGATGGGGATTTTAATGACAATTCTTAAATATGTGATTCGCAGAGGCGAGGGGTGGAATGCTGTAGTTCTGGTGGAGAAGGGGGTGCTGCAGGGGTGGCTTCTGCAAGAAGCAGCTAGGAGCTTTTGTGTATATAAGGATATACAGACTAGCATTCTAAAACTTTTAATGGATTCTGTTGTTGTTAGGTTTTTGTTTGTTTTTTAAAGTCAAGTCATAAATCATCCCACTGCAGTGGATTTAGCTCATCTTCACTTTTGGTTTGTAGTTTGTCTTTACAACTTTTTTTCTCCTCACTTTCTCAGTCTCAGCTTCCTAGGTTCCTGAACTAGAATCTGAGAAGGGCCACAGATACATGCTCTTGATAGCACTACTGCAGCCCTTCTCTAGTCATCAGTTCTAAGACGGCATGGTTTAATTGTCTAGAAGGCAATGAAGCACCTTTAGCAATAGGGGAGAAACATGTATAAACCTTACAAAGCACACATTTACTAGTAACAAATAGAAAGGGAAATAATTTTTTTAGCTTAATTTTTATTTATCATACAAAACATGCTCTGGGATTCACCCACTCATATCTTGGGGACAAATCTTGTAGGTAGTCCTGGTCTGAACAGATAGGACGTGAAACTGGAAAATATATGAGGAGCCAGGTGAACCAGAAGCCCCAGAGATCCTCCCTGCCCACCCCAAAGGTGTTGCAGAGCTGCTGGAGAGCATACAGCACTCTTTTTCTGCCCAATTTTCCCTTTCAGTCAAGCCTGGAAGGGAAACATTGCCTTGCACGTGCAGATAAAGGGACAGAAAAGATACAAACCCATTGTAAGGGGGTCAGGAGTTTTTATTTAAAAAGCAAACAACAAAAAGGATGTTTTAGCCTTTACAGCTCATAAGAAAAGCATGAAAAGATGACCTGACAATATTAAATAATGGGACAGGCTGCCCAGAGAGGTTGTGGAGTCTCCTTCTCTGGAGACATTCAAAACCCACCTGGATGCTGTGCTGTGCAACCTGCTCTAGGTGATCCTTCTCTGGCAGGAGGGCTGGACTGGGTGATCTTGAGAGGTCCCTTCCAGCCCTTCGGTGATCCTGGGATTCTGTGGGTGTCCCCTTGAAATAACAATTTACCTGAAGGTCAGACAGATGCACCTCAGTGGGATTTTGCCTTGGAGCCATACTACAGACCGCATCTGCTAGCTATTCAGCAGGACATACAGATGTAACAGGAGTACAGCAGGTCCGGGCCTGGTATCGATCAGGTGCTGACAACCTCTAAAGATATCTTCTGTTCCAAGTGGAAGTACAGATGAGTCTCCCAATGGAGGCAGAAAATCCTTTACCACTGTTCTGGCTCTCTGGTAGATTAATATGGTCTCATTCTACAGGTCCACAGTCAGGAATAAGGGAATCAGGAAGGGAGGTAGTTACAGGTGGCATTAAATAGAGGTGTGCTTATGGCCACAGACCGATTGTTTCTGAGAACATTAGTATTTTTAAAGTACATAATTTATGGTTCTAACCCATCAGGATTAGTATTGCTTTTTACTTGAAATTATATTCTTGTGGTACTTTGGTGCTTGTAAAACAGTTTCTGTTCTTCCACTGAATTTATTCTACTGCATTAAAATAGATTTCAAGTGTGAATGATGTTAACTCTTTATTTTTGGCATTTAATAGTAACTGTGGCCATTCCTACCCTCAGAAAAACAATGTTTTCTAGCAGGGCATAGAGGTTTCTGGACTAAATGCTGAAAGCCAGCCTGGATAGCACAGACACTAAGCCTTCTGAGACCAGAGGGGAAAGAAAAAGCCCCCACACTCTTCTGATCTGCTGGCAGTTTCATCCATGATAGCTAATCCTGAAATTAAGGCTGAAAAACATCCATTGTTAGTTGGGATCGATTTGGACTCTGTCAAAGTGCTTGGCACCATACAGAACAAAGAGGATAGAGGAGTTAATGACAACTCTTAACGGGCTGTGTGTGCGTGTTGAACGGCAAAGACATCAAAACCCGCTCACTATGGAAACTGAAGTAATTGGCTGGTGAAGCTCCCCCAGAAACATACAAAGCAAACATTTACAAAGGTTATTGGATGGTATCTTCAGTTTCATCCTAGCTGGTCTCAAATTAGCAAGGCCATAAAATAGATTTTTTTTTTGATCAAAGAGTTAAGATTTGTTAAATGAAAAGCATTGTGGAACGTGCGCATTGGGGGAAAAAGGAAACGTTCGTCACTAGTGGGGCTGTGTATCTGGTACCTCTCCAGAATCAAGCAAGGTGTAGACAGACATCTATTACTAGGTAAAAGCAATGATTTTAAATGATCATGTCAGAAAAATCTATTAAACCTGTCCCTGGCAGATAGAAGAGGAAACAATACAAGGACGTCTGTCAGGCAGTTCACCACAGGCTGACCTCTTCCCCGCAGTGTCAAGAAAGGCTGAGATCGCTCGGTATTACCTTCCTCCCCAGAGGCCAACGAGATGCTTTAGCAGGCATCTCCCCTGGTCACGGAGACCTGGAGAGGCTCTGCTCTGAGCAGCCTGCTTAGAAGCTTGTATAGAGGAAGGCAGTCAGGAACAAGACAGACAGCTCGTGCCAGAACGGACAGTTCCTCTTCACCTATGAGAGCAAGGGTGGTGGCAACTGGAGCTAATAAGGTCTAGACTTCAACACATGCTGTTAGGGCGCTTCCCAAAAATGGCAGCAGACCTACAGTATTCCTTGCCAAAGGCTGGAACTGATGGGGGTTCATACAGGCCGGGGAAATTAATGGTAGAACAACCCAGTGAGGGAAGGAAAACCAACCCCAAAGCCTTCAGCTGAGTCATCCTGTCAGAAGCTGGGAATAGTAGGGAAAATATTACATATGCTTGCAGAGTTCTTACTTGTTTCCTCAGTACCTGCTCATAGTTACTTTTGGAAACAAGATGCTAGTTTAAAAAAAAAAAAAAAAAGATTTTTGGCAACCCTTATGTCTGTTCCATTCTACTCTTATTCACCCTGGTTAAGTGGCTCATAGTTTCCAAACTGGGCTGAGGCATTGCGGCCTGTTAAGCTCTATTTCCTTGGTATGGTCTGAAAGGAAAAATACCCCAAGAAACAAAAACAAAATCCTCTATGAGATGAGAAAAACATCACCATAAAACACACGCCCTTTGCTTGTCCTGACAAGGAAGCGGACCTCGGGGGCCGGCTGGCTAGCACACAGGGTGCCTCACTGAGCACCCAGCAGCAGCCCATGTCATTTTCGACAGTATGCAGGTCGGGGAGGGCTGCACACCGAAACGAGTGCAGGAGGAGTGGGTTTTGAGACTCTGATTTATCAAACCCAGCCGGGGAACGTCCATCGCACCACGTTTTTCTTTCGGAGGCTGTTCCCTGACCTGAAAGGCACCGTAAAGTCCATTCACCCCACCCCACCCCGCCTGACCACACTGGCTTGACTCAGCGGAGATGGTTTCGCTACATCACCGCGTACTGCCTGCAAACGCCGCCGCGAAAAGCCTCGCCAAGCACCAGCCGTGTGCTGATGCGATTAAACCGAAGCACAAGGCTGGCTAACCGCTGCCGCACGCAGCGGAGACGGCAGCCCGGGCCCCGTACCCCAGGCTCCTCAGCCGCGCCCCAACCCGCCGGACTCACCGCGGGACCGCTCCAAGCAACGCCCTCCGCCCGGGCCGGCCCGGCCCCAACGGAGAGGCAGCGGCCGTAGAAGCCGCCAAACGGCCGGGCTGCCCGGCCGCGCCCCCTGGCCGCATGCCCCTCCTCTTCCTGCCGCTCCGGCTGTAGCTACCCCGTTCGCCTGCTGTTTCCCGGTACAGGCGGTGCGGGTGTCGCGGAGACAGGCGTGGCGGGTTGTGCCCGCTCCCCTCGCTCCCTCCCCACAGAAAGGCGGAGCTGCCGGTTCCCCGCCCGCCCCTTCGCCCGCGGCCGGGGGCTGTGGCCATGCTGCGCGGAGCGGCAGCGGCCCGGCGATGCGGCCCCGGCGCGGTCCCCGGCGGGTGGCAGGCGGCGGCTCGGTGGTGTTGCAGCGCGGCGCGGCGGCGGGAGTGGGTGCCGCCGACGGGGTGGCACAGCGGGATCGTGGCTTACAACAGCCGGAGCCGGAGCAAGGAACCGCTCGTACTGGCCGCGGAAGGAGTGGCGACCTGGTAGCGCCTTGCGACGGGCTGGTGTGGGGCTGCCGGGATGGGCCGGGCCGGTGCGGGGCTACCGCGCCCGCCGGCCGGGCTGGGGGTGACGGGTGCTGTTTGCTTCCCCTCTCCGCAGGTACAGCTGCGGGCCGACGGTCTACGACCAGGCGCACCTCGGGCATGCCTGGTGAGTCGGGACTGGTGTCTCTAGTCATGGGGATGGGGGGAGTCCGGGGAAACCACGTCCCGTCCTTCGTGGGTTCGGCGCGGGTGGGAACGGCAGTAGCGCGTCTGGGTGACAAGACCCGTGCTGGGAGACAGACCCCGCTGGGGACTGCTGCTGCAACGGGGTCTGTCTTTGCCTCCTGTTCCGTGCCAAGAGCAAAACTATTTGGGTGCCTTCCCCTAACCTCCAGATCCCCCCTAGGGGTTATGGGTGAGGCTGTTGGTACAGCTCGTCCCGAAAGAGACAGCGGTGGGATGGCAGGTGTGAAGAAAGCAGGCTTGCTTTGGTGCTAGGTGGGATGAGTGGCTTCAAATCGTGAAGTATGATGTGACCTCCTGCGCAGGGAAGTTGGGGGTCTTGGAGCAGAGGCTCCCGTCCCTGTGAAGTTACGGTTTTGCTGCTTAGAATTCAGTTTGGATATTGTGGTGGTACCAAGGAAGAGCCATCCAGGGCTGGCTAATTTAAAAGGTGGGTTTAAGGTTAATGGTTAAAATGCCAGTTACTAAATTTAAGAAAGCCCAGGTAGGTTAAAACCTTTTTTCATAGTAAAAATTAAGTGTCTTATGGCATTTAAAGAAAAAACAAACCAAACCACAGCACTTTCTTCGTAGCTCATTAGGATAATTGCAATAATAAACAGAGTTCTTCATGAGTAATCTTGGAAAAAAAAAAGACTTAAAAAGTCTGGAGAAGTCAGCTGCCGGTTGCTCCATAGCACACCAGATGAAACAGTGCACAGGGTGTCTGCAGGGTCCTGTGAAGCTGAGGGGAACTGCAGCAGCTCAGCTGCTCTCCACCTGCTGTCTCCTAACTCTTGAAAGATCAAGGTGCATGGGGCTCCCTGGAAGAGCAGGGTTTTCTTGGGTAACTGGCATGAAGATCCCCTGCTGTACGTGTGAGTAATTAACTTTTAATGTAGGGTGTTTCGCAGCTTCTGCTCCTGCTTCAGCCTCGCTCAGAAATTTCTGTTGAGTTTTGCTCAAGTGTGCAGCCACCGTAGAACTGTGTAACTGCTGCTTTCTGTAAAAGGGAAGTTTTAAAATACTGATCATGTAAAAACGCTGCTGGCACCCTCTCCTTAAATGCTGCTGTACTGTTGTGTGTATGTGGTGGTGTCTTTTTTTCCTCATTGTTTTTGTCCAGTCCCAGCAGAAAGCCAAACTTAACTTTTTACTGGTGATCTAAAAAAAATCAAGAAATCATTATCTTTAATTATTTTGTTTGTACTTAGTACCTTCAGGGGAACTTAAAAAAAAAAAAGTCATAGCATTTTATGGGTTTTAGATCAAAAGCTATTGTAATACAGGCAATGTTATGGTTTACCTTGAAATAGTTGCAATTTAAAATCATTGCTTGAGAGCAAGTGTATAAAAAGATGCCAGTACATTTATTTTCTCCATCACCCTGTCGAGGTTCTGTAGTACCTGTCGTCTCTGATGTGGCATAGCAGGGAAGGGAATTGCAGAAATGTTTCGTTCCCTCATGGACAACTGGTTGGTGCCATAAAACTTTTTTGCTCTTATGATTTATAGTTTGTGTGGATAAAGATGCTTCCCAAAGCTGCTGAGCAAAAGGCAGTGCTTAATACCACAAGAAGCCAAAGGGAAATGAGGAAGCGGTATCTGCCATGAGTTTCCAGCTTCTTTTGCTCTCCAGATGTGTGTGTGGTTCTAACACAACGTTTCACTAATCAAGCATTGTGCTGAGGAAGGAGAGGTTAGGCACCTCCTTGCAGGACCCTGAGCTGCAGAGCAGAATATCTGGTACCACCCTTGGGTGCTCTGCCTGTTCTCTTTGCTAGACAAGATATTTAGGGGTACAGTAGATCTAGGTGGAGATATTTCACCTTTTGGTCTTGCATCTCTTTGTGGCTTTTAAATGTCTGGTTTTGTTGGAGGTTCTTATTGTTCTGCCTTCAGGCTCTTTGATTAATGGGGGAGGGGGTAGGAAGGCCTGGCTCACCCTGCTGCTTCTCCCACCTATCTCTATTTACCCTGTGTCTAAACTGACAGCTTCAAGCTTTCCTGATGGGGAGGTTTGCCTGTGGCCACCTGGGTTTGACCTCTTTACTCGGTGAATTAAGAAAGAAGAGTTAGGGCTGAACCATTGCCTTTGGAGTGGGGTATCATGCTGATAAGCTGCTGTGTTTTATACTTTCTGCTACCTCTTTAGCCCCTTCACGTGTTGCTCCTGTCAAGCTGCTGTGCAGCAAGATGCCTGCACTGAAGACCTTCTCCTCCTCCAGTGCATAAGGAATTGGCTGTTCTTTCCTACTGCCTGTGGCCTTGTGTGTGTCGGTATTGACACCCCATTCCTCAGATCATGTGTTCAGGATGGTGGGGCACACTTTATTTTACTGTGTATTTGCCCCCCCCGCCACCCCAGTAGCTAGGTCTGACCGTAGAGCTTTTGTAGGCCCAGCTGAGCTGCATCCTGCTTGTGGGGGTCTTTGGGCCAGGAAACGCACTGGGAAAGGGCATAGACTCATAGAATGGTCTGGGTTGGAAGGGACCCCAAGGATCATAGAGTTCCAACCCCCCTGCCACAGGCAGGGCCTCCAACCTCCAGGCCTGGATCCAGGGCCCCGTCCAACCTGGAGTGAAGTCAAACAGAGTGGGGGCTGATGCTGCCACACCGCTCCTGCAAAATACCATTGTTTTATCAGTCCTGTAACACATTAACCTCTTTTCCCTTCTTTTTACGTTTGACTTGTGGCACACACGGTAAATGCAGCAGGCAGTAATGCAGAAACAAATGAGGGAAATGAGTTTGCAATCCCTGAGAAGAATTTGAAAATAATGGTGGTGTTATTTTTTTCCCTTCCTCCTTTCTCTCTGAAATGATTTCTTATTTCTCCAAGTAATACAATTTTTTCCAGTGCGTTTTGCTTCCAGACTTCAAAACAGGCTCTCTGTACGCCTTGATGCAATATCCAAAACCTAGCCTGTGTAATGAAAACAAATCAAACCAGCAGATAACACCACCTTTCCCCTCAGTTCAAATCCTGCTGGTGTGAGCTGCAACCTGGTTCCCCTCCAGGTTTCTGGCTGAATGCTTGGAAATAAGGGTAAATCGAAGCATGAGAGGAGATTTCATTCAGTACCTTGTGCCTGCTCTGCCACTCCTCTGATTTTTGACTGTTTTTTGGTTTTGTTGGGGGTTTTGTTTGAGTACTGAATGGTGAAGACCCTGCTTTTAGAGGTGTCAGGAGATCTGCTCTTGCAGTGTCTCTTCCATCAGTTCGCTTGGAAGGTCAGAGGAGATGAAACAATACAGAATCTGTGTCTGCTCTGGGAACTAGTGCTTCAGGGCTGTTAAATCTAATATCAAGATTTTGATGCTTTCTGGTGACTCTTCTTTTGATCCATAGACCAATTTAATATTCTTAAGGAATGGTGTCACCACCTTAGATGAACATTACTACTCCCAGTAAGCTGGTATTCACTAAGAACGAACTCCCTGGCATCATATTCCACCTTTCAAAAGGCCTTTTTTCAACATGGACATAACACAAACAACAGCAAAAAGTATTTTTCTTCATCAAAGTATTACATAAGCATCCATAAAAATGCAGGTAAACATGGAACCCGTAGGCCAGTGAGTGTTCTTTCAGGCTCTGTTTTCTCCAAAGACAGCATGGGCTTAGGATTCTCATCATCTTGCAGAGCAGACCCAGAGCCTTTGAGTCCCCTTCTAATATTGCACCTAATAATTGGGTTTTGTCCCAAAGCATGTTTAGAGAATTACAAGTGGAGCAGCAGAAGGGGCTGCCACAGCCCCAAGAGGCTTGCAGGCACATCAATCTATCAGCATTAAACACGCTGTTTTGTGGTGAGGAGCCTGAATAATTTTGGAAATTCACTCTTGAGAGTAAATAAAACAAAACAACCCCCAGAGCCACTGTTCTGTGCTATGGGTATAGATCTGTGCTGGTGTGTGAATGGAATAGTTTATTGGTGGTTGGTAATTGTATGTGGTTGTTGCTCAACCCCGAGCAAAGTTCATGTGAACCCTGTTTTATTTCTCCCTGTTCTGCCCTGTGGCTCTTGAAAACCAGTTGGAGTATACCAAGCCTGAGGGGATATATTTCAAGAATATCTGTGTGTGTGTCTGTGGTGTTTGCTTTGAGAGTCTCCCAGGCTCACGTGTAGCTTCCAACGTCCTTTGGTGCTTGAATAAAGAGATGCAACAAAAGAAACCGCTCGGAAAATTTGATGTAATGTGTCACTAATGCCAGAAGAGGGTAGACCAGTTCAAGGGAAATTTGCTTGACTTTTGTGCAGGTGGTAACTGGTTTTGGAGAAGCACTTTATGGGCTGAAGACCTTTTCATTACAAGTCTCTGCATATTTAGATTGTCCCTGTGGCTGTTAGTGCTGTGAGTTATTTTTGTTGAAGTTTATTCTTAGTCTTGCATGTTTAAAGCTCATGTTTTGTGGTTTGTTTGTTTGTTTTCTTCCAGCTCCTACGTGAGGTTTGATATAATTCGAAGGATAATGACTAGGTTTTTTGGAATTGAAGTTGTCATGGTGATGGGGATCACAGACATAGATGACAAGATCATAAGAAGAGCCAATGAGGTAGGTGTTTGCTGCAGTATTTGACCCAAACTTTTGGTCTGTTCTTCACAGGGAAATTAACCTGGGGTGATTGGCTAGGGTTTTTTTTGTTTTGAGTCTTATTTGCTGTAGCTAGTAAATAATAAACATTGAGATTTCTGGTCTGCTAGCATGGCTGTAATGGAGCTGGGGGTTCAGAGGGCTGGGCATCAGGACCTGCCTGGAGGTCAACCGGCAGAGAGTTGTGTTGGGGGAGAGGTGGGGAGGGTTGCATTGCAGCACCCATGGCTGGGGTCCTCCTGCTCTCACCCCCAACCTGGGAGGCCAGCGGGGATCAAAAATCCTGGGGTGAATCCTCAGCACAGTTAGAAAGTATCTTATCACTGAAGCAACTCAAAGCTTGGGAGCTGCAAGGTTTCTGGCTGTGTTGTGGTGAAGCGTTGTGCGTGTTGATGGTTGTACAGCATTGCCATGTGTGAGGCTGAGGGTGGTTCCCGAGAAAGGTGCTGAGCACCCTCTAGCTGCAGCCTCAGCACCTTGGAAAGCTGTAGCACTCTTGTTAGAGTTCATCTCCTACATCAGAGTTGATGTTGAGTGTATGGGTAGGTGTTGATAAGAGCAGGGCCTGGCATCTGGATTCATAGAAAAATGATGGAATAAAGAAACCCCAAACCAGTGCAACCAGCCCTGTCACTGAATTCTCAGGGTTGTTGGTAGGAGTAAAAGTTTTATGGCCATGAAGTGATTCTTGATTGAATTTTAAACAGACCTTTTTAACTAGCTGAGTATAGTGAATAATTATACCAACTTCCTTTTTTTTTTTTTTGTCTCTTTTTTTCTTTTCTCTCTCTTGGAGATGCTTTATGGACCCTGAAATCCTAAGGGTGTGTTTTGTGGCTAATTCTGCCTTTTGAATTTTTTGATTTTGTTTATTTTTAGATCCTGTAAGTCAGGTCTTCTCCAGCATAAACGAAATGTGCTGGATCAAATTGCAGTTGCAAGCTTTAAGCTAATTTCTTGGAGCCAGAGAATTTGACAGCTGTCACTTGTTCTTTCATCTTTAAGTAAACAGTTGCTGTTGCAGTCAAATACAGGGTGCTGCATTCAAACAGCAGCTAGCATGCTGGCCCTGTAGAAATAGATGTGTGTTCCCTTAGTCCATTTCCTTGCAGCTCTCCAAGGCAGCAGGCCAGCTAAAAAAACCCCAAACAAACAAAAAATCCCAGGCATTTTAAATCTCTGTGCATGCATTTCAGAATCTTTCCTTGTTGTCAGGAGATTTCCTGGTGATTTTATGTTTGAAGAGGGGGAAATGTTTTAAAAGATCTTGTGTTTCTTTACTTCATAGAACCAAACAATGAAGTAATCTTTTTGGTGCCTTTTTTTGTTGGTTTTGTGCCTTTTTGAAATGCCTGCTCTGCCCTGCACATTGTGTTTGCCTGGCCAAGGTCTCTGCCTCAGAAGTCCAATTTTCTGTTGTTGGGACCTCTGTACCAGTGATGGGAACAACATGGCAAAGCTTATTCTCTATTTTCTAGAGAAAACCTGAAAGTTAAGCATCTAGTGCATGATGAAGGTGCTATGTGCCCTCAGTGGTACTTTGGGAGGAGACATGAGTTTGTACTTTGAACATCCATCTGGAAGGGAGGAATTTCCCAGTCTTCCTCTTACAGACACCTTTTGTTTGTCTCTCTGATCAGAGCAGCAGCTGAGCTGTCCAGAGGGGTGAGTCCTGTCACTGAGGTCTGTAAGAGCACATTCTCTACTCTCTAGGCAGAAGCAATCCTTTGTTTCTCAGTTCTGAGCATCTTCCTCATTTCGTTGCTGGATGAACACCTGATCTGCTTTCACCAGAACTCCTGCCTTGTCCAGGAACTTGTCCAAATTATGTGCTCAGAAAAGTCAGTCCCCTTAAAGATGGTCCAGTAATGAATCGGAAGTGATGGAACTGGATTTATTTGGTTAATGATCCAGTTATCTGCCAGCTGGAGAGACTGACTGTGTTGTCTCCTCCCCAGTAGGTTCTCCACAAGATGTGAAAGCTTGCATTTGAGACACTTTAAAACCATGCTTTTGCTTGTTAGGGCAGGCTTTGCTGTCATGCATCTTTCAGTGTTTGAGAATAGCTACCTTGCCACATGCAAGTTGTGTCTTTTGGGTTGCACTTTCCCATTGCTTCTGCAAGGATCCCTGTTCCTGCCTGTCACCTTGTGACTGGGAAACGTGAAGAAGGTGCTTGGGAAGCGCTGAGCTTGGTGAAGGGTGGGACTGACTCTCAGTCCCTTTCCCTGACTGTACTGAGCTCCATGAGTAAGCATGGTCAGCTGAAATAGCTTATTATTCTTAATCATTGAGAATTAATATCCTTTCTGACATGTGGACGGTGTGGGTGTCCCCTGCCGATGGCTTGCATCAATTTCACATCCTGTAGTATATCTTGTTGCTGGAAATGGGAAACCCTCCCAAAAGGAAAATAATGCAGGAAGAAGTTTGTTATTTTAATCTTCAGTTGCTTTATCTTAGAAGATATGTATTAACATTGGGACAATTCAGAAGCGTGGATGAAATACTGCTTTTAAGTTATTTGTAGCTTACGTTTCTCCCCGTGGATGTTGGATTAGTAAGCCTTTCTGACTCCTTACCTTGGGGGCTTTGTAAGCCTTCCAATTAGCTATTGACTGTCTGATAAGATTGCAATATTTTATATTATTACTTTGATTTACTAATCTGCTTTTTTTTTTTAAGATGAATATTTCGCCACTAGCTCTTGCTCGTATTTATGAAGAAGACTTCAAACAAGATATGGCTGCCTTAAAGGTACAGATACTCGACCTTCCAAATTCAGGAGGATTTTAAAGCAATTGCTTTGATAAGGAATCTGACTTTGGCAGTTTGTTCTGAAAAAACCCCAAATTGCTTGTGTGACAGCATTGCTTGGAAACTAGAGCAAGGGTTTACTTTTCTATTCTGTTGGGAAGATACTACACACCTTCTGAGTAAGAGAATGGAGGGAGGAGCAAGCTCTAGATTTGGAATGAACAGGTTAAGTTTCTTTAGGGACCTGGATTTTTTTTGCTCCATGTGATAGAGTCTTGGTTCACAGGTAATACATAGTTACTGTAATGCAGAAATAGCCTGATCTAAAGTGTATGAAACATCAAATATTCTTTCATTAACTTCAGGTGTCTTTGCTTCTGGTCCAGAAACCTTGTCAGAAGCAGGGAGCAAATGACTCAGAAAAATGAGTGGGGATTTTTTTTTTTTTCCTTGATGCACCTGAAATCTTTTTTTTTTTTTTTTTGGTGTATTATCTTAAATTCTGCTTGTGACCCTTTATGGTACTTGCAACACTTTTGGGTGGTTTAAAGATAAAACTGAGGAGAACATTCTTTAAAATTTGTTTTCTAGAGAGAAGGGGCTTGTCAGCAGTGTGCTTCGTGCAGGCTAATGGGATGTTACTCTTTCTTTGTTTAAGGTCCTTCCTCCGACAGTCTATATGAGAGTGACTGACAATATTCCCCAGATAATTGCCTTTATCAAAACAATGATTGCCAGTGGACAGGCTTATGCAACCTCACAAGGTGAGACTGAACAGCAAGGCAGCTCCTTGTTCAGCACAGGCACAGGAAATCCACGCTCTAACTAATCCTGTTCTGAGATCAGATGAGATACCCTGTGCCAGGCTTTCCTTCTGCTGATTAGCAGACAGGGTGTGAGCAACTCGTTTGCAATGACATGAGCAGGTAGAACAACTATTACTCAATTTCTAAGTTAAATGTAGCTCATTACTTAATATAATTGTTTACTGTAATGATCTGCTATCTAAGCTCCTGTGGGGAAGTCTTGGCTTGGCTTCTACAAGAGAGCTGGGGGAACCTCTTAGCTCTAATCAGGAGGTGCTGTAAAAGATCTGCCTGCAAAGCACGGGGTGTGATTATTTTTTTTTATTACTGTTTTGTTTTTTGTAGCAGAGATGGTGGTTGTAGAAGGAGTTGAGAGCTGGATTTAGCAATAGGCTACGTCTCTGTCGGAGGTGGGATTGCTGATTGTGCATGGGCAGGGCAGAGCCTGGGGACATCTCCAGAATAAAAAGCTGTCCTGTGTGCAGAGTGAGCACGTGTGGGGAGGTCACTGGCAACGGGGAAACCCGCTGCTGCTGTGGTATTTCTGATTTCATAAATCAGAACTTGAAGGGTGTTGTGTTTTTTGGTTTGGGGTGACATTCCCTTGATGTTATGAATGTGCCCAATTGTTGCTCTAAAACTAACCATTTCTTTTTTATTAGGCAATGTTTATTTTGATGTTAAGTCTTGGGGAAAAAGATACGGAGTATTAACTACTGTTTATCCTGACACCCAAGATGAAGCAGGTATGTTCGTGGCACCAGCTTACTTGTATTCATGCATTGCCTGAATTTGTGATGTATCTATGCACAAACCTTCATTCAACAATCTGAAACACTTTTCAAACCTGTTGGGTATAACCAGCTCTTTGGTTAAGACTGGTTTTTAAAAATTACTGAGGTGGTCGCTGTTGCCAGTGCAAGAGGAAATGTGGGGGTCTGATTTCATACTTGGTTCCCTTTATACCTTTGTTCTGGTGCCTTTAGAACAACTAAGATTCTTAATTTTATTTAAATACTTGGGAGTGGTCCATACAAACTGTATACTGAGGTGGTGGCCTTAGCCATTGCCCTAGCCAGCAGTGAGGTTGTCATGGGTTAATGCAGGGAAACATCAACCACCATGTTATCATTTGGGGAGCTGCATCCTTGTGATGTGTGCTAACCAGGTGACTTTGGTTCTTTCATTACTGACCGTGGGACTACTGCTGAGCAGCCTGTTTGTGTGAGGACGAGCAACCCCTTGATACGTTGTGCTGGAGCATGCCTGTACCCTTGGCTGCAGTTGTCCAGCTGCTGAGGGGGATTGCTGAGCTCCTCTGTACTGTCCATAAGCTGGGTCTGATCAGGTCTCTGCTTTGGACAGTCTGGTGCAGGTCACCTGTATCCATTGCATGCTGAACCTTCAGTGTTTCTTCATTGTAAAAAATCTGTTTGCCATTACTGAAAATGCCTGGCAGGCTGATGCTCAAGGTGAGTCACAGCCAGGAACTTCTCACAGCTCTACTCTGGAGTTGTTTTGGCATTACAGCTTGCAGAGGGAATGCATTTTGTCAGCAGCTATTTAGAGGCAGTTACTGACTGTAAATGCAGCCTCCTGGGCTGCATTGGGAAGAACGTTGCCAGCAGGTCAAGGGAGGTGATCCTTCCTCTCTGCTCAGCATGAGGTGAGGCATGCCCAGAGTACTGGGTCCAGCGCCGGGCTCCCTGGCACAAGAGAGATGTGGACATACTGGAGAGAGCCCAGCGAAGGGCCAGGAATACGATGGAGGAGTACTGGAGCATCTTGCATACAAGGAAAGGTTGAGAGGGCCAGGACTGCTCAGCCTGGAGAAGGAGCATCTTACTCATGTGTGCACATACCTGATGGGGGTGGGGAGTAAAGAAGATGGAGCCAATCTCTTCTCGGTGGGGCTTGGTGACAGGATGAGAGGCAATGAGCACAACTTGAAACACAGGAGATTCCACTGAAAGCTAAGAAAGGTCTTTTTTACTTCAATATTGGTTAACACAAGAACATGTTCACAAGCTAAAGGAGAGAAGGTTTAGATTAGATATTAGGGGGGAATTTTAAACAGAGAGAGTGGTGAAGTGCTGGAACAGGCTGCCCAGAGAGGTGGTGGATGCCCCATCCCTGGAGGTGGTTCAAGGCCAGGTTGGATGGGGCCCTGGGCGACCTTGCGTAGATCCAGCCCTGGGGGTTGGTGGCCCTGCCTGTGGTAGGGGGTTGGAACTGTATGATCCTTGGGGTCCCTTCCAACCCAGAACATTCTATGATCCTGTGTTGCCCAGAGAGGCTGCTGGGGCTCTGTCCTTGGAGACGCTGAAAGCCCAACTGGACACCGTCCTGGGCAGCCTGCTGTATCTGAGTCTGCTCTGAGCAGGGGTTTGACTAGACAGTCTCCAGAGGTGCCTTTCAGCCTGAGTCATGCCTGATTGTGTCCATTACGTATCCATTTTCCTCTCAAGTCTCTTGCAACTAAATTTACTGTTATTTCCAAAGGTTTTGGCTGTTGTTTTGCTCACAACCAAGAAGGTGAAGAGCATTTTTGGGTGGGTTTTTTTTGTAGCAGTATATTCAAAGAAAGCCAAAATAAGGATAGAGTCAACAGATACTGGTGAACCAGTGCTTGGCAAACTAGCAACAGAGCCAAAATAAAGATTCAGTGGATACAAGTAGGGTTATATTTCTGTCCCTTTATTTCTTAGCAGTTTTGAATGATGTAGCAGGTGTAATGGGTTTTTGTAATGTGCTTCCTTTAATATTGCATGACATTCTGAATAAAAAACTGACTCTGTAGAGTATCAGTGAAGTACAAGTGGAATGGCTCAAGAAAAACAACCATCTAATAGATCTCTGAAAATAGCAGTGAATCATGGTGGGAATGTGTTCATACCAGGATCGTCCAGGGATTGGTTCACTGTGGTTTTCTTAGCAGCCTGAAATAAGTAGGGGAAAGGAGTAAATATAGTGTCAACTGCTGATAAAGCAGATGGGTGGTGTTAAATAGGAGAATTTTTAGTTGCTTGCCAAGCTGGATCCCTTCAAGCCAAATAGGTATATTGTTACTCATCAGTCAAGTGTGAGGTCATGTATTTGTCAGCAAAAAAACCCCAATACAGAGCCCAGAACCCTGTTTGGTAGCTCCTGCCAGGGAGTGGGGTCGTCTGTCTGACCAGTGGTTGGGAGCCAGCAGAGATGAAACGTCCTCTGCGGTACTGTGGCAAAAAGGGACTGCATCCTTGGCTGGGTAGTGAAGGAGGCAACACATCACAGCTGGGAAGGAGATGTTTGTAGAGAAGCCATTCAGAAAATGGTACTGGAAGGGTGCTACTTTCCAAGAATATTTTTGATTCTCATCTCTGTGCTGCTCTTGGTTGCATAGAATCTGAACCAGAAACTATTTGTGTCCTAGAGAAAAAAAATGTGTGTGGGGGAGGGTGTTTTGATGGGGTTTTTTGTTTTGTTGATGGCTTGTTTTGTTTATTTGTGAGTTTGGGGGGTTGTTGTTACCTTTGCTGCTGCAGTGCAATCTGTCCTGAGAAACTGGCTGATAAGTAACGGGGTGAATGATGTAAGACCAAAGAAGGCCAAAAGGACTGAAAGTGTAGGTTGTATTAAAAGAATCTCAAATCCATCTTTTAGCCTGCAGAAATCTAATTAAACTTTTTTTTTTTTCAAACACTTGGTTGAGAAACTGGAAGGCCTGTATAAGGGAGATGGGAGGGAAGTTGCAAGGAGAAACGTTGAGTGGAAGAGATGAAAATCTGGGAAGTTCATGAAATGCACGTTTCCACTTGCTTTCATTTGCCTTCTGTTTTTTCTTTTGAGACATATCCCATTAACAAATCACCTGTTCTTGGCAGTTGATACTGATAAACGACATGGTAAAGATTTTGCCCTGTGGAAGGCTGCCAAACCTCAAGAGATATTTTGGACTTCTCCCTGGGGAAAAGGAAGACCTGGGTGGCACATCGAGTGTTCCACAATATCAAGGTGACGTTTCTTGGATTTTAAATCTGGTGTTGGTTTTAAGTTTTCAGGCACAGTACATTGGTAGCAGAAGTATTGGAAGTGGTGGGTATTTTTCTGATCAGTAGAAAACACTAGTTTTACTGTGACTGCTTGGTGCAGTTTGGGATGTTGCACGTGGCCCAGACAACCTCTGCCCCACCCTAATGGCGTAGCTCTCTTGCTGTGTTTTGGCACCTTCTCTTGAGACAGATGTGACTGTTCACAATATGCTATGCCAGATCACACAGTTGATCAGCAAGTCTTTTTTAAATTGAACTGAGTAACCAAAGTTCTAATGAAAGTTACAGGACCTATTTCATTTACCTCCTTTCAGCTTCTTCCAGTCCCCATCAGATCTAGTTCAGCATGTCTTGCTGTGTCAAGACAGGGTATGGGATTCCATTGCGAATCCAGTGGGCGTAGGAGACCTTCCTGGCCTTATCCTAACAGCAGTTGTGGATGTTCATGCTGATCATCTAAGCACTGTTCATCTGCCTTTAAAAGTCAGCCACAGTATGAAATACTCACATTTCTCTGTGGCAGTACGTTCTGTGGGCACAATGTGAATAGTGCATAGTAGCATTTTGCTTGTAGGTGGTTTAAATTAATTTGCTCTTAATTTGGATTTTTATTTTCTCCACAGGATGGTACTATTTTGTCCTGCACTGTATTAACTTATGACCTATTAATTTGTATTTTTTAAAAAAGGAGACTTTAAATCTTCTTTCCTGGAAGATTGATGGCAGTACTTAGCTTTGCATTAGTGTCAGATCTTTTTTTGGAAGTTAATAACAAATTATTTAGATCTGGCCCAGTTTAACACTTAAGTTTTCCAGCCAAGCTGAAAGTAGATAGAAGAGGTGCCTGAGGTCTCTCTCTCATTAGTCATTACTACCTGATTGTGAAAAGCATTTATAAGGGGGACTTTCTGTCTGTGAATAGTTCCAGCACTGTGAAAGAGTTCTCAAAGCAACTGAAGTGCACAAACCCATGCTGTATTTGAAGTGCAACCTGTGACAGAAGCTCACAGCTAAGGAATGCCAATCCATTATAAAGTGGCCTGTCTACTAACACAGCACTGCTTACAGTCTGCATTTCTTTCTGTAAAAACTCACTTTGCTGTGGCTGGATGAGGTTCCTGCTGTGTAAATAAGGGTATCAGTGCAGTAATCTCGGACTGTGAAAAATGGAGAAGTCATTTTAAGTTACTTAGAACAGTATGATGTCCTGTTCAGCTGTCCAAGGTCCATATTAAGCAATGCCTACTTAACATGTCTGTTTTGCCAAAGGTCGCAAAGCATTTTAATCTAGGTCAACTAATTTTGACTAACACACCCTTTCCACCCCAATCCTGCTGCCCCCCCCAACACCCACCCATGGGGGCAGTGAAGGAGAAGAACATTGGTCTCTATTGCAGCCCTGAAAGGGAGGGAACAAGCTTCTGTGACTTGGGTCTGGTCTCCTTTCTGGAGTCTCTTGAGTGGTGAGATGGGTTGCTCCTCCAACCCTGTAGCCACTTGCAGACCCATCTCTGTCTTCTCCCAAACTCTTAATGGGTTTGTTGGAAGAAATGGCAAGTGGCCAGTGCTCCTCTCTCTAGTTGTCATGAGGAGGGCATGGCATGAGCTGGGGCCGGTCCTGCAAAGGTTTGTGCTTAAACTGGTTTTGGGGCAGATGGGAAGAAGCAGAGGGGCACAAGCTTGGGAAATGGCAACAGCCAGTCTTTCTCCTCTCCTCTTTTTTCCTCGTTTTCTTCTGTCCCTGTGCCCCAACTCCTTCTGCAGAACCATCATGAGCCAGGGTGTCCTGTCCCTAAAAGGGACAAAGGTATTAATATTGAGCCAACTACCAGGAGCAACTTGTTAACATGGCACATGGGAAGACCATGTGTGTCTGTACGCAGGTGTCCATGCGTTTGTGGGGCTTGCCTTTATCTTCTACTGTGTAGACCTTCCATCTTCCCCAGCTTGAGTCCCCCTGGTTTCTGGGCAGTTAGTGCTGATTCACCTCCCTGTGAGTAGCTGATTGTTGTCTTTGCTTAAGAGATGGGCAGAATGAAGTTATTCGCTTGCCCGGTGTGACCTGGCAGGGACTTGGTGGAACAGTGGACCTGTAACTCCTGGGGTTTAACTGGAAAACTCTTGGGTCTGTCCTGTAGATTCCTACATGAATGCTTTTGTTTCTGGCCACCAGTGCTTGCAGAGGCCTGCGCCGTGCAAGCCCACGCGTGACCCGCAACAGGTGCAGCCATGCTGTTGGGATGAGAGGAATGGCCTTGGGAGGTCAGATGCCCTGATGCTTTGCTCTCTTTAGACATTATAACAATACAGGACTAGTCATTTTATGTGGTGAGGATGTGCAGTGTTGCCTGAATTCTTACAGAAAAGGTACAAGGTAAGGAATGGTAATACTGAATGTACAGAAGTGTTAGTTGCTTCAAAGTTGTTAGGCTTGCAGATGGAGGCGGGTGCCTGATGCTGAAACTGTGGCAGAATAAAGAATGCCAAGCAGGTCATCTCCTTTTCTTAAGTCAGAAAAATAATTGCACCTACAAAGAGAATTAATTGTGGGCAGATATGGGTCCCATCCAAACAACTTTTGCTGCAGTTTTGGTATCCAGGATGTGTGCAAACTCTTGTTCTAAAACTGCAATCATTAAATTGCACACTTACAGTTACGATGTGTCATCTTCCTCTTTTCTTCACTTCTTTTACAAGAGGCTTTTCTAGTATTCTACTTACTGATCAGGAAAATTTTGTTACAGTGCAGTGTTTGGAAAGCAGCTGGACATCCATACTGGTGGAATAGATCTTGCATTTCCTCATCATGAGAATGAAATCGCACAGTGTGAGGCCTATCATCAGTGTGAGCAATGGGGGAATTACTTTTTGCATTCTGGTGAGTAAATGTGGCTCAGCACCAGTTGCTTGTGAGCTTAAAAAAGCCTGTTTTCAGTAGCATGCAGAATCACATAGTCGGTGTTTGTAAAGGTAATGCATCTATACTCCTGGAAACTCATGGTGGGGAGAATGCTAAGGTACATGAACTGATGAACCAACAAAGCTCACAAAGCTGTGATCCTGGGGAGAAGTGTCTGAGCTGGGCTGCATTGTGTGTTTGAAGTGTGAGGGGAAACTTTGCAGGCAGCTGCTCTGCTGCAGTAACCAACTGCTGGATGTCCCATGAGCACGATTCACATACCTGCAACTATTTAAATTCTCCTGGGAAGGCTTTTTTTTTAATCCAGCAGTAGTGTTATGCCTGGAGATAGGTGTGAGAAGCAAGACTAAGCGAGTTAGATGCTTTGGTCTACTCAACCCACCAGCAACCTCACTGGTCATGCTTGACCAGAGCTCCTAGGAGGTCTGTGTCATCTATGAGATACATAAAGACCAAACTGCTCACCCCTTGGCTCTGAAGAAAAGTCATTATGGTCCCTTCAGTGCTCTGACCAACTTCAGCGTGTCTCTCCAATGGAGTGTGAGTGACTTGGTGTTGGTGTAGCCCATAGATGTCACAGACCTTGTCCCCTTCCCCAGAAAGGACCTTGCTGGCTGTGCCTGACTAAACTGTACCAGTGTCTCCAGCATATGATGCTGCCTGGCACTACATAGAACTGCTCTGTGCTGTCTGATGGTACTAGCACAGTTCCTGTGGATGGAAATCATGAAACTTGTTCTTCCTGTTGCAGTTCTGGGGGTTCTGGATGGTCTCCAAAGAACTGAAGTTAATAAAAAAGTCACTTTCAAATCTGCAGTCTGTCTTCTTGCTGAATAATACTTTGTGCAAGATGTCTTGGTGAACTCGAGCTCCTTCCCTGAGTAAGAGATGCCGAGTTAAGCTCGTGCTGTGCTTTGGGAATTACTTGGGCTTTCCTTTACATCTATATTTGTGCTGAACAGGATGAATATTGAGTTCTAGTTCCAGTTCCTGATGTAGGGCCTGTTATAAATCAATAGCAATTGTCCAGAGGCTGCTGCATCCTCCGAAGTGTGCTTGGCTTCTGAAGTGCCATATAATTCTCTGCTCTTCCACTGAGATGCACTGGTTAAGGTCAGGTGGAGCCTTCTGTTGAAAACCAGCAGATCCAACTTGGATTTGATTTGGAATTGAAACAGTAGGAGAAATACTCTTTGAAACTAGCTAACTAGAGAGGAGTAATATATTTTTTTTTAAAAAAAAAAAGAACTTAATTCCAAGGGCAACTTGTACGCTGAGGTTCTCTAGGAGCTGACAGATTACATTCATTAAGTCAAAAAATTTGCTGGAGGATGATAGTGTGAATTATTTAGGGCAAATGAATCAGCTTCAGAAACAATTTATTCTGGTAACAGACTGCAGAATTTTAGCAGGCTTAGAATTGGAGGAGCAATCCCCACTAGAGGAAGAAAATCCCTGCACTGGGGATAAATCTTCTTATAAGGACTTTATTTTTAGACTACTTGTACTCTGGGAAGAACGCCAAGCCAAAGTTATGAAAATCCTTGTGTTTTGTGATTCTTTAATGAAATCCTTCTAAGTGCTGAAACTCATGAAGAGGAATATTATTTCAAATTCAGATGTTACCCATACCTTATTAGGAGAATGCAACTGAACTATTTTAACCTTGGCTGCCTAAAGTAAGTCAATATGTAGGTACCTTTGCAAAAATAAAAACCCCTCTGTACCTAGGCTCTTCCCCTTCTCCCAGAAGAAGCTTGCCTGTGGATTTTATTTGAGTCTCAAGAGCTGCAGATGTCCAGTGCCTCTAGCAGCCACATGTTCTTATTGAGGGCTCTGAGTTTAACCACCCTGGGGTGAAAATGGCCTTGTCTGCTACCAGCCAGGACAAATACCATGAAAATGAGACTTGGGGTTGATTATAGATGTCTGCTGTCGCTGGCTCTGGATCTGTAGATCTCTTGATTCTTTCCTGCCCTTGATAGTGTGCTGTGCAGACTTAAATTTCCAGGTGACCAGGGTAGGACCAGAGGAGCCTTCTTGTGGATAAACTCCACTGCATCCAGTCATTGTCAGAAGTAGCTGAGAAGTGAAATGAGATGCCTTTCAAGCCTGTTTACCAGGCCTGAACATGTTGTTCATGTATCCAGACAAGTGTAATGGGGATCTTCCCTGCCTGTGGAAGAGAGAGGGCTCCAGCCAAGGCTGCAAAAGCAGCACTGTGCGGAAAGTCATACGAAGTTCAGGCAGCCGCTTGGGCTGTTGAGCCAGAAATGCCACCTCTGCCACTGCCTGTGAAAGCAGAAGTGTGATCATTGTTGTCCTTGCAGGAGCACTCTGAGGCTGCTGGTAACGCTGGGCTGCCAAACCTGACAGAATGCAGAGTGCTGCTGTCGTATTAAAGAGAAAGAGAATTTCATGCCTAAAAATCTGCCTGTATGTATGATTACGTGCTTGATTCTGCAGGCCATTCAGTACCTGAAAATTGTTGTGGGTTCTCAGTAACTTGGAGGATTACTCTTTTATTAGGAGAAGCCAATCAAGGCTTTTAACAACATTTCTGAAATGAAACTGAGAACCCTCTTGCTGGCTATGTGTTTTGCACCTCTCTGCTGCTGTGAATAATTGATGTTTACAGAGAGAGTGGTGAGGTGCTGGAACAGGCTGCCCAGAGAGGTGGTGGATGCCCCTTCCCTGGAGGTGTTCAAGGCCAGGTTGGATGGGGCCCTGGGCAACCTTGTGTAGATCCAGGCCTGGAGGTTGGTGTCCCTGTGGCAGGGGGGTTGGAGCTCTGTGATCCTTGGGGTCCCTTCCAACCCATGCCATTCTATGATTCTGTGATTCTCCATCAGTCGTGGTGCTGTGGCTAGCACAGACAAGGCCTAGGAGCGTATGGCCTGAGGTTGCCCATCTCTTGTCTTGCCTCAACAGAACTTTTGGTCCTGAAGCTGAGCTCTACATACTCTCCTACAGAGATGGAGATAGGTACTGCTTCTTTGCTGTACAACAGCCCTGCAAAACAACAGTCTGGGTGGCAATTGGAAGCTCTAGCAATGTGCAGAGATTGCATTTTAAAATACGATGATCCATATTAGGCATCATAGCTCCATCCCTCCCCCTCTCCCCGTTCTTTTTCAATGTCCTAAAGTCTGGAGGAATAGGGAATGTGCAGAACATTGATTTTACATGTAAGGTATTTTGAACTAGCAGAATAAACTTTGGATTGGAAAAAATTAAAAGTAATAGCCACCAGCAAGTAGTAAGTACAGAAAATTGTTCTAGTTTCAAGAATATTGTCACGTGAGATCCTTGGAAAATCTTTAAATGTCTCCAAATATTTCTGAAAAGTCAGGAGTACCAGGTAGGTACTCTTCTGTGACGACTGCAGAGTGTTTGCTTGCTTGTTTTTATTGCTTTATTGTCAGCTCTGAGTAGGGAGCCACTTTGCCTTTTCCTTATTTAATGTCTCCACTCATGATGGTGGTGGTTTGTTTTTACAAAACATTTCCCTGTGCTTTAAAGTTCACCTGGTGGAAGCTGAGGATGGAGAGGTGTGCAGGACTGTGGGCAAAGCTATTGAGAAATACCTTGTGCTGAAATGTGGCTGATGTGTATCCAACACAGCATACGCTGCCTCTGGTGTTTCCAGTGTCTCAGTGCAGTCTTTCTCACTCACTCCCCACTCAGAAGCACACTCATTTATATCACTTCATTTATTTGTTTTGTTCTAGGGCATTTGCATGTTAAAGGAAGTCAAGAAAAAATGTCCAAGTCATTAAAAAACTACGTATCAATTAAGGTAACCTATTTCTGTGATCAGAAGCAATGCATGTTTGTAATATGTAAATATCAATCATGGCCCTCTTTGAGAGAACTTTGGAGTGAGTGCTTACACTGCAGTTAAGGACCTGAAGCAGAGTGTCTCTCCCGTGCTGATGTAGCTGTTAGTGTGGATCTGGGTGTAAGCAACCCCCTTGGGCTCGGGGTTTGCTTATAGCACAGATCTCACTGAGCTGAGAGCGTTTGTAGCTGCAGTGTTTGTGCCCTGTACCAGGGCTTTATAGGCTTATGGTTGGGCTCGGCGATCTTGAGATGGGAAGACTCAACGGAGTCTTTTCCAACCTAAATTGTTCTGCTCTGTAGAGATGGGTTCTTGTCTCCTTGCTCTTAATAGTGCATGTGCTTTGGGGACCTGGAAAAGAGTGGATGTCTTTCCTTGTTCTGCTTCAGGTGAAATGGGGCGCAGTGTCAGCAGTCTGCCAGGAAGTTACTGGGTGTCCTGCAGCCACGCTATGCCAGCGGTCTATCATGTTCTCCTTTATTTTTATAGAGTGACCTTGCCACATGAACGTGTCTTCTCTTACTGTGTCCCAAAGTTTTTGGTGCATCCTAGAGCAGGGTTTCCCTGCCAGGTATGTGGGATACAGCTGTGCTTGGTTGGCACTAGGATGGCTCTGGTGATGGCTGACACCCACCGCTACCGGTGGGCAATATCCTTCCTTTAGACAATGCTGGAGAAGCAGTTTCAGCACATATGTTCCCCTTTGCCCTCTCAGAAGACTTAATTAAAATCCCTTTAAAAAGGAGTTCAATATGAGCTGCTTTATTCTTAATGCTCCTGATGCTGTCTGGGTACAGTTAAGCCCCGTCTCCCCCAGGAAAATTGCCTGTTGCTCACCATTTCCACAGCAGTTTCACGAGGCAGGGCAGACACTGTGGGCAGGGTGGAGAAATGGCCAGGAATGCAATGCATGCAGTTAAAAGTAACTTATAAAATGCTCCCCTCCACATCTGCAGTGAGACTTCTGTGTGGTGAGGAAACAAAAACTTCTGGCCAGTCTCTCTTCCCTTGCAGGTCTTGGCATTTAATTGCAGCCCTTAAACCTTCCCTGTAAGCAATTTATCAGTCCAGTGAAACATCTTTCTTCATATATCTTGAAAGTCAGGCCCTACGTGGAAGTTTTTATGCCTGCTCCAAAAGAGGGGAGGCTCACCTGAGACCTTCCCTGCTTCTGCCAGTGGCTGCCTGCATTCTAGGCTGTCTGCTAGGCACGGCCACCCTGCATCCACCACACCCAGCTGCCCTGTTTTCCCTCCCTCTTGTTCTGTTCATGGATTTTTTTCTGTTTGCCTTTTTTTTTTCTTAAATAGCTATTAATTCTGACCCCCAAAATCAAGCATGTTGCAGCAAGGCATAGCTGAGCAACCTGCCTTGGAAGAGCCCTGAAAACTTTGTACTCCGATTTTAACAAAACACAGAATTGTTTTTTTCCAATTCTGATGGTCCTTACCAAAATTTGAATTTATTTCTGTGCTTTATTCATATTGTTCTACCTCTGTATATTGGTGTAAAGGGAGATGGTTGAGTCACCATCCCTGGTTCTGTTTAAAATAAAGGTAGATGAGGTACTTAGCGATATGGTTTAGTAGAGGACAGGAACAATTGGGCTCGATGATCTTGAAGGTCTTTTCCAACCTTGTAATTCTGTGATTGTGTGTGATTCTGGGCACATAGAGTTTATTTCAAAACAAACAACTCCCCCAAACCAAACAAAGACCCTCACCTGCCAAAACAAACATTATCACCTCTGTTACTTGATGTAGTTTGCCCTGATTGCCTCAGTTATCATAGAATCATAGAATGGTTGGGGCTAGAGGGACCTCAGAGATCATCAAGTTCCAGCTCCCCTGCCATGGGCAGGGACACCTCTCACTATATCAGGCTGCTCAAGGCCCCATCCAACCTGGCCATGAACACCTCCAGGGAGGGGGGGAATCTTCTGTTTTCACCTGAGAGACAGCACAGTGCTGATGCTTTGCTACTCTCAGTGTTCAGGCTGGTTCAGTTTGGTAGCAGAAGCTAAATTTTGAAATATGAATCTTTAAGCAAATGACACTTCCCACTTGCACTGACTTCTTACAGTTTTCTATTTTAGAGGCATTCCAGTGTTACAGACTTACCATCACCAATTTGCAAATTTAAAAGCAAACAAACAAAAAGCAGGAGTGCAGTGCTCCAGTGCTCACGTTTGATCTGCCATGGCGTCTGGCCTTGCTGAGAACAGAGCTGGAAGTGATTGTATGTTTGATTGGTGCACCTTCCAAGCATTTAAATAGTTCTTTATACTCTTAGTATAAATTGATTACACTAGTATTAATAGTAGCAATTTACTATTTGCTACAGTAAATGACTTGTAAAACTAGAGTGAAATTAATGAGGTTTCATAATTACCACAGATAAATTCTAGTGACATTTTAAAGTAATTTTTGTTCACTCCTTTTCCTTCATATGCTAGTCCTGCAAAAATAGTACCCTTAATTTCTTCTCCAGTAATTTCCCACACCCTAAAATTTGCAAAACTTAGAAGCTGTCCCTTCCTGCAAGACTGTATCCCAATCTTAGGCTGGTAATCTCAGTTTGGTGTTTTGAAAAGGTCTTTCTACAGTGCTTGGTTGCTCATGCTTACAAAGTACTTTTCAGTGTCTTCTGTTTGACATTGTTTGTGTGTTTATGTGCATGCACATCTTGTTCAGCCTGGAGAAGAGAAGGCTGCGGGGGGACCTCATTGCAGCCTGCCAGTACCTGAACGGAGCTTATAAGCAGGAGGGGATTCAACTTTTTAAAAGGGCAGATAATGGCAGGACAAGGGGGAATGGACTAAAGCTAAAGGAGGGAAGGTTTAGATTAGATATTAGGGGGAAGTTTTTTACAGAAAGAGTGGTGAGGTGCTGGAACAGGCTGGCCAGAGAGGGGGGGGATGCCCCGTCCCTGGAGGTGTTCAAGGCCAGGTGGGAGGGGGCCCTGGGCAACCTTGTGTAGATCCAGGCCTGGAGGGTGGTGGACCTGCCTGTGGCAGGGGGGTTGGAGCTCTATGATCCTTGGGGTCCCTTCCAACCCAGACCATTCTATGAATTAGGTTTTGTTTAGTTTGGACTTTCAACCAGTGTTAAGAGTGTAAAGCTTTATGCTTACCCTAAAACTACAAAGATGGGCTCTTTGTCACACCGGTTTGGCTGAAATACTCTAAGGGGGTGCAAGGAGGGTGAAAGGGTGAAACAACTGAAGAAATGGTTTGGTATGATGCTAACACTGTCTGTTTGGGGGGGGTTTAGGATTTCCTGGAGAAGTCTTCATCGGACCAGTTCAGGATGTTTTGCCTGCGCAGCCGATACAGCTCAGGTAAGGAAGGAAGCCCTGGTTTGCTGAGGGGCCTGTGGCTTTCCTCACGCACCCCCCAAGCTGGCGATGCAGGGGCAGTGGGGGGTGGAGCAGCTGTCCCTGCAGGGCCTGGTGGCTCCCCTCAGTGGGTGGGAGGGTGGTTGTCCCTCTGCGGGGTGGCTCTTACGCTCTGGTTTACAGGAGCGTCTTTACCTAGGATGATACCTAACCGTTTGAATACCTTCCTGAGCTGCAGTTAACTGAGGCTCTCAGTTAATTGCACTTTCAATTACTCATTTATCTCCATCTCTGATTTGCATCTGCTGCAATCACTTGTATTTCAGTCATGAAATTCAGGTTTTGGAGACGTATCTAGGTAGACCTTTGCCTTGTATTCCTATGGGGCATGATGGGGCCTTGCTAATAACTTTTTATCTCCCTGCTGTTTTACCATTTTTGTCCTGTGGGGTTGCTGAGTGTTCAAGCAGTTCTGTGGTGTGGTGCAGCTCACACCAGTGCTTGATAACCTAATGATCATCCTTAGCCTGGCAAGCACTGCTGGTGGGAAGAGGATTGGGAAATTCTGTCAGCTTCCCCATCTACGCCATGGAGTTCCCAGCAGGCAGATGCTACTTTGAACTGGAAGAGGTTTTCTTATGGGTAGTAATTTAAAAAAAAATTTTTTTAAACAGTTTATTGGCCTGTCAAATGCAGATGGTAGTTCCCAAACCGCTGCAGGGGCCCCCAGCTTGTTGGTCATCCTGGCATGGTACAGGAATGGCGGAGCATAGGGAAACTCCTGCTGCATTATGTCTGTGGGCCTCTAGCTGTCTGAAGTGCAGCACCTCTAGGAGTATGGCAGGAGAGCTGCTGTGATTCGGGCTCTCTTGCTTTGCTGGTGTCTGTCTGAGCGCAGTCATTGGATTGAGATGTCTTTTTAATTGTTAGTACCTCTCACTGCTTGCAGAAGCCACCTGTCTGATCTTCCCAGGGAATCCTCCCTCTGCTCAGGCAGCTGAAGGTGTAGGGAATGCTGTCTTTTCCTGAAGCAGTTTGAAGCTTCAGGAAGGTAGGGTAGTAAAGAGACCGCTGACCTCCGCTGTGGTAGGAAGGGAGGAGTGAATCCAGGTGGGAGGTTTGCTGCAGAACAACCCCCTGTTTGGAGCGGGAGAGGGGACAGGCATCAGGGAGTGCCACCATCATGGAGTGAGGTGGCGAGGCAGCAGCACACCTGGCTGGTTTGGGGTGAGCTGCAGAATGGTGGCACACTTGGTTCTTTCCTCTGGGTCCCTGGTAGGAGATGAAATACCTTCATAAATGTCTCCCTGGCTGTAGCTAGAGGCACCTGTAAGCAAAAGCTGAAGGGCTGGCAATTTCTAAGCTTGTCAGCTGTCTGCACCTCTTCTCCACCCCATGTCAGCGGGCTGCATTTCAACCTAGCACATGACCTCTTCTTTTTCTTGGCCTTACTTCTAAGTTAAACACCTCCCAGTGATAAGAGCAGAGGGCTGCCTGTGCTAATATAGGTGGCTTTGAAAGGATACTGGTGGTGGTATGTAAGAATGTAAGCCAGCTGGCAGATAAGGATTGCTGGAAGGTCTGTTGTGCTTGCCACCTTCACCATCTGAGGTAGGGTGCTGTTATTTGCTGTCTGATAAAGAGCCAATGAGGCTCTGCTGCACCGGGCACTTACTGTGCAGCCTGTCAGTTTGTCCCTGCTGTCAGTTCACTTTGGTCTAGTGTCCAGGCATAAACGTGACTCCAAACTGTCCCAACCACAGAGGAGCAGGGGCTGGAGGAGCATGTGTTTTGTGGGAGTGGGTACTGCCTCCCGTGGCGGTGTTGTAGGGAAGATAAAGCTGGATACCCTGCTCATGGGGAAGAGGAGAAGAGTCAGAGGAAAGAGGCTTTGATGCAGGATATCACCATCCCAGAGTGTGTCTCTGTGGGGGACCCTCTGCTCCATTGCCCTCTCTGCCTGCTGAGGCTGGGGGGGTGGTGCTCCTCAGGGTTAAGCTCAGCTCTGGGGTGATCAGGGTGCTGGTGGTGATCAGGGCCCTCTGCTTTGCCCGATGCCTATGGGTGTCCCCTTCTTGGCCCAGTTTAACACTGTTCAGCCCACCTGGGGCTGTTGGGGAAAAGGTCCCTCCCTAGGTGCCACAGGCAGCAGCATGGTGTCCTGCCACCGTTGTGTCTACCAGGCTACTTCTGGGGTGCAGCTTCAAAAGAGAGGTGTGTTGTGGTTTTGCTCCAGCTGAGAGCAGAGCACCACGCAGCCGCTCCCTCTAAGAGGGTGTGTGGGGGGAATAGGGGTGGAGGTGGAGGTTGGGGAAGGGGAAGGGAGGGAAAAGAAAACCAAAAAAACCCCCAATCAAACCTCACAGGTTGGGATAAGGACAGTTTACAGGGCAGGAGAGAGAGAGATAACAATAAAGGACTTTATCACAAAATATACCAAACTGGTGCTACACAATGCAGCTTCTCACCGAACCGCACAGCTCAGGCCGTACAGCTCAGAGCTGTCCCAAAATTGGACCATCTCCAAAACCACGCTTCCTGGAGCTGAGTAGCGCCCCCCTCCCCAGCCCCCCTTTATGCTGAGCATGATGTAATTGGCATGGAATACCCTCTTTGGTCAGTTTTGGCCACCTGTCCTGGCTGTGTCCCCTCCCAGCTCCCTGGGTGCCCCCCCATCCCACCTTCTCGTTAGCAGGGCAGTATGAACAGCTGAAAAGTCCTTGACTGCTCCACAACAACTAAACCATCCCTGTGTTACCAGCAGGGCTCTCACCCTAACTCCCACACAGGGCATTCCACTGGCTGCTAGAAAGAAAATTAACTCTATCCTAGCCAGAGCCAGGACAAGATGTTACCTCTGAAGCCCAGTGGGACCCTGTTGTCAGGCATTGCTTTTCCCCTGGCGTTTAATCAGCAGTGGCTTTGCGTTATGCAGTTAGGTGCAGGGGCTGTGAGCCATAGGCAGCAGGATTGTCCTCAGAACGCTCTCCTGGTCACCAGAACTTCTCCATTGGCTTTGTGAACTTGAGTGAACTGTAACATTTTAGCCCCTCTGGTCTTTTAATTACTTGTTGGTGCTAATAAACATGTGTTTTTCTAATTTGACCGTGTAGCGATGATGTCCTTGGTGGCAAAGGATGGAAGGGAGTACATAGAAGATTAAGAGGGCCAGGGCTTGCCTGTGCTGTGCTTCAGGTTTGCAGTGCCTGCAGGCAGTGGTTTAGGAGAATGTCATGAATTGGGAAAGAAGAATGGCTTTAATCAAAGCAGGCTTCATCAGGATAAACTTTCATCAAGTATTCCTCATGGAGCTCCTGTAACCAGGGTAATCAGTTGGGTAATCTGAGTGGATATAAATGATCTCTTTCAATATCTCATTTTTTTTTCTGAAAGTCTGTACCTCTGTCTCTTAAAAAGCTGAGTAAAGCTTAATTTTAAAAGTAGTGTTAATGAGGTAAATGCAGATTTTTAATTACACACAAGGGGAAAATCTGACAAATACAGATCCAGACTTACACCTTAGCTATACTGGGGGAAATCCTATGGGAAGTCTGTTTAAACTATTAGGCCTCTTTGGAATTTTGGCTGTTGGAGCTGAGATCAGCTCTCACCTTTGGCTGCTGCTGCCCTCGTAGATCTGTCCCCTTGCTCAGACTGTCTGCTCTAAAGAGTCTGTGTCTGGGCAGCACTGGGTAATTGCATAAAGCAGTTGGCTGTCAGGTGTGCAGGACCGGAGGTGAGGTTGCTATGGGAGCTACAGGTGATGCTCAGTGCTGATGAGGTGAGGAATATGCTGGAAGCTGTAGTGTGGATGTACCTCAGTGCAGAGGTGGGGTGTAGAGTGGTGAAGTGATAGTGCATGGGCTACAACTGGCGCTTTGAGTGATCAGCTCCAGTGTGATAGTGTGGGAAGGCCTGTGTTTAAACTTAGGCCTGTCCTTGGTGGGCACAACTTCCCCCAAGGTCGGGGGAGCTGTCTCATGTGGGGTCCCTTCTACAGAAAATTGGCCATTACTGTACAAATCATAATTAAAAAATAGTCTCTTGCTGTTGGCAGCTTGCAGTAAAAGTGGTGGGGGGCCAGTCCAGCACCTGCATTCCTGAGGGCCTAGGCAGGGCAAGAGGAGCCTGCCAAACCCCAAGCCAGCAGGAGTGGATACTGATAGCTCCCAAAGAGTGATGGCAGGCTGAAGTGGGAGTCCTGCTGAATGCAGGGGGGGTGTGCATGCATGCCTGTTAGTGGGGGGCTCCTGTTGTCTTTCCATTTGGTAGAAGGGATGCACTGTAAGGTTAGGGTATAACAGATCTCCTCATAAAACAGGGCTCTGTTTAGGATGCAATGAATCATTTACCTTCTATTTATCCTTCCAGTTGCTATAAGAAGCCATCCTGGTTTTGGCAGGGATAGAGTTAATTTTCTTCATAGCAGCTGGTATAGTGCTGTGTTTTGGATTTAGGGTGCTGATAGCACACTGATGTTTTAGTTGTTGCCAAGCAGTCAAGGATTTTCAGCTTCTCACAGTGCCCTGCCAACCAGAAGGTGAGGAGGGAGCACCCAAGAAGCTGGGAGGGAACACAACCAGGACAGGTGACCCAAACTGAACAAAGGGATATTCCATACTGTATGGTGTCATGCTCCCTGTGTAACTGAGGGGTTGGTTGGGAGGTGGGGTACTCAGGAGCTAGCTGAGCATCAGCTTTGGGTGGTGAGCAGTTGTGCTGTGCGTCTGTTGTATGTTCTATTATTATTATAACTATTATTATTACCGTATTTTTTGGTCCTATTAAACTGTCTTTACCTCTAACCACAAGTTCTACCTTTTTCTTTTCAATTCTCTCCCTCATCCCAGTGAGAGGGGGTGGAGTGAGCTGTGTGGGCTGTTTTAGCTGCTGGCCAGGTTAAATCACGACAGAGTATAAGCTGAATGTGATGAATACCATCCCAGTCGTGCCCCTGAGAGTTTAAGCAATTTGTATTTTCTCTAATAGCCACCTTTGGAAACTGATATGGTCAATTTAGCTTTGATACTGTGAGGGAACTGGATAGACTGCCAACTTGTATGGTTCTTTTAGGTGCTGGTGAAGCAGCCCTTTAACTGGAAGTGCCTGTGTCCCTCTCATATTCAGTGGTGAGAGTTTGGTCTCTTTGGAGGTCTCTAAATGGAGGTCTCTAAATGCAGATCATGTCTACCTAAATTAGAATAGGAACAAAATTAGGGGTGAGATCAAAGGTATGTCCTCCCAGCTGAAATCTGGGGGATGCTTAGAAATATATCCAATTCAAATGCTTTGGAGTAAACTTCATAGAGAGATTCACTAATTGAAAAAAGAATAATTAAAGTCAAGTAGCTATTGCTTCAGTCAGCTTCCAGACACTTTCTGAGTCAGTCTGATACCCTTCCAGTAGGTTATACTTTGTCATGGGCAATGATTGTCTTTTTATCTTAATTTAGTTCACCTTGTGTGCTTGAAGAACAGAGTTCTTAATTAAATGTGCAATTAAATGTCAGAAACATTAACTACAACAAATAGTAACAAACTTTTCCTGGAATGACTTTTTCTCAGGGTATTGTTCCTGTGTGTGACAGCCAACAACCTCTCTGTCATTGACAGCCAAATGATTTTCATTTCTTTCTTTCCTTAGCTGTAGAATTCAGTGGAGAGACCATGGATGATGCAAAGCACCACCTTCAGGCAATCTCCTCGTTTATTAGAGATGCCAGTGCTTATATAAAAGGCCAGCTGGTGTGTGACCCTGTCAGAGAAGACATACTGTGGGAAAGGTAAGCCCACCTTAACGACTGTCACTGTGAGCAGTAGGTTGCTGAAGGCTGAGGGCCCAACCGTGGACTTCGGCTTCTCTTTAAGGAGCAGGATGAGGAGGACTGAGAAGCAGACTCCCCTGCCAGCCCTCACCAAGGGCAGCTTTTGGAGTTTTTTGCCTTTTTTTTCCCTTTTTTTCCCCTAGCTAGCTGCTTTCCCTTTTAGTCTGAAACACTTAGTTCCCTGTGTTTTTAAAATCCATGTTATTTATCTGATGTGCCTGTCCTAACACAGGCACCTTTTTGTCTCTGGAGTGATGCTGAAGGTGAAGCTATGACAAGTTGTCAGGCTGCCCCATTACTAAGCAGAGCTGTGCATCAGTGACAGGAGCAGAATAGAGGACCACTGGGAGGTGATATGCCTGGGACACGTGAGCTTGTAATCGAGCTGTCTGGTGCTGTGGTGTGCAGCAGAGGAGAGAAGGGGTTACCAAGAAACTGGCCAGGGGCAGAGATTTCACTGAGAGAAGAAATTAATGGTGGCTGCAACTTTGACACTGAGGAGAATCTTCTTTGCAGTCCCTTAGGAAAGCTGGGTCATCTTCCAGGAAGGAGATGTGCTGTGTGTTGGGTGCAAAACTGAGAAGATGAGCTCTGGAGTTGGGGTGGGAAAGGTGTTGAGCGCCCTGAAGCGACGTACGTGCAGGCAGCTCTGGGATGTAGAATCAGAGGGGAGATGGCCCACGCTGCAGAAGCTAGAGGTAGCTTCCTTGTGGTGTGGGCACCTTGCTGTCAGGGAGCTTGCAGCTGCAAGGGGCACTGGATCAGTGTTACAAGGAAGTGGGGTAGAATTAACTAGTCATGGTGTGTGGTGAAAGCAAGTCCTTCAGCAGGAGGCTGTGGGAGACCTGTTGGTGAGAGGTAAGGCTGAGAGACACAAGACATATGGGCAAGTTGAAAGGGCTTGTCAGTGGGGAACACGTGGCAGGGCACAACTTGTGTATCACTAGGTGGAAAAACGAGCAAAATGAAACAGAGCCTGTAATTAGGAGAGTGGTAAATAGTCAGCAGAGAAGGGGGTAGCTTGCAGGAAAGAGCGTTGGAAGGAATGACTTAGGGCAGCACCCACCTGATACCTGAGTGGGGGCAGGCATTGCGGGCAGAGCACTCGGAAACGGGCATGGCTGGGTTGAGGAGACCCCCAAGAGACACCTCCATAGCTTGAGGTTCCCCAGGTAACCCCGCTCCCCCGAGCTGTATCCTGAAACAGCATCCCCAGGTCAGCACTATCGGGGCTCAGGCCACCCAGCTGTGTGTGCAGGGGCTCCCTGCCGGCAGCTGCTTGCAGCCCTCACTCCTGCTGCCATCCTCACCCTCCCGCTGGGGGCGGCTGCGGCGCGGGGGCAGGGCTCCCGTGAGGCTGAGCGCGGGCTGCCTGCTCGCTGCCTGCCGGCACCGCTACTCAAAAGGTCCCACCAGAACTTCCCGTCTCCGCAGAGCCAAGTGGAGTCCCAGGGCTGGGATTGGGCCTGCCTGGAGAACGAGGAAAGCTGGATCCTGCCAGCGGGACGCCTGGCTGACCCCCGAGACAGCTCTTTCACCGGGTGCTGGAGTGGCTTTGGAAGAGAAACGTGCTGTTAGTGTGAAACACAGGCTGCTGGGGAACAAAAAGGAGAACTGAGCAAAATCTTGTAGTGTTCTTGATATCAACCTCGTTTTCCATCTGCTTTGCAATGTTTGAGGCAAGGCCTGGTCTGCCATCGGTGGTTCCTGTGGTTAAAGGTGTGCCTCCTGAAAGGGGCACAGCGCTCCAGATTTTCACAGGAGTCAAGTTTTCCAGTTCTCAGCTGAAGGATGTGTTCTCCCTGATCAGCGTAGCATCGCCCGTCATAGGAGAGCGAGGAAGGCAGCAGCAGCATCCTTGCCATGACTCCCTCTGGATGAATAGCTGATGAATTCAGTGCACTGCTGGCATCTTGTTTGTCTTATCTTAAACGTTGCCTTTTCTTCTTGAAGGCTAGCCAACACAAAAGTAACCGTGAAGGCTGCGTTTGCAGATGACTTTGACACCTCCAGGGCTGTTGCAGCAATTATGGACCTCGTTCACCATGGCAACAGACAGCTTAAGGCTGTTACTAAGGTAACCCATTAGGATACAGAGATCAGAAAATGACAGCTGTCCACTGTCCTACTGTTTAATGCAGACGGATTAGTTTATTGTTCACGTAAAGAAACCAGCAGAAACAAAGCTCCCTAAATTGTTGACCTTAATGGTGCCCGTTTGTCCCCACCATCCCACAGGCATTGTGCTATTGTTCTGTGCTGCATTGCGTCCAGAGGATGTCTCTTTCCTCCTGCCCTGTGTTATTTATACCTACCAGGGCTTTGGAAAGGCGTGAAGCCATTGCGGCGTGCTGCTAATTTTAGGCTGGTTATGTGCTCCTACCCTGCCCCTTGGCTTAATACCCACACCCAGAAATCAACCTGGATTGGGGAAGGGGGAGGGGGGGGGGGGGGTTGCTGTGGGCGTGCTGGCTGGCAGCCCCAGGTCACGGGGGTTTCGTGGGGGTGAGCCCAGCTTTGGGGACCGAGCAGCTCCTGCAGTCAGCACGTTGTGACTGTGGCCTCAGCACGTCTGTGTGAGTCAGCCTTCAGGTGGCTTCCCCCACGTCCAGACCCCGTTGAGGTGCCTCGATGCTGACAGAAAGGAAGCGCCTGGTGAGGACCAGACCTGAGCAACAAACACAGTGTGAGGTGCTTCTGTCTCTCCTTGTCCCAACAGCTCCAGTTCCTGCTGAAAGCCAGCAGCTCAGCCTTGGTGCTGTGCTCCCGAATCGCTGGTGTCACCATGTCCACCATTTCTGTGCTCTTGATTACATAGTAATAACTGAGTTGGCTCACTGGCTTAGGAATCCTCCCTCCTCCTGGTCTTGTTTTGGTGCTGGTTTTAAATTCCACCTTCAGCATTATCTTTCCCTTTTTCTTCACAAAATGACTCCCTGAGAGATGCCCAGCCAGAGCCAGCTTGCCGCAGGGTTCTGTAGCAGCGCTGCCATGCCTTAGGTACAAGCAGCATCATTTTGCCAGTTGTTTGTTTTCCCTGAATCCCTTCTGTCACCTGCTGTGCTGAGAGCTGGGTGGGACATTCGTGGGGCAGCTGACTGGGAGTTCTGGTTGTGGTGGTGGAGCTTTTCTGGGTGCAGCCCAGCTGTCTGAGCCGTGCCTCCCACTGCCTGCGCACGCCTTTTCCCCTCCGTAAGCCTTGTGAGTAAATGCACATAAACATGACTACTCATTCCTTTCCTCTCTGTGCCATTCTTTGCCTTGGGGAAAGGTACAGCAGTGTGCCCAACTCAGCGGTCTGCCTCAGCCCCTTCCAGTTCAGATTCTTTGGTTGGGGCTTGTCTCAAGGCCCTAACAGGGAGGTTGGATAACATCCAGGGCCGGATGGACTGCATGGTCTTAAAGTTCTTTCCCAACCTTGTGATTCTGTGGATGCTGATTTGGTTGTGTGGGCCATCAGTCTGGTTTTAGGCAAGAAGAGTTAGTCCCTTAAATGGCTCCTTAGTCTATCATTTAATCTTGATATTTTATCACCACCTACAACTACCTGAAGGGAGGTTGTAGAGAGGTGGGCGATGGTCTCTTCAGCCAGGTGACAGGAGACAGGACAAGGGGAAATGGCACAAAGCTGTGTCAGGGCAGGGTCAGATTAGATGTTAGGAAAAAATTTTTTACTGAAAGAGTTGTTGGGGCCTGGAACAGGCTGCCCAGGGAGGGGGTTGAGTCACCATCCCTGGATGTGTTTAAAAAAAGGGCAGATGAGGTACTTAGGGATATGGTTTAGCATAGGATGGGAATGGCTGGACTTGATCTTAAAGGTCTTTTCCAACCTTGTGATTGTGTGATACTATTTTTTAATTATTGTTATTTTTAAGTTAACGTGGAGGAAAGAAATAAATACATGTGTTCTTAAAAGTGCTGTTCTGTCACTGCTGCTCGCGGTTGCTGGTGCTACTGGGGCACAACAAAATGCCATAAGCCATCTCAAAGTAGTCTTCACGTTGCTTAAAATCAGTAAGACACTCAGAAAAGGGTTTGGGGAATGGTCTCTTTTTTTTTTTTAAATCCTTTATTTGATAGGTGTTCTCAAGGCTGGGATTTTGTTCTTTCATTTTGTTTTCATACCTGCAGCCCTTTCATGCCCAGAAGGGCTGTTTTTAGGTCTGATTTACTGCACACACGTATTGCATGGCAGCTTCACCCATCTCTTCTCCTTGCTGCCCATGCTGGTAAGAAACTCTCCCCCTCCCCTGTTTACTTCAGCCTTTCCTTTCTGTGTTGCTTGGTGCTTTTATATCTCTGTGGAAGTTCCTGCCTGGGCAGGTGTTGGTGGTGGAGGTAGATCTGTGTAATCAGGAATAGTTTTTCCCTCGTGGACCTAGGCTGCAGAGAGATGCTGAGCTCTGTGATACATATTGACTGGACAATCTCTTTTTGAGTGTTTTTTAAACAGGATGCTGGATCTCCTAGAAGCTCTGTTCTGTATGGAACCATTATTTCCTATATAGAAGGCTTTTTCAACGCCCTTGGGATGTCCTTTGGAGAAAGACAGGTACGAAGCATCTCTTCTGTGTGTACTAATGTGTGGTGGCAGCTTGATGTTTTATAGAACAGTTTCCAGAAGTGTCAGAAGTTACAAAGTATGTATGGTTTTAGTGAATTTTTCTGCACTGCTTGCAGTCTCTACCCTCATGTCTTAGGAGAGGAAGTAGAACAGGAGAAAGCCAAGTCTGGGCTTCTTTTTCTTCTCTGAGAGACTCCTGTGTCGCTTCTGCAGCAATTGTGCTGTGGAAGTGAAAGTTTGAGGAATAAACTAAGGAACAGTTCACCCTGGAGGCCTTTGAAGTTGGTTCCTGTGGCACGTGCTGAGTTTTTCCCAGCTCTTCTCTGGTGGTTGCACCCAGCCTGACTTGGATAGTGGTATGAATGCTTGGGGTTGTGACCTCCCTGTGCAGCAGGAGCTGGGCTCCAGCTCCCCTGTAGAAAGCCAGGCTGTGGAGGAAGGGGCTGCTCTGCCATGAGACTCGTTAGGCTGTGGGGAGTGCAGTGGGTGCAGGGAGGGGTTTGGGGGTGGTCCCATCGTTGGAGATGCCTTGCGTATCCTCTGGTGCTTGGAAAGGTAGGGATGGGGAAATGGGGAGGAAGGGGGTGGAGTGGGAGGGGACAGGACAGGGAAAGGAGAGAAAAGCCCAAAGCAAAGACTGCCCAGGGAGGAGAGTGGTGAATAGAAAGGTGGTATCCTGATGCATGGAAGGGAGCATCGGAGCATTTAAACCGACCCGAGGTGATGGAGACCAGCAGGCTGTTCTGTGCTCCCCTCCAATCTCAACACCAAGAAGTCAGAAGCTTCCTTGAGAGAAACTGCTCTGCAAAAACAGCTTTTGGGGGGGGGGGAAGGAGGATCAAACGTACCTGACCTTATTCATCCTTTGAAAGTCAGGCACTACAGCAAAAAACTAATGTATTTTCTTTGCCTCCTTGAATTTTTTCCACTAAATTTCTTTCAGAACAGCAGTTGGATGTGATTTGGCTGTGTGTTACTCCTGATAACCTGTGGTTTGTCATGTTCATCTTTAGTGGCATACTAAATGCTTACGCTTGTCTGTAAACAGGATGTTGGAGTTGTCCCTCCAGATTCTGGGCTGTCTGTCTGCAAGTGGCCTACCACATCTTTGTTCTTGCTGAAACAAGCACCTGAATGTTTTTGGTTTTTTGCATGCTGTGCTCCTTTCTCTGGGGCAGCAGGGTCAGCAGAAAGATGTAGGCGTGAGGAAGGAAGAAAGGAGAAGCACATCAGACCTTTCTCTGTCCCTCTGCTCTTTCCTTTTAGCTTCCAGTCAATGAATGAACCAAAATCTTTGTCAGAAAGTCTGTGGGCTGCCACAAGCTGGTAAATAAAATGCTGTGGGGCTTGTTTTCTTGCCTCAAGACGAGCTACAGCAGCTTGCTGCTCAGTATTTCTTGCCCCTTAGCCAGGTGGCTCCAAGCACACAGCTTTGCTGGGAGCCGTCAGTGACCACCGTGGCTCTCTGGAGAGGGCAAGCTGGCCTGATCACCACTCTGCTCACTGTTTCATGTAGGGGAGCAGCGTTCAGGCCCTCTTCATTTGGATGTTTGAATATAGCCTGTGGGTCTGCCTTGCTCTTAGGATGGGATTCATCTTGGCTAATTAGCTTTTCAGTCTAATGTGGCTGCCTGTGCTTCTGCAGTAGTCAGTGGAGAGAGAAAGGCATCGCTAAGGGACAGTTCATGTTAGTCTGGTGGCTGTGCAAAATAAGACTTGCCTGTCTTGATATCTCTGCCTGGGCAAGAGAAAGCCTGGACAAGGCAGGCCATGTGAATCCATATGGAACTTCTAGAAGATGTTGCTAACAAGGCAGAAGTCTAAGGAAATGTTTCTTTTAGGCAGCCTTGCTGCTGGGGAGTCGAGCCTGCAGGTCATAGAATCATAGAATGGTCTGGGTTGGAAGGGACCCCAAGGATCATAGAGCTCCAACCCCCCTGCCACAGGCAGGGCCACCAACCTCCAGGCCTGGATCTACACAAGGTTGCCCAGGGCCCCATCCAACCTGGCCTTGAACACTTCCAGCGACAGGGCATCCACTACTTCTCTGGGCAGCCTGTTCCAGCACCTCACCACTCTTTCTGTAAAAAACTTCCCCCTAATATCTAATCTAAACCTTCTAAGGAAGGTTTAGAAACCAGGTAGAAACCATTGTGCCCATTCAGAGCTGAGGAGCAAAGGTGAAGGCTTCTGCTCTGCCCAGGAGCACTGCATGGCGAGGGCAGCCAGGGGCAGAGGGGCAATCGATTGTCTCTGGGGTAGGCAAGGGCCAAACTTCCACATAAAAAATTCTTAGGAGCCTTTTGGATTGGTTGGTGCTGAGAGGCTACACAGTGTTTTATGTGGAAATCTGATTGGTTCATCTAAAGCTGCTGCTCCCTTCAGAGCATCTTGCCTTCGTGCCATGAGTACATGCCTGGTTTGCCTTTCGGCAGCGGTGTCTGTAGATGTTTCTTGCTGCCCTTACCACTCATCTTTCCTCTCCCTGCTCTATTTAAGCATTTATCCTGCTTTCTTCCTGCCCTTGGTTACAGTGGAGCATTTATGGCACTTGGATTTATTCCCCTCTTCAGTCTCAAAAACTTCTTTAGTACATTTACGTGTTCTGAGTTTGGGGGATGCTCTGCCTTTTGCAGAGGACATTGTGCATCTCCCACTCTAACCCCTCTGTAGCTTCCCCCTCACCACCTCCTCCTCCTCCTCCTCCTCTTTTGTTTGCTTCAGACAGTGACCTCAGAAACTACTCCCTTTCATTCCCATCCTGCTGTTCGGTGACTAAACACAGACCCCTCTGGCTTTAATTACTCAGCTGCTCTCCTGCTCCCAGAGGAGCATTGCTGCCAGCACCTTCACCCCCCAGCCTGGGTGTGCCTTACACCCCACTGCTCCCATGTCTGCTCCCCATCTTGTGCCTTAGTGAGGAAGTCCTGTGGCCGCGTTTCCTTGCTCGCTGGAGGTTCGTCCTCTTCCCCTCCCTGAGGAGTTTTGCCTGTAATGAAAAACAGGGAATGTTTCTCTGCTGATAGCAAGACTGTGTGAGTCTGGCTTCATTTTCTGCTAGCACCTGAGCTCCCACCCTGGCTGTTGTTGGAGTGGGACCCTCTGGAAGGATGGAGGCCGCTCTCTTCCCAGCGAGACTTCTGCCAAGCCAGGGGAGGCTGAGGAAGCGTGGAGCTGGTTTGAGGGGAGGAGGGGGCCAGGCAGCAGCTGCTGCTCAGTCAGGTCTTGTTGGGTGGTTGGATCAGAGAAAAGTTCTGTGGGTTCGTGGAGGTGCAAGGAGATGAGGTAGTGTAGGGACTTAAAGCCAAACCACCTGATTTTCCCGATTCGTGATTCTTGAAGAGGATCTGGAGCTCAGAGGCTGAGCTGGGGGCTGGTGAGCTCTCTTCCTCTGCAGATGTTCACAGCTGAGGGAGTGAGCAGCATTTGGGCTCCCCTTGCTGTGCTGGATGGCTGTTGCCAAGCTTTTCTTCCATTAATTTATCTAATCCCTTTTTAATTTATGCATGTTTCTGGCATCTAGGGGGTTTCCTGTGGCAATGAGTTCCACAGTTGGGTTATGCAGCACGTTACGCTCCCATGGGAGCCCTGTGCTCCAAGGCAGACACCCTCCTGTATCAGAATACACTGAACCACTTCCAGGTGTGCCTGTACTGTGACTTTTGTCTGGCAACAGTGGGATTGAGATGTAGGGTTTAGAAGGGATGTCCAAAGATCATCGGGTCCAACCCCCCTGCCAAAGCAGCTCCCTAGGACAGGTCGCACAGACAGGCGTCCAGACGGGTCTGGAATATCTCCAGAGCAGGAGACTCCACACCCCCCTGGGCAGCCTGTCCCAGGGCTCTGTCACCCTCACTGGAAAAAAGTTCTTCCCCATGTTGGTGCGGAACTTCCTGTGCTCCAACTTGAAGCCATTGCCCCTTGTCCTGTCCCCACAGACCACTGAAAAGAGGCTGGCCAATTCCCCCTGTGTCCCACACTTCAGATATTGATAAACACTGATCAGATCCCCTCTCAGTCGTCTTTTCTCCAGGCTGAACAGCCCCAGCTCATTCAGCCTGTGCTCAGAGGGGAGATGCTCCAGGCCCTTGACTGTCTTTGTGTCCCTCGGCTGGGCTCTCCCCAGGAGGAAAGGGAGGATGCACAGCTGGGAGGGAGGACAGGGCCTTGGCACCATGCGGGCTGGGGGTTGAGTGGTTGGTGGGGTTTGTTTTCGAATCGTTCTCAGGTGTCTGTGAAGCAGCCTGTTTGCTTTCTAGGCGGCGCTGGGAGGAGGAGGCCACTCGGCTGTGCTCTCTAACGTCATGGAGGAGCTGGTGAGGTTCCGCATGCAGGTTCGTCACTACGCCCTGGCTCTGCCGGAGGCGGCGGCAGCGGGCGCCGAGGGGCCGCCGGAACACCGGCAGCGGGTAGTGCAGGAGAGGAAGCCCCTCCTGGAGGCCTGTGACAGCCTGCGGGGACACCTCGCCGCCTTCGGGATCCACATCAAGGTAGGAGGCAGCGACCTTTGAGTCGGTCATTTTGTAAGATGCCCCTTTGTGGCCCTTTGGGAACAGTGCTGAGAGCTGCCAGCTCCCGGTACGGCTGTGGTAGCGGGAGGGGGGAGTTAAGCCCTTGCCTGGTTGTAGCTTTCCCTTCTGCTCCCTCTCCACCTCAAGTCTCCATCAAGCTGTAGCTCCTTCTGCCGTGAGAAGGGTGTCTGTCTCAGCCTCTCAGAGTCCTGCAGTATTCAGAAGTCCCAGTTGCCCAAGTTCAAGTCCAGAAGGAAGGTGTAATGTGTGCAGTCATTAGAAATGGAAGATTGCAGAGGAACTGGAAAGCAAACTGAGATGGCTTATGAAAATAAAGCCTTCCTTCCACCCTCCCTGCATTCCCCCTCGCAAAAGAGCCTCTTCCATCATCGTTGGCTCCATTCCTGAGCCTTAAGTTTGGCTGGTGCCTGTACCACTCTTCTTTCCAACCTGCTTTCTACTTTTAACCTATATCTGATGCCACTGTTCTTTTACATTACCTCAATGGTGTCTTCTGCTCAAGAGAAAATCCCTTCAGTGGTTTGCTGTCTCCTCCTGGTTTTAGGATGCTATGTTACTTTAAGGGGTCCTGCTTCTTCCAGTTTCTCTTGCTTCACATCATGTCTCACCTCAGATCTGGCTCTGGCTGGGTCAGTGTTGCTCCTTACATGCAGAATAATCCTCCACTTTCCCCCTCCAGTTCATGCTGCTCTTTTTTCACCTCACTCTGGAACTGAGCCTTTCATAGTAGAATCACATAATCATTATGGTTGGAAAAGAACATTAAGATCATAGAGTCCAACCATTAACCAACACTGCCAAGTCCACCACTAAGCCATGTCCCTAAGCACCACATCTACACATCTTTTAAATCCCCCCAGGGATGGTGACTCCACCACTTCCCTGGGCAGCTTGTTCCAGAGCTCAACAGCCCTTTTGATGAAGACATTTTTCCTCACACCCAATCTAAACCTCCCCTGGCACAACTTGAGGCCGTGTCCTCTTGTGCTGTCACTTGTTACTTGGGAGAAGAGCCAACACCCACCTGGCTACAACCTCTTTTCAGGTAGCTGTAGAGAGGGATAAAGCCCCCCCTCAGCCTCCCCTTCTCCAGGCTAAACAGCCCCAGGTCCTTCAGCTGCTCCTTGCAAGACTTGTTCTCTGGCCTCTTTCCCAGTTTTGTTGCCCCTCTCTGGACCTGCTCCAGCACCTCAATGTCCTCCTTGTAGTGAGGGGCCCAAAACCAAACACAACACTCAAGGTGCAGCCTCACCAGTGCCATGTACAGGAGGAGGATCACTTCCCTGGTCCTGCTGGCCACACTGTTCCTGGTATCAGCCAGGCTGCTGTTGGCCACCTGGGCACACTGCTGACTCATGTTCGTCTGCCTGTTGACCAACACCCCCAGGTCCTTTTCCACTGAGCATCTTTCCAGCCATGCTTCCCCAAGGCTGCAGTGCTGCTTGGGGTTGTTGTGACCCAGGTGCAGGACCCAGCACTGTTGAACCTCACTCAGTTGGCCTCGGCCCATGGATGCAGCCTGTCCAGGTCCCTCTGTAGAGCCATCCTGTCCTCCAGCAGTCTCCTTGCATCTTTTTACCAATGGGAGGACATAGTGATATGAGGGAGTGACAGGAAACATCCTCTTTAATTGCCAGCACACCTATTAAACCGAAGTGTGGTCAGCTGTCTCACAACCTCAGACAGAAGTGAGTGTGGGGTGAGGGTCAGGGCGCAGTGGGGGTGAGCTGCAGCTGGGAAGGGGATGCTGGAGCACCTGCTTCCTTAACCTGTTTGTGCACAGCTAAATCCCTGCTCCAATTATCTGTTGAAGTTTGTAGATCCAAACACCTGCCCTGAGACAAGTCTTGGAGAAGAAGACTCTCTTTTGATCTCTCTAGCAAAACAGCTGTGGCTGCACCCTTTGGAAGATTTGTTTTGGGCTGGTTTTAAAGGGATTTAAAGACGTTTAATAACATCCCAGAAACTGGCCCAAGCCAAGAATTCAGCCTGTTCCATTTATTTATTCATTTCTTAAGCAGCCTGAAGCTTGGCATGAGAGAGCTTGGCTCTCCTGCTAGCCCCAGGGTAGCTCGCTCCCGAAGATGAAGCACACGTCTGCCTGTGAGCACAGAGAGCACGTGGCTGGAGCTGGACACCTGCTTTTTCCTTCCTGCTTAAGTGAGGTACCTGGAGGTGTGCTGCAAAGGGTGCCCAGCTTTTGCCTTTGCCCATCCCCAAAGTCCTGTGCACCCGGTGATGCAGCTCCCCAGTTCCTCACGTGTGTTCCCACAGCTGACACGTGACAAGACCGGACCCTGCCCGGAGCAGGGCTTTCACCACCACTCTGCTCAGCATGTCTTCTTGGCTGGGTTGGCAGTTGCCAAAATTGCCACAGTAACACTGCACATAGCAGCTGGGTCCTGGGTGCCTCGAGCACCTGGGAAGGTGATTTGCCTTCCTCTCTTCTACCCAGCCTCTGATTTCCATGAAGCTTTAACGTTACTCTTTAATTCCCTTACGGACCAGCTTTGTAGAAGGGGTAACTTCTCCTTCAGCAGATGCTGCTCAAGGCAGATGATGTTCTGCTGGTCTGACGTTCCAGAACGTGCCACAGACCCATTAAAACATCCGCTGCTGCTGTCACGTCATCAGAGTGCACTGTGCAGCTGTGCTGCCAGGTGCTGTGTGGTGATTCAGGATCTGCCTATCAAAAGCAGTTTCCATGTGAACATGCAGACCATTCCAGGTCATATTCCTGCCTCTGGCAGAGGCAGAGCTCGGGTGACATTGTCGTCTTTCAGTATTGGAATTGTTTGTTCTCATCCACTGCTGGCTCTGAGCAGCCGGAGACGCTCGGTCTGGCGGCCCGGTTCTCTCACTCCAACTGCTCTGCCATAGGGATCAGAGGTGCAGGCTGCTATCCTGCAGTCCAGGAGGAGATCACAGGCACTGGGCAGCACGTTCTGCACCAGCTGTAGGAAGAGCTGTTCTCCCAGTAGTCCAGCCATGTCAACATCAAGCCTGATTCCCTGAGTTTAAAAGAAGTTACTTGCCTGAGAGAGGCCACACGCTGCCTCATGCAGCCTGCGCCGCTGAGGGGCCGTGTGTATTGTGCCAGGTTTTTCCTTCTTAACAGGGAAGAATCAGCTGCCTTTCTTGGGATCCCCACTTCTTACCTGCCCTGGGTAACAGCTTTGCTTTGCGACGCTGGGTTAAGAACCCGTGCGCCCCACTGGGTGCAGAGGGGTGGTACCCCTGTGAGCCAGGCGGCTGGGACTGACCCGCTTCCTTCTTCTTGCAGGACAGAGCTGCCACTTCCACCTGGGAGCTTCTGGAAGGAGGGCAAGCAGAGCAGCAGCCTGGGAAAAAAGGCTGATCCTTCAGCCTCGGACTTGGTTTGTTTTTTTTAATTTCAGCTGCTTTGGCAACACTTGTAAATACTCAGACTTGCCAAATAAAGCCTTTGGACCGTGGTGGCTAGCAGAGATACACGCGCCGGGTGAAGCTGCTGACGTGACTGCTGCGTAAATAAATACAGGTGTGGACATGGTGCAGGTCGGGGCAGCAGCTGTACTGTTGGGAGTGTTGTCTCCCTATATTCCGGGGCAGGAGCTGCCCCAGCTCCGTGCTCTGCCCTGGCCCAGCTGGCACTGAAAGTTCACCGACAGCGAAGATGGGGGTGAGAACGGAGGCCTGTCCCTGAGGCTGCCCACACCTGATCTTGTGCCCACAGGTTTAAACAATTCTGATGCTTCTGATGATGTCTAAAACGTGATGCTTTTAGCTTTGAAGTATTTCCTTGTTATGGTATTGCTGGTTTGGGGCTCTGACTTGCCTTAACACCCTATGCCTGTACCCCTGAATGCCCTTCACCTGTACCCCTGAACCTCTCTAACACTCTACACCTGTACCCCTGAGGCTCGGTGTCTTTTCAGTTCACTTTTGTACAGGATAGTCGGGTGTTTCCCAAGCGCAGGGCCTGGAGCATGTGTCTCCATCACTATGGGGAACAGTATGTTTAGTTACTTACCTATTCAGTTATTTGTCCCCTGCCAAATATGTAACCTGCACTGATTTCAGGAGCAGGGTGGGGCAGTACTGGGGGAGGTTGGAGGATGTAATTTTTTTTGCTGTGTCTCCCCCCTGCCCCAGCTGCTGGAGGTAGTTGGAGCAAGGCTGCCCTTATGCATGAGGCCACCACAACTCAAGTGGCCGAGTTTACGTGGGGCTTGTACTTAACTGCTGGCTTACCATCGTATGGTCAAGTTAAGTTATGAACAGGTAACTACAATAAAAGGAGCTTCATTTGTGAATACAATTTGCAACCAGAACTACACTTCAAAAGGGTAAAGGCTTTCTTCTGTATCCCACGGGAGAGTAAAACCCAGAGCTGCTTTTCTGTTCCCTTGCTGGGTGGGTACCAGTGATAATGGGGAAGGGGGCGCTCCACTAGCAGTTTGACTGATGCTTCTTTGATGCTGTCAGCATTTCACAGGAGCTGGCAGGGGTGACAAAGCCAGGAGGCCGGGCAAGTGGGTGGCTCGGCTTCTAGTAGAAGTGTGGTCTGAGTGCACCAAAGAAAGAACACACAGTTAATTTGCTATAATTTTTATTTCCTACCAGAAGAAACTGCTACATTTCCAGAACGTTTCAAAATTGTAACAATTGGCATACAGTAGTGAGTAACAGTTACAACGTCTCTGTAGATGTAAAACCACTGTGGCAGGTTGAAGGCTGTACTGAGCTCTGGTCTGTGACTAACTTTGCCTACAGCTGCCTTCCAGGTTATATATCACTGGTGTTATAGGTGACAGACCAAACAGCTCAGTCTGAAGGAAAGCCAGTAGCTGTTTACAAATCAGGTTTAACTTTCTGATTTCATTTCAAAGGAGTTGGCCTTCTCCAGCAGTTCTAAGGGGAAGCCCAGTAGTAGCTTTGCTTTCCCCCAAAGCTGTAGACAGTTTACAAAACCTGCTTAAATTCAGTGCCAAAGCCCATCTCTTCGGAGCAGACGTTGCTCTCACCTAAAAAGCTCCGAGAACCCTCATAGACCAAAATGCGCAAACATTTAAAAACCTACTTTAAAAATAGGCAACAACTGCTTTAAAAAGAAAACCAAAAATGCATTGGGGGGTGAGGTAGTAGTCACAGTGCATCCAGAAATCCCAGCTCTAAGGGCTGAGGGGGAATACTTGGAGCAGCCTCCCTGATGGCAGGCAGCCATTACAAGGTATGAGAACACCATCGGCCCAGGAGGTGTGATGCAGGTTCCAGGCTGAAGCTCATCACCAGGAAGGAGCAGCTGCAATGGCTACCTCATGTCTACTGCCATCACTAGCTGTGTTCCACGCTTGCTCCTGCGCTTCAGCGAGTACATGCACTTGGAGCTCGCTTACAGTTTTAAGGGCAGTACCTGCCCCCAGATCTTGCGGGAAGTTTTGCCCTTGTCTCTGTATCAGTTCAGTCCCTGCAAGCTTTGAGCCAATTTCCACACCAAGCCTTCTGGGTACAGCCCCTAACAGTAGAACCCTGTCTGTCTCACTAAAGATGGAGCAAACCACCCCTGAGCCCAGGTGCTGCGCTGGGAGCTCAGACACTGAACCCATCTCTCTACTCCTGTGTCTAATGTGCAGCGTACAGCAGCCAGCACTCTGCTCTTGGCACTGAGGTGCGTGCCATCATCTGTGTTTTGCCCCTTCAGTCAATGTTCCTGCTGGTTAAGAGTGAGCCACCTCCATACTTGCACGCCCGGCAGTCGGAGCGTGAAAAGCACTTTGCTCCTCTGCAGTCACCAAGAGTTTGGGCAGTTGGGTCAGGCTCTTACCCTGCCTGGTCGCTCTCCGAATGATCATTCCACCAAGTTCATCACAGCAAATTCTAGATGAGTCAGCTCCAGCTAAAGGAACAGAACTCCTCTTTACAGGTAAGCATCAGTTACTGTTTAACGCTGAGCTACCTCCAGGAGATCCTGATTCTGCGATTGGGGAACCTTTCTGGAGGAAAAAAAGGATTAAGACGTTGCAGGAACCGGGGGGGGGGGTGTGGGGTGGGGTCTTGTTGAAGTGAACGCTGCCTCAGGGACTGGGAATGGGAAAAGGCAACTCATTACATTCAAAATCTACATACAGCAGTTCTCATGCATTCCCTTTCCAAGGAGGCTGGATTCTCGCTGCTTCGTACACAAGCGCGGCAAAAAAGGAAGTGCAGCGGCTTAATCTAGACTGAGGGTCTAAGAATGACAACATGACAAAACCTTGGTGCAATCCAAGAAATTCAGCCAAGCTGGTGGAAGAATTTTTATCTAAGTATCAAGTGCATTTGTTTTATTTATTTATTTTTTGTTTTTTGCTGTTCACACTTTAGTTATTGCTCAATAACTATCAAAAAGATCAGAGGAATACTTTCAGTTTAGTTTTATTATATTATAACAGATCTGCAACTACAGCTTATTTCAGCCAAAACATTTCTGTATTCCAAACTCTTAAAAAATATCTACATTAATCATATTTTTCTATTCTTAAAAATAAAAAAAGAAAAATTTCTACCTAGCATACCAATGCTGCTACAGCACTTGAAAGGGTGCGTTACTTATGCAAATCCTACGGTAAATGTAATTACTCTCGCAGTCAGTCATTGCTCTTCCTTTCCTCCTCCTCTGCTGCTTTGGCTTCAGGTTTCAAAAAGTTTGCTAAAAGCTGTTCCAACTTCTGAAACCATGTCCGAGGCGGTCATTGAACGTCCGAATTTTTGGAAGGCTTGGTGGTTGGACTGCCTCGTGAGACAGCAAGCGCCGAATGCGGCCACTAGAAAGGGATTTTGACTAAAAGGAAGGAAAAAAACCCAAACAAGGCATTAGAAACAAAACCTGAAAGCTCTTGTGTCATTCCTGAGGTGGTGGACATCATCTCTGTACCCACAGACGTTTGTCAGCATTGTTGGGCAGGCCTCTTGAGCAGAGTGCCTTTGGCTGGTTTGGGGCTTGTTTTAATGAATGCTTCCTACTGTGCTGCACACGACTGAGTGTGAAACAACCTCAGGGCTGAAGGATACAGAAGGAGAACCTGCTTAAAATGTGGGTGGGGTTGTGTTCCATGCCTAGCTTTACCTATGCCAAGCTGCAGCCTTTCCTTCAGAGGAAGGCCACAGTCTCACCCGGCTGCCTTTTTACTCCTTTCCTCCTGCCTCGCTGCATAACTCCATTTCGTTTTGCAGGGCAGGAGCTGGGGGAAGGATGTGGGGATGCGGACAGGAGATGATTTTTAACAGGGTCGTAGTCGCTGGTCTGGGGCCTTCATTAGATCAGCTTAGCAAGGGGTAAGAAGACAGCTGCAGAGGTTAGTCCCACTACATGCTAATGAGGGTACCCAGCCCCAGGCCTCAAGCACTGCACCTCCCCCTAGAGGGCACCTGCCCCCCCAGCCCTGCCACATCCAGAGCACCTTCTCATGGCTGGGCTGCAGGACCTCCTGCTGCTGCCTCAGCAGCCCCACCAGGTAATTTCACAGCTAGCCCTGAGCTCAGCCATAGCTGCCCCCAAGTCTCTGAGGCCCTACTGACTTCTGGGCCGAGTCAAGAGTTCCGTGAAGAATCACAGGTAAAGCAGAAGGCCAGTGTACCCAGGGCAACTGTGAGCATCTTTTCCTGAGAACCACCACTTCATACACCCACCAGGTATCAGAGTGAGTATTTAAACCTTCCCGAGTCAGTCCTGGATGCCCAAATACTGCTCTGCAGCAAGAGCTGCGCACTGGCTCCTGGGCCCAAGACAGCTGAAGTGCCTATTACTGCACACCCAGTTTGATAGACACTGTACTCCAAGGATCCCGCCTTCCTTGGCATCCCACCTGCTGACCAGGGGAACCCCATCTACTCTATACCATTAGCAGCTGGCACGACCTTAATGTTTCAAAATCCTGCTCTGTGCAGGCCCATTCTGAAACAACGGGGCCAGGCAGAAGCATGAAGGTTGAGCTGGACTGCCGGCAGCTCGGGCTACAAGCTGCCCTGATTCACCGAACCCAGAAAGCTCCTCCTCTCCCCAGACACATGAAGAAAACAGGATTGGCACAGCAGGTGCTTGAGAAGGGTCACCTTAACACCACCACAGGAGACACAACATACTGCTGATGCCAATTACACTCCCCCACTTTCCCTTCATCTATAAAATAAAGGAGTTTCTAAGCAAGCTGTTTGGCAAAGCCACAGGAGCCCAAGTCAGGAGAGCCTGAAAGCCATGTGCAGCCCGTGCTAATGTCTCCAACAATTGTATACCACACAGAAATGAATGCACCCCTTTAACGAGCCAAAATGACTCCTTTAGTGGCAGCTGCAGCTTCAGGTGCACAAACAATCCCAGTTTCACTTTTCACTCTGGGTATGTCAGATTTCAGAAGCATGATTTGACTGGTCCCTCATTGATCCTGGGAGATGTAGCACAGTGCTCTCCCAGTAACGCCAGCCTAGACCAGTCAAGTCCCACAGTGTGCATCTGCACAGTGCCTCCGTAAGGCTACAAAACATCTCCCCTCCTCAAACTTCAGTAGCTCATAACCTACCAGGAAGAGGGACTGTTAGCCCCTCACTGCTTGTGCCAGGGGTCCTTTCAACCTTATTTATGGCAGCCGCCTTCACAGAAGGATGACATCATTATATGGACCGAGTTGTCAGACAGGAATTGATGTAACTTAGCAGAAGAGCCATGAGCTGGCTGCTGGTGCCGGGCAGCTTTATGTGCGACCAAACCGGACTGCCCAATGGCTTTAAGAGTGGCCACCAGTTTTGAAACTCTGTTCTATTTGCAAGTTTCAACTTACCTGCCCCACCGAACTACCTGGGTCCAGTGTAAGAGGATTCACCAAATTACAAAACCAAAGCTAAGTAACACAAGGGGCTTTGTGTTGTAGAGATGTTCCTGCTGGTGACTGACGCTTGCTCTCCATGCTTTCTGCCTTGAAAACACGTACCCCACACACATATATGGCCCTGGGTCTCGATCCCCTCCTTAAACTTGGGAGTTGTTAGGTTACTGAGAAGCCTTGTCTTCTTGTAACTATGAGGAAGACTGCTCTAGAACACCCTTACATTTTGACAAGTCCCAACAACTTCATTTAGAGAATTAAGAAGTTATTAATTAATGTTCATACCCGTTGGTTTTCTCTGCTCCAGCGAGAAACGCCCAGTGCGCTAAGACTCCAAGAGAACCAGAAAGCAGGTCCCCCTGCCCGCCGCACCTCCGGCTGCTTCCTTCGTGGCTGCACACCAGCACTAGGGACAGACAGACCAAAAACAGTCATATGCATTTCTCCTTCCATGGACAATGATGTCGCTGTAGCTGTGAGGTTTAACCTCTGAGGCACGCAGAGATCAACAGGTGAAAGATTACCCACAGGCAGCGGGGAATGCTGGAATATGCTGCCCTTAACAGAAAACAAATCACTGCATTAAGGTTTAAGAAATGCTTTTCTCATTAATTGTTAATCCTTTACAAGTAACATCACACAATGCACACGCTTTCTCCGCTTCACTCAGAAGATTCAGTCACTAACGAGCTCAGTGATTCATGTGAAACGAGTTCAGTGATTCATGCAAAGTGATGCTGCCAGGATGAGCCATCACCCCGAAGTGAACCGGGTCCCTCCACAAAGCCACTGCACAAACACAGCTCTCTGGAGCCTCTGACCTTTAGAGCCTCGGAAATGTAAACCAAGGTGGGTGTTATACAAATGGAAAATGGAGACCAGAACTCCCATCTCCAGCCTTCTGCCATGCCCACCAGAAAGGTGTTTCGCTGAAAAAAAGGGCCTTTTCGATAGGCTTTGTAAGAACCACACGCAAAGAGCGATTTCTGTCTCTGCCAGCAACACGGTGTCCTCAGCATCGGTGTGCGCTCCTGTCAGCAGTGTCACTGAGGGTAGGCTCTGTCATGATATCAGATGTTACCTTTCTATTTTAAATATACAAAGGACCTCAGTCAAACCCATCTCTCTGTGGAGCTTCAACTATGAAGAACATGCAAATAGCTCCATGAAATTTCACTCCTTTGTTCTCCACTTTCAACGTGCCCAAGCAGGGCGCCTGAAGGATATGTAAGACACTCAAAAAGAAAACAGCTTCAATTCTCCTGCCTTTCTCCAAACTCTCTTGTGGGTATGTGCCTGTCCTTAGCTTTCCTTCTTGCTAGGCTCTGGGGGGAAAAAAACCCAAAAAAAAAAAAAGCCCCACATACAACTCAGGAGTAGTTTATTTTCCTCTCCTAGGAGAATGGAGTAGCTGCCGAAATCACTAGTGGCCAAGTAGCGATACTCAGCATCTCTGGTCAGCTACTGCAGAGCTACTCACATTCAGGACTACACACACCTGAGCACACCAGGTGTAAAAGCAAAGTACAGAGCAAGATGTTGCTTGGACAACAGCTCTTACTTCAATTTTCTCCAGTCTCCTGGGCTGGGTTTCTCCAAGGTCCATGAGCAGAGCAGCCCAGGCCACAGAGAGAGAGCACTATCCGTATTTTTCACGGCAATTTTTCTCTCACAAAATAGTGGAAAACTCGAGGCCGACTGAAGGGCTTGCAGGCAAACCTTCTCAGACAGCAAGGTGCAGAGAACTACTTAGCACATGCAAACCCTTCCCTGTTCATTTGCACTGTTTCCTTTCTGCTCTTTGTCACCTGGTGCAGGGAAGAGCTGCACTTCGCACCCATTTGCCGGCGATGCCTCCAGCAGTAATTGCAGGCCAGGCAGTTGTGCCTTTCTGCTGCCACGGAGAGGGCAAAGATTCATTAGTCACCGTGAACACGGCAGCAGCGTTGCCAGCAGTTAATTTTCCCAATCACTCTTCTCCCCTCCCCCAACCCCTCTCTCCCAAATTAAGATTCTGGATGTGTCTCTGGGGGAGGAGTTAATGTCAAATTTCACAAGCGCCAACGCGCTTCCGAGGGAGCGGTGTGGAAAAGCTGTGCCCTTTCAGGTGGCATGGTTTATTTTATACTTTATTTTAAACAGAGTGCTTTGGAGAAATTACCTCTAATTCTGCTACTTTGAAGATGGTATCTCACAGGATTTTCACTTTGAGGGCTTGAACTCCTGGCAGGAGGCAGGATGGAAATCCTCTGTTCAAAAGCTTTGGGGCCTTCTGACTGACAGCTGAGCACAAGCCCCTGCTTATTAGCTGTATGTCACCATCTGCCACCATTCTCTAGCCCCACAACCTTCCAGTCAGTTTTGAGCTGTACAGGAAAGCAAGATCTCCTCAAACTAGGCCAATTACAATACCCCACTACAAAAAAAACCAGAGAAGAAAGTGGCCTTTGGTTTGTGGTTTTTAAAAAAAGTAACTCTCACATACGTGCAGGCTACCTCACAGGCAGCAACAAAAGCAAACCTTTGTACTCTGCACGGAGACACTGCCAAACAAATGCACGCAACAGTGTCGAGGAGGCAGGACTACGGGAAATTCACTTGAAGGGGGGGAGGGGGGGGGGAAAGGTGTAATGCCCCAGCAGCTCTTGAGCAGGGGCTCAGTTCCTCAAAGAACATGTCAAAATAAAAGGAGGATGATGAACATGGCAACAGGTGCCAGGGAAAGGGATGAAACCCCCCTCCCCCTGAGGTACAGTCACCGTTAATTGCTTTTAAAGTAGAAGCAGGGATCCCACGTGGGGATATTGCCAAATCGACAAAGGACGAATTCTTCCTGATGCTTTTCCCTGCCTTCTCCTGGAAAAACAAAAATAAAACTGCTGTCTTCCCACTCTCCCAGCCCAACATCCTCCACTAAACATCCGTGACTGGCTGTGGAGGCAGCTCAAGCAGCTCTTTATGGGCCACGGGGTGACGTCCTTACATGCTGCGCTGAGCAGTGACAACCAGTGGCAAATGTTACAAGACCTCTATTAGATGGACACGAGTGAAGAGTCAGCGATGACACTGGGAAGGAGGGCAGTGCTGTTCCCCAGAGGGACACAGAACGATGCATTCACATGAGGATATTTTTCAGTCCATTGCTCAGGAAGGCTAAGTCACCTTCACCTAGGGATGAAGGAGTACATCAGAAAGCCTAGGAAATGTGGTTCTTGGAACAGCTGAGGAGCCCGAGAGGACAGGATGCTGGACAACAGGGAAACTGAAGTCACCATGACATGTCGACATTGAAAGGCAGCAACTGGGGCCACTTAAGGTCAATTAGTCTGACACTAGTCCAAATGAAAATAATGGAGAGGTACATCTATAGTTCAACTGACAGACCTTAAGAGATAGAGACACGTGACTATCGTTGGTCAAACTGGCTGCTGGGGCTGGGTGTCTTGTTCTGGTTTTTAATAGGTCTGGGCAACCAAATCTCATGTCTGCATTTCATAGGGTGATGAGTCAAAAAAAAAATCCCCAACCCCTTAGTGTAACTGACAGTCTTTTAATGAAAAATTATTTATGCTAAGTAACTTTCTGGACAAAAAACACCCCAGAAGAAAAAACAGCTCCTGAGCACTTTACCCATGGAGCACACATATACTAACCTAAGAAAAGGCTAGGTGAAATAAAAATATTACTGTTGAAGAAACAGCTGTATGGAGTACGGGAAGGAGATCTGCCAGAGTCAGAACAACCACAGCCCTATTCAACAGCTTCAACATAATCTCAGTGATTAAGCAACACAGCAGCAAATCCAATATACCCCTTGCGTACACTCACCCGGATTTGTTCCTTACCCAAGTCCATGGAAACAATTGGTACTGAACTGGGAGTGCAACAGAAACAAAAAAAAAACAAAAAGAAGGTTGTCATACTGACAGAATATTGGAAAGTGGGAATGTAAGAGTTTTAGGCTCCACACAATTAAAAGTTCTACCCCAGACTTCCTGAGTAACTGTGGCCAAGTCGTTTAGTAGCTCTATGTTTAATGCATTTCAGGCAACAAAATAAGTTACCCTCTCTTCCTTTTCAGCACTCCTTGAAGATGAGATAAGCATTAGCATTTGGGGAAGCATTTGGACCACAGGGTCATGCTTAACTATATCATTGCCAGCAAGTTTTAAGCTAAAAGAAGTCTCAGCCCAACTCCACTGGCAGATCAAAGCCCAGAAGAATGACCCGTTTATGGGTATTGTATGCTTAGTTTAAAAACCCCAGGCTGTTATGTAACTGACAATAGCGCTCTCTCTTTGAAGGGAAAAAAACCACACCCAACCCAGAATTTAGTAGTTTTGCAGAGATCAAGCCCTAGGAGTTAACTGGGAAGCACCAATTTTGATGTGTCTGTACACAGGCAGCCCTACTTAGGACACATTACAGTTAGAAAACCAAAGGCTCGTGCAGTATAAGTATCCTGTGTGTGTTCCTGGCTCCTGATATTCACAGTAGTGAGCCCCCCCGCCCCTTCCCCCCAGAACAGGGATCAATGTTTGCTGTTTCTGTTTAGGACACAGAATGTCAAACACAGGCTAGCTGAAGCCTGACCAGGTAAAGGCGGCCAAAGAGCCGACGTGAAACATCCCACTTTCTGCGGGTGCACAGCAAAGGGCAGCCTGGAGATTAAGATTTAACACTTGGACCTCAGATGTCCTCAACAAGTTCCCTGCACTTGTCTTCCTCCTGCAAGGCAGGAGCATTACACTTACCCTGACATGCTCAGGGACCCCTGCATGAAAGGTACCACCATAATGCTAGGATTTGCCATGGGCTTTAAGAGAATTAGATGCTCTCTATGCACAGAAAGTCACCGGCGATGGATGGCTAGCTCCATTAGGCTATCTGGAAAACCCCAGCTCAGTAACAACTCTCTGCAGCGTTGGGAAAAGGAAATGAGAAAGAGTATGACTGTCTAATGGTACTGCTAAAAAGTAGTAACTGCCCCAGTGTTTGCAGGTACTCCTTGAACTAGAGGATGTGTCATTTTCCCTTCCACTCTGCCCTGGTCAGGGCCCACCTGGAGTGTCGTGTCCAGTTTTGGGCTCCCTGGTATAAAAAAGACAGGGACCTCCTGGAGAGAGTCCAGAGGAGGGCTATGAAGATGATTAAAGGACTGGAGCATCTCCCCTATGAAGAAAGGCTGAAAGAACTGGGACTGTTCAGCCTAGAGAAAAGAAGACTGAGAGGGGATCTGATCAATGTTTATAAATATCTGAAGTGTGGGACACAGGGGGAAATAGCCAGCCTCTTCTCAGTGGTCTGTAGGGACAGGACAAAGGGCAATAGCTTCAAGCTGGAGCACAGGAAGTTCCGCACCAACATGTGGAAGAACTTTTTCCCAGTGAGGGTGACAGAGCCCTGGGACAGGCTGCCCAGGGGGGTGTGGAGTCTCCTGCTCTGAAGAGATTCAAGACCCGTCTGGATGCCTCCCTGTGTGACCTGTCCTAGGGAACCTGCTTTGGCAGGGGGATTGGACCCAATGATCTCTGGAGGTCCCTTCTAAACCCTACAGCTCTGTGATTCTGTGATTCACATTTCTGATGTGATCCAACCGGACCAGATCAGCCAACACCAGCTACCCCACAGGACAGCAAATACTCTTGTTTAATTAAAAGGTTTAAGATTTCAATTTTCCATGCAAAATAATGTAGTTATCCAGGACCATTTTGCTCCACCAAATGCCAGACTCGGGTTTAGCTCACTGTCAGACTTGAGTAAAATCTTTTACATCTCTGACCTGGCAGATGTTCATACTAGTGAGAACTTTCTCCTTTTCCTTTTGCAAGTTACTTCACAGCAGTACACAGCTGGAGACTGTGGACTCCCAGAAATGTGTCCCCGACTGCAGATGGACAGGGAGACTGGTATTAATGCCTTGGGCTGGAGAAACCACTCAACTGATGTGGAAAGTGTAAGGTGGCTTTTATATAAAGGGTGCTTATGCTTTTATATTCCCTAATCATGCTTTAAAACTTAGATAGGTCCTTGAGTGTGAGACAGCAGACAGTTTAAGTTAAAAGAAAACAATCCAGATTGTACATTACTGTTCTGGCAGAAGAGCAAGAACCAGGGGATGGATGGGATGGCAGATGAGCAATGCTGGGGAGACAGCAGGTTGGGCTGAGTGTGCAATGGAGAGGACAGAGGCACAGGAGGACCGAGGCACAGCAGACAGGAACCATGACCTCCCTGGTTTTGCTCACTCTGCAGAAGCAGGACTGGAGACAAAGTTACTGTCTCCCTATTAAAATCTGGGCAAGATTTGCCAGCATCTGGACACTGTAAGAGCTTTTAGCTAAGTGAGCTAGGGACTGATCAGCACAGAATAGCTTCCTTTCCTGCTGAATGGGGAATGAATGGCACAAATTCCAAGTACTGCTTGGGGATTTCAGGCAAGAGCTGGCTTTTTACCCCATGTTCAGTACTCATCACTCCCTCTCATGTGCTTCATTGGTTCTCTTGACCATAGCTGCAGCTGGGCAACTGGAGAGGAACTTTTAGCTCCAGCTAAAAGTGGTCACAGGCAGCATTGGGCTGGTTACCCAGGAACTCTGCCTTTTGGAAGGGGGGACAAACACAGATGTTGGAGAAAGAGAAAAAACCCCTTCATTATAACATTTAAAAACAAAAATCCAAATCCTCTACTTCAAGGACCTAACCAAATTTTAAACATGTTAGGGACTAAGACTGGTATAACCACACTTTACTACTGACCAGTTCTCCAAAGAGTAATAAAAAGAAAACCTTAGAGAGCTGAGCCATAGTGAATAGAAGCTGACTTACCTTTTACCCACAGGCTGAGTACTCATTCCTACCCTGGTCAGTGATGGCACTGATATCACCTACCAAGAGCATGGTGAAGCTCATCTTTGTAGAGCAGGGAATCAACAACTGTAGACCAAGCTATAATGTGAAATTGCAAAAGGAAAAGAAAAAGAGTATATAAAACTTACTTTAAAATATTGTCCATTTCATAACTGAAATGGGGTCAAATTTTAGGAAAAAAAATCTCCTTTATAGTGTACAACTGCCACTGATTTCAGAGAGGCCCTGGACATGATTCAGGGCTGATTTCAAGGCCATAAGAAACCACCTGCATCATCTAATCTGATCTGTGAAAACAAACATCAGAGGTGTCCAAGGTACTTCACAGTTTGGGACTCTGATTATCAAACCTGTAGGTATGTTATTCTCATAGCCAATTTCTTTCTCTGTAATAAAGTCTGCCTTTTAATCTGAATTTATTAAGATTCAGCTTCCACTCCGAATTTATGGTGCGTATCTGGTTCCACCACAGAGCTATCTGCTGACAGTAATCCTTCGACAACACCTGCAGCTCCATCCTACTCACTATCACATCACCTGACAATCTTTCTTGTCTTCAGCCATCAGAAGCAAACTGGCTACAGCATTTCCTACAGGCTCACAAACACAAGTGTTGTGAAAATAACCATCACGGCCAGCCTAAGCTATGGAGCATTCACCAAGCCAAAATCCTGCATCCTCAGAAAGCCTCCCTTCCCCAACAGCCAAGCACAGAGCACTAAAGCTACACTGTTAAGTTTGCAGTGTCTCCTTTTCCCAGAGAACGCTGAGATGTCTCTTTTTCCTGCACTCCCCCCCTCCCCCCCCGAAAGCCTGGGCGCAGTGTATCCCCAAAGGAGACAGTTTACAAGCAATATATGGAAACTAGTGTCTCAGTGTGCCAAGCACATGAGCTCAAGTGGGAAATGCCTGAAAATAGGTACAGCTTAAGCACTAGAAACAGATGATGACATGAGAAAGAAAAGGCAAGAGGAGTACACAGATCTTTTTGTAATGTTTCACTGTGCTCAGAGGACACTGGCCTGAGCCAGTGATGTGGATTTCCCTCACACTGGAATCATCATGGATGTTGTCTCAGCTGAAAAAAACAATGACATCAGATCAAAAGAACAGACAGAAGAGCAAAAAACCTGGGAGAGAATTCAAGGTCAGTGACGTGACAGCACGTTCTGTGTTGTGGCACAGTGCAGACAGTGGAATCTCCTTTCTCAGTGTAGTGCTGCACTTCAGAAGCTCGTAAAAAACTGACCTAGAGTAACTCAAAGAAAGTTGTTGTTAAAAGGAAGCTGAAGTCTATAGTTCCTGCAAAGTTCTCAGGAACTTTCTTGGAGGCAACACAACCCCTAAACCCAGTGTTTATAACACACATTATAACCTGTGTTAAACCTGACAACCGCTTCTTACAGCTCAGCAAAGCTGCCTGTAACGTCTGTCATCCAGGGGAGAGAAAGCATCAGTGAGGGGAGCGAGGTAAGAGCAGGAAAGCAGCCTATAGCTGGACATCAAACTACTGCTATAAAGGCAAATACATTTTTTTCCTTCAAATCAAAAAGCCACTTAACTAAGAGAAAAAAATACCAGAGCCCAGCAAAGAACAAGGTGGGGGAAAAAAGTTAAACCCAATGAGAGTTCCAAACAACATCCACCAAACTTGTGCCACACCTGAACATTCAAAACTGAAATGGGAGCTTCAGTTGTTTCCTGTTTTTACGAATCCTCAGTGACAACAGACAATGGAGTGTCCCCTCTCTCCAGCAGTAGTGGGGGCACACTTGTTTCAGGAGCAACAGCTCAGAAGGAGAACTGAGATAGACTAGGTAAGGTGCTTGATCTAAAGTGCTCACCCAGTTTTCCTGACATTCATTAAAAAAGCAACAAACCTGCATAAAAAGAATATGGTTGACATAAAAACAGAGGAAGAAGATACACTACAGTGCTCTAAAACTCTCAATGGCATAAAATGGCGGCAGGATATTTCATCCTCTGGCAGAGTTCACCCTCCCTTAAGCCTGGCCTGACATTCAAGGTTACAAAGGAAGTCTGCTATGGGTGCAAACATGACAGCAGGCTTCATGCAGGGCAACCTGGGTACCACATGACCACACCACAGTCCTTCGCGACACTGGCCTTATCACTCCTACAACCACCTGAAGGGAGGTTGTAGAGAGGTGGGTGATGGTCTCTTCAGCCAGGTGACAGGAGACAGGACAAGGGGGAATGGCACAAAGCTGTGCCAGGGCAGGGTCAGATTAGATGTTAGGAAAAGGTTCTTCACTGAAAGAGTTGTCAGGGCCTGGAACAGGCTGCCCAGGGAGGTGGTTGAGTCACCATCCCTGGATGTGTTTAAAAGACGGGTAGATGAGGTACTTAGGGATGTGGTTTAGCATAGGACAGGAACGGTTGGATTGATGATCTTAAAGGGCTTTTCCAACCTTGTGATTCTGTGATAGGTGTAACTATATTGCTTCCAGATCCCAGCGTGTTTCACAGCCTGCTGCAGTACCTGCACTAATGGGGGCACGGGGAAGATGGATCTGCACAAACCAGTTGGTTTTCCACACCTGTTTCTCTCTTTTACAAGACTCCCATGGCTCCTAATAATGAAAAATTGTCTGTATATACAAACTGTTATGAAGCAGCCTAAACATTTATCAGAGATTAGCATTTCAAGCAATTAGAGGCAGAGCTGCTGCTTGTTATGTATGTGAAATAAGACCACATAGTCAAAATGCAATGAAGGCACTCATGAAGTAATTTTATACTGATCACAGTCAACAATCAGTATAAACACATCCGACAGGCAGCTTATTAAATACACTTTAACCATATTACTAAGCGACTGTTTTAAAAAGCTGTAATGGCAATCTACAGTTAATTTGGGATTTTTGTGGGTTTTGTTTGATTTTCTTTTGGTTTAAATTGTTGGGGCTGAAATATAAGTCATAAAATATGCACATGCTAATCTAGATCCCCACAGTGGACAGTTATCAAGAAACTGAGCAGCTCATTAACCTCAAGGTGTCTTCATTTTTCACACACACCAATATATGGTGAACCAAGAAGAGCATTCTGCATTAATGTAGCAATGACACCTGCACTTGTATAGAACGTGTCAGATAAGGATTTTAAAACAGTTCACAAAGATTACAAATTAATTTCTCAAAACCTGTGTAACGTAAGACGTAAGCTATAGCCATTTAAGTGAGAAATAAAACCAGCAGCTTTTTTTCAGCAAAGAAATGAAGTTGCATTCTTCAAACATCCTTCTACACAAAGCATCCGAAGATGACCTTCAAAGACAGACATCCCTCCCCTTCAATCTTCAGGGGAATACAGTCAACCAAAGACTACACAGTCCAACCGCTGGACTATGACTGAAAGTAAACGAAACAACAACAAAAATCACATGGCTGAAAGCAAAAGGCTTCACTTACCTTTCTCTCCATCTGAAATAAGATCTCTTTCTCCCTTTTGAACAACTGTCAAATTCCCCATGGCTTGGCTGAGTCTTAATACACATCCATGATGATCACTACTGTCTACGGGGTCTCTAAGCTACAACAAAGAATTCCATACACAGTACATATTTTACTACTAGAACAACATATTCTAGCACATGCTACTTCAGCGTTATGTATGGGGGAAGGGAGAAGAAAGGAAAAAAAGCAGCAGCATCAGTCTTTCCAAGCATTTTTTCCAATACCCTCTGCAGTGACAAAAAATGCATAAGGAAAGGTCTTCTTTAAAAAAGAGCTCTAATTAAGAATATGTATTGTTGTGGTGATTATCCCATGGAATAAAACCCCAGCGAATGCTTCATTTGCATATAAGAAACAGTCCATAATGTTTAAGCTACTATTAAGTTATTTAAAGACCAAAAAAAAAAAGAAAAAAAAAAAGAGTGAACTTGCACGTACTTAAACATCAAAAAGGAAAACAGCTCACCATGGCTTCATACAGTCTACTAAACTCCATGTAGTTTGGAGTAAGAATAGCTCGCTGGTAGCCTTGGATAAGAGAGGGCTGCTGGGAAATGAGCCACAGGCCATCCTGCAAAAACCAGGAAGAAGAACATTTACTGAAAGGATTCCTAACCATCAAACCACTGACCGAATCAAGAAAATACTCACAGCATCAATGATGATAGGGATTCCTTTCACTTTCGCTTTTTCTATAATGCCCTGCAAAAAATGCAGATAGCTTTAAGATGCTTGCTAATGTAAATCTCCTAGGATCCAAAACAAATCTGTGCAATAAACCTGATCACAAGTTGTTTTTCCAAAGTAAGGTAGAAAAAAAAACAGGTTAGTTGTGTTCTGCAAGGTAATGTAAGTCACTCTTGTATCAACAGGTAATTTTACAGTTGCATCGTCCTCTCCCTGGTTCAAGTACAAGCAAGGTCAGCAGGGGTTCTGTAACTGGTGCCTCGGTGGTGATACCCAAACAAGCAGGCAACCTCACTCACCCTCCCTGCTGCAGGAGGCATGCAAGGCCAACTAAGTCATCCAAAGTAAACATTAAATTTTAAAAAAAGAAAGAAAAAAATCCGAATGAGAATTGCCAGGATCAAAATGAATGAGTAACGAGCGTGACGCTGATTGCTGTTGCTTTTCTGAGGAGAGCCCCACTGCGGTGTTTGGCTTCACGTACACACATCCCAGGAGGGGCAGTATGTAGGGCATGTTCACAGAATCACAAGGTTGGAAAAGACCTTTGAGATCGAGTCCAACCATTCCCATCCTATGCTAAACCATATCACTAAGTACCTCATCTACCCTTTCTTTAAACACATCCAGGGATGGTGACTCAACCCCCTCCCTGGGCAGCCTGTTCCAGGCCCTGACAACTCTTTCAGTGAAGAACCTTTTCCTAACATCTAACCCAACCCTGCCCTGGCACAGCTTTGTGCCATTCTCTCTTGTCCTGTCTCCTGTCACCTGGCTGAAGAGACCATCACCCACCTCTCTACAACCTCCCTTCAGGTGATAAGGTCTCCCCTCAGCCTCCTCTTCTCCAGGCTAAACAACTCCAGCTCCCTCAGCCGCTCCTCATAGGATCTGCCCTCCAGCCCCTTCACCAGCCTGTTTGCCCTTCTCTGGACTCACTCAGGACCTCAATGTCCTTCTTATGGTGAGGGGCCCAGAACTGGACACAGCACTCGAGGTGTGGCCTCACCAATGCCAAGTACAGGGGCACTATTACTTCCCCAGACCTACTGGCCACACTATTTGTGATACAAGCCAGGGTGCCATTGGCCTTCCTAGCCAATGCTGTTTCACTCGTGGTCCTGGAGGTTTTATACTTTCAAAGCAAAACCACGGTGGCCCACCCAAGAGACCATTTGCAAAAGGGGCTTTCAGCAAGCAGCATGTACCAGCAGACCATCTGCCCTCAATCTCTCTGCCCTGACTGAGCAGTGGCAACAAGTGATACTCAAGCTTCTTTAATGAGCAATGGCTGACAGTCAAATTTTCCCAGTGCTGCTCATTACCAGCTTGCCTTTGAAGCTGGAGAGTTTATCTTTCTCCTGCATAAGATAACAGAGGATGGTATCTATCCAAAAGTCTAATTACTTTTGAACGTTATTAAGCTCTTCAGAGTAGCTATCACTCAGCACCGAGCTCCACAGGTTAGGAAGACATTAGGTAAGGAATCAGGAAGCAGTTTTTAATTAATGTTCAGGGTACTGAATGTACCTCTGAGCTTGTATTGTGGTCAAAATAAATACTGCCCACTTCCCTTTCAGTAAATTATTAATTATGGCATACACACATCCTCACTAACTCATTCATGCACTGAAAACCAGAGAGCCTTACTTTCAAAGAGTTAAAGAGGTTTATGAGAGAGTCATGTCTTTATTCATTAATGTTAATCTGCACAGATGTGCACAGCTGTTTTCCTTCGAAGAAACTGTACTCTTTTGCCCCTGCTGTGTTAAGGTCATTAACAATTATGTTTAATTTTATTCACTTGGTTATAATAAAAGAAGGCTGTGAATCTAAACAACCAGGTTTATGGATTTTTTTCCTGTATAAATGAGTGTCATGCATCTGAAAGTCCAAGTATTTTTGAACCATACTAAGCTCTTCTGACCAGACATCACATGGCACTGAGCCCAACAGGTTAGCAAGATACTATGTAAGGGAGCATTCAGATCACCCTTCCTCAGCTTTTGAAGATACAAATACCATTTACTGCAACCCCATTTTCTATCTGGTTTTAATTAGAATATTTTTGTACATTAGCAACTTCACCAAACTCCTTCGGTACGCTTAAAATGATTACTGCTTCACTGCCCACCAACATGAATCACCAGTTTATTCTAATATGTCAACTTTAGGAAGCAAGAAACTTCAGTAACTTTCATGACACTTCATTTTTTCAAACCAAAAAAGATTTCCCCAACAACTTCCATTTGGGGAAAGTCTGAAGGGAGACCCCAGATCTCAGAAGTCCTTACCCTTTCGAACTGTTTTCTCAAATTCATTATAATCAACCCAGGGAACTAATTTTGCCAAAGTCCTGTTCCCAAAAGAGCTATGGTTTCACTCTTGCTGCTACTGTTGGGTCCCTTTTCATGTGTCCTCCTGCCATAACAGCTCCTGGTTAGAGTTTCTATTTTTGTCTATATACCCACCTAACAACAAGCTAAATCAAGAATCCTGAAGATCCACTGTCCACCAAAAAAACGTAAATATAAGAAGCATGAAATGTACATACAGGTAAAGAGCTTCTGGCAGGACAGGCCACTGATACACTCCAGAGCACTAAAGCATTTCTTCCTGATACCATTTTGAGCTCCTACCTCTCCAGCACATCCTCCACAATCCTGAGACATTCGACCTCTGGTCTGATGAGGAATTTCATCTGGCTAAGTAAAATCTACTGGCCAAACAACTTTTATTGAGTACTGAGTCTCTGAGGTATCAGTCTCTAACATACTGAGTGTAGTTTGCTTTTTCTTTCTCTCCTTATAAAACAATCAATCAGGGCACACAAAGTCCTTCATCTTATTAAAAAACCTCCTTTTTTATTGAAAAGGAAAAATAAATCCACAAAAAAACCCAACCAAACAAAGTAACTACCCTAATTATTTTCCTTTCCTCTTCGTTGCTTAAACCCAGACAGGAACTGCCTGGAGATGGACAAGGAAACTTAAGAGAGGAAGTTCTGGGGAAGGAGTGGGTGATCTGACAACTGTAATAAAGCAGTAATGGAGATAAAAGAACCCCCATGAGACAATCACATGTTTGAAGGACACAACATTCATTGGAGAACCTCCGTTTCCTATTGATCGTGGACAGGACCCATCTCACCTACTGCCATTTAAAGGTCAAAAGGCTCACTGCTGGAGTGAAACTCATTCCATGCAGCTCAGACACCACATTTAGGGTGGGATGAATCACCAACAGACATACCTGTCTCTCCTTGGCTATCACAGAGGGAGCAGAGATATTTTACTGCTTTATTTTTAGACAATAAGAGTTAGATGAGATGAAGTCCACTTTCAAACACTCTATTACTGCAGATACTTTATAAAAAATATTTGGGTAAGAGGTGTTTACAGCAGTAATAGCAATATCCTCTATGCAGAGGATTTTTGTTCCTTGAAACAAAAGCAATTTTTCAGCTGGATCTGTCCCTCTACAGTTACAGAATCACAGAATCACAAGGTTGGAAAAGACCTTTAAGATCATCAAGTCCAACCATTCCCATCCTAAGCTAAACCATATCCCTAGGTACCTCATCTACCTGTCTTTTAAACATAACCAGAGATGGTGACTCAACCCCCTCCCTGGGCAGCCTGTTCCAGGCAATGGCTGGCATGGTCTTTCCTGGATTAATACTTGCAGCATACAGAAGAACCTTCACTGTTAATTGCACAATTAATACAGCTCAAACTAACTGTCGTTTCAGACCAGAACCCATTTAAGAGTTTCTGACAGGACTCTACATATGAGCAGGAGGCCTCTGTCCAGTTTGAACACTGCTGATTAAAAATCCTAAGAAATGTTATTAAGGCAAGACCTGAACTCCAAACTCCAGTCACACAAGTAAACAGCAAAACATACAAGTATCAATGATAAAACCAAGACAGCAGCCTGTCCCTTCAAACAAATTTTGGAGACTCTATCTCTGAAATATCCCAGGGGATTAGCTTTCTGTGTACAAAATGTATTATACTACAACAATACTGGTAGGGGGACAACAAGGCAGGGGCACTTCCTTCACGTGATTCCTAAGCACTTGGGAACATCCAGAAATTAATTACTGGACTCACAGGGCAACCTTGGCACTAGTCACAAAGCAGAGAGGACACTGAGGAGGAGAGACTGACAGGGTCCTGCCATCCAATCCCACAACCTACAGCCACACTGGTTGGCTAAGGCATCAAGGACTGATATAACACAGGAAGGGTCCAAACTTCAGAGCCAGTCCCAAATTTCAGTTTTCTACAGCCGTGGGGAAGAGTGGCTGGAAAAGGACCTGGGGGTGTTAGTTGACAGCCAGATGAACATGAGCCAGCAGTGTGCCCAGGTGGCCAAGAAGGCCAACAGCAGCCTGGCTGGTATCAGGAATTGTGTGCCCAGCAAGACTAGGGAAGTGATCCTCCCCCTGCACTCAGCACTGGTGAGGCTGCACCTCGAGTGCTGTGGTCAGTTTTGAGCCCCTCACTACAAGAAGGACATTGAGGTGCTGGAGCAGGTCCAGAGAGGGGCAACAAAACTGGGGAAGGGTCTAGAGAACAAGTCTTGTGAGGAACAGCTGAAGGACCTGGGGCTGTTTAGCCTGAGAAGAAGCAGCTGAGAGGAGACCTCATCACACTTTACAACTACCTGAAAGGAGGCTGTAGCCAGGTGGGTGTTGGCTCTTCTCCCAAGTAACAAGTGACAGCACAAGAGGAAACGGCCTCAAGTTGTGCCAGGGGAGGTTTAGATTGGGTGTGAGGAAAAATGCCTTCACCAAAAGGGCTGTTGAGCTCTGGAACAGGCTGCCCAGATGTGTAGATGTGGTCCTTAGGGACATGGCTTAATGGTGGACTTGGCAGTGTTGGTTAATGGTTGGACTCTATGATCTTAAAGGTCTTTTTCAACTGAAATTATTCTATGATTCTACCTTTCATGTAGAGAGTCCTAATAACGGGGGTTTAGGCAGTCTCTTGCTAGGGATACTCTGCTTTGCATCAGTTGGTTAAATACTTGGCAGCACTCTGAAACAGCGATTCTACAGCCCACAACATTTGGATGAGAAAACAAAACAGGGTTCATGCCCACTGTGATTCCAATCAGTGATGATGAATTGTATCACAAGCCTGCAGGACCCATGCTTAGATCAAATCCACACAAAGAGCTTCGTCTCCCAATAACTGAAGACTGAAGTTGAAGTTTCTGCCATACTTAATCCAAAGAGGGAACAACCAGGGATTCACACATCCCATGAAGGTGCTGTATGGGCCAACCGCCCACACAGTTATATGTTAGCAGCACCAAATACTTGACATTTAGGAATGCCCAAAATAATATTTCAGTGATTGCAATTTTGGGTGGGGGTGTTTGGGGGGAGGAGAGACAGAGGGGGTAAAATTAATCTAAATCTACTCCCACTTTCCTCTCGAAATACACAATTTCCTGAAAAAAAATTTTGTTCTGTAACTGGGTATCTAGGACTTCTGTGAAACTCAGGAAGAACTGGAAAATAAGCTGTGTCATGGCAGAAAACAGTGCTCTGTACAGGTACAGGTAACCCTTTCTTGTCATTCTGAAAGCCTATGAAGTACAGGTGAAGAATTTGTGTGTTTTAATGAATTCTTTGATTATCACAGAAGCTATTCCTTGAAATGCAATGCATTAATTTTAGTAGAAATCTCTGTTCTCCTTCCCAACTTTCAGATGGGAATTCTAAAGTGCTTTCCCAAACCCAAATTCAACGGTGGGTTGTTTTTTTTTTTTCTTTTAAAAAAAGAGCAACAACAAAATACAAAACCCAAAACCTACTGAAACCAGAACAACACACAAAAAATCAGAATCATTCAGGCTGGGAACCAGTGCAGAAGGAAGAAGCTTGAAGGAATGGATAGACAGGCTATGTCTGAAAGGGCATGGTAATGCAGAAAAGCATATGATTTATCCTTTTGATAGCCTGTGGCTGTGCTACAAAACCCAAACACAAGGTTCACCTGCACTGCACTAACAGGGACATCCAGGACTCCTGCACACTTCCACAGTTGTTACGGAACAAGGGAACAGGCCTGACTCAGCCAGTGTGAGATGCTGGCTGCAAAAATCAGCTAGGAGAGGAATGGGGCGGGGGGGGATGACACACGGACGGGGACATGTGAGGGTGGAATTAATTGCCACGGAGTGCCTAAATACAACCAAAGGATATCTAATCAGCCATGGAAATCTTCATGGAGCAGCCAGCCTGAGGCACCAGGAGCAGATAGCAGGTGGTATGCTCATAGCAAGCACCCACAGCCTCTAGCAAAACTTGGCGGGCAGTCTGGACTTCCCCACCCAAATCCACCAGCCAGCAGTAACACACATATCCTATTTACTCTGCCTCCATGCAACCTGGCTCTCCATGGCTCGTCAGAGAAGGTAATTATGAACAGCTTTGCCCACACCTGACTTAAGATACACTTTTCAGCTTTATTTAATTAGATGTGGATTGGCAGCAGAGTGCCTGCAATGGCTTGTAATATATTATTGGTCTTATCACTACTTTTTCTTGATGAACTGGTTTAGCTACACAATAACTTTGGCATCCGGTGTTTGTGAGGGGAAGAATCAGGAAATTAGAGCTAGTGGTTTTAATAAAAGATTGAATTTTAATGAAATAAACACAAAACCACAATAGCAGCACATATGAAGCAACATCTATCCCACGAGAGTAATTAGTTTTCACTAAGGAGGCATCAATATTGTCATCTTTCTACCTTGCAAAGGAAAGATACTGCAGGCAAAGTTTCCTTTACCAACAGCAGCAACAAACACTGCACTTCCTAGGTCGCTTCAAGAGTCATGTCTTGGCCTACTCAGGGCAAAATTCCTTACCCATGTGCCCAAAAAGGAGGTGAAGCTTCAGCATGCCATAATAATGGACAGCACCAGAAGTGCACTCTGCTGCAACCTGCAAATGCCAAGTATGAGATTAATTCTTGTGCTGGGAGTTCTGAAGTAAAGTCAGGAGAGCTGCTGTGCAGGTGAGGTCCTTCAAACAGTGGGTTAATAACTGGATTTCCGAGAAAGAATATTATCCTCACTTGTCCAAACAAACAAGTGCCAGACCTCCTTGGCTTCTGGGCAGTATGTGCCTTGCCAGGGAAACACCGTGCCCATGTTCACACACCTAAAACTCCAGCAAGCTGCAGAGCAAGTCCAGTGATCCTATAGCGCGCTCCCCCAGCAGGGCAATCAAAGGGGCCAGGAGAGGTTTGAAGGCCCATTCTCTAATAGCTCAAATACTCCCTTGCTGGAATGATGGCTACATTAAGGTGACTGACAGCACAGTTTAGCTCCACTGCTCCAGTCTGTGATACTGATTTGACAGCACTGGACTGAGCTGGGCTCACGGCTGACCGAGCTGGAGTCACCGGACTCTATTCTGGTTTGGCAGAGATGTGCAAATTTGGGCAATCTGGTCACATGACAGTGTCCCTGCCCAGGGCAAGGGGGTTGGAACTAGATGGGCTTTGAGGTCCCTTCCAATCCAAACCCTTCTGTGATTCTTTGATTCTGTGATAAATGTGCACAACCTGGCACCAGATAGGTCTCATGCAACCTTGAACAATCCGAAAGGCACGGCAATCCCTTTTACAAAGAACCCTTCACTGAAAGGTAGGGTCAGAAACTGCTCTTGAAATGCCACCTAAAACTGCTTGTATTTTCTGTGTGGATGCTGCTCCAACCCAACAATCCTGGAATGCAGAGATAAATGGGAAGAAAACAGGCAGAAATCTCCTGTAAATGCTGCAGCTGGGGGCATTTCTGCACAACCCCATCCCCAAGTTGCCCAGAAGGAACAAACGAGTTCAACCCTGACACGCTGCAAACCGATTCCCACCAACAGGCACTGAAAACATGTAGGATGCATTTCTGTGTTCCCTGCTTCGAGCCTGGATAAATGCAGAGTTAGCAGGGACTCAGCTGCATAGAGGTCAGGATGCAGCTCTGTGGCAGAGATGCTTGGAAAATGGGCTTGGCAAGCCGAAGTTTGTAATCTTGCACAGCTAGAGGTAGGCAAATAGCCCAGGCTCGGGCTGTGCTCAAGGCTACAGTCAGGGCTGGCAGGGGGGAGAAGCTTCCCTAAATAGTATATACTTGATACAGGAGGTTTTGAAAAATGTAAAAAATGGAGTGCTGCTGTTTGAGATTGTTCACATCAGGACCCTGTTTGCAGTAACTGGCTTAAGGTTTTTATTCACCCACTGATGGAAACATGCAGCTAACTCTGAAACTCACTTTCATTAGTTCCCACCAATCGAATCAAGAACTCGTCCTCCTTTTGCAACTCAGTAATGCCAATCAAAACCTCACTTTGTGTGCAAGCTTTTATATAAATCACCTCTAAATAGCCTAATTGCCTCAGTTTTAATTTATATATTCCTGTATGCGTAACTATCACCAGCTCATTAATCACTCCGCTAAGCTCTGAAACCTCGTGTAAGAAATGATTAACTACTGACCACCACTGGTACTACTTGAATAAAGAACCACAGAACAGAGACAAATATCCTTCCTTTGAAACAAATAGCTTCTTTATCTCATGGTTTATGCTCTCTTCAATTCAACAGGGTCTTTTGTCTTAACTGTGGTACCACACCGCAGGCCACGCTTTCAAAAACACCAAAAAGATTTTCAGGTGCACAGGAAAATACTTGGCTTGAGCCAGGCAGGGGCTTAAGGACCCTGAAGAGTACCACACTACATCATCAAACTCTTAAAAGAGTGCTTTGGGAAAATGTTAAAAGCTGCTGTTATAACTAACAAAACTGAAGATGTTGTGGATGAAAGCTAATCACAACTGTCTATTCTACATTAAAAAAAATACATATGAGAATGATCCACTTGTAGATTCCCTCTTTGAATTCAGAGTAGATAACCTGCTGTCAAACTTGGAGGAAAACTGCAGTTAATAATTTCTTAGTATCTGCCTCAATCATATGCTAAATTCTTAAAGAAGTTATATAATCAGAAGTAAGGCATGAACATTTTCTGTCCTAAGGAACCTGCTTTGGCAGGGGGGGTTGGACCCGATTATCTCTTGAGGTCCCTTCCAACCCCTACAGTTCCATGACTCTGTGATAAGGTACTCCAGAAAACAAAGAAGAGGCCTCTGAAATCCTGTCCCTGTTATTAAAAAAACCTCACAGCACTCCTTTTCAGCTATGCCCCCCCCCAAATTAACTAGACACCACTTAAGAACCACATTTACACACTTCTATCCCTTAACACATCTAAAACCAGTTTAAGAAACCAAAGTTAAAATATCTAAATTAGAACAAATGAAGGCATGAAATTGTCTCAGGCTGTGTCATCCACTGAACATTTGCACTCCCAAAGTAAACCCCACAAGGCTTTCAATTTATGGTTGATTATGTTAATGTCAGATTTGGCTTAAGATATTCATGGTCAGCTGTTGGCATTTGGTCTTAAAATGAAACAAACAAACTTAAAATGAACTCGAATTTATCACTGCCAATTTTTTCATAGGGTATCTAGCTGAGTGATGCTCAGAAAGAGTTGAAAAGGTATTCAATTCCAGAGTTTTGCTTACAATTGCTCTTAAGTATCAAAATCAAGCTAAACAACAATATAAGCCTGCACACAGAAAGCAAATAAACATCCCACTTCACTGTGAATGACTTTCATCAAGATCCACTACAGAGACTGGAAAACAAATTCTTCTCACAAGCTGCACAAACCTGTGCTTAAGGTCCTGTTGGCGTATTTTCAAACACTGTTTCTCTAGTCAAGGCATTTGCAAGGAAGCCACAGAATACTAACAGTTCCTAGCACAAGCAGCAGTAGTTCTAAACCTAATCAAGAGGATCTCTCTGCCTAGACCTGATGCTCCCAAGCTGTATCCACACCAGTACCACCATCAGAGAGAAAAAACTGTCCCAGAAACAGCCTCATCTTAGGTCAAGATGTCCACAAATCCTGACTCTCTCATCAGTTTGCTGGAGAGCAGTGAGGCTCAGCCACTGAAAGAGTATTTTTTTCACTGGACACTACTTGTGGCACACACATCAGTCTGGGAGGTTGGGCAAGGGCTGAGAGAAATACAGCTTACATGCACAGAGTGGGAACACATACACGCCCTCTGGTTTTTGCCTCTGCAGCTATCACAGGCACAAGAGCTCATCCACCTCACCTCCTCCCAGCTGCAGGCTGAGAACAGAAAGCGGCGTGTCCTTGCTGCCACTGCAGCTCCCTATGAACTGCTGAATCCCCAGGAATCTCCAGAGGAGATAAAATTGTCAGGAAGCAAAAGCACGTGACACATACTGAAGAATAAAAATCATAGAATCATAGAATGGTCTGGGTTGGAAGGGACCCCAAGGATCATAGAGCTCCAACCCCCCTGCCACAGGCAGGGACACCAACCTTAGGCCTGGATCTATACAAGGTTGCCCAGGGACCCATCCAACCTGGCCTTGAACACTTCCAGGCATAGGGCATCCATACTTCTCTGGGCAGCCTGTTCCAGCACCTCACCACTCTTTCTGTAAAAAACTTCCCCCTAATATCTAATCTAAACCTTCCTTCTTTTAGCTTTAATCCATTCCCCCTTGTCCTGCCATTATCTGCTCTTTTAAAAAGTTGAATCCCCTCCTGCTTATAAGCTCCCTTCAGGTACTGGCAGGCTGCAATGAGGTCCCCCCACAGCCTTCTCTTCTCCAGGCTGAACAAGCCCAGCTCCCTCAGCCTCTCTTTGTAGGGCAGGTGCTCCAGTCCTCTAATCATCCTCGTGGCCCTCCTCTGAACCCTCTCCAACAGTTCCACATCTTTCTCGTATTGGGGGCCCCAGATCTGGACACAGATGTGGGTACATTTTCTGCTAACCTGAGTCAATGCAAACAATGATTCCAAGGAGTAACATGTCCTGTTGTTCATATTTATACATGGTGGTAGGTACCACAGACACTACTACTAGCCTATTAACTGCAGCATTAGCCTGGGATGCTTCTCGGGTGTCTTGTATTTATTTGGTAAGAGCACAGAGGGGCTGCTCAAGTACCAAGAGGAAAATGGTTCCCAAAGGCCATAGCAGTGGATTTAGCTTTAACAGACTCATATGACAATAAAGGCAGCTCTGTAATCTGCAGTCCTCTTGAGCTTCCAAAAGCTAGTGCAGATAGAGTACTGAAGCACCTGCTCCCGCTCTCACAATTTATTAAGTGTGCAAAGTGTTGTCTAAATCCTGAAGGCATGAGGACTGAGGGGGGCAAAATTCTTTCAACTGATCAAAAACAAACACAGAAAGGCTGGTATCTCAGCCGAGGTGGAACTGAGAATCCACCTGAAAGAGGAAACCTCAAATGGGCTCTTTCCCAGGCACACTCGATGGAGACAACCCATGACAGTGGCCCAAACCTCTCCCACCCTTTTCCAGACGTTACCAACAGCCAAGACATTTCCACAGAACCTTAAAATCATGTCACAAGGGGTGGAAAATGACATTTCTGAAGTTTATATCCTGATAGACAGCAGAGAGCTTTATGGGCAAATGACTGGCTGAAGGTAGCATTGTAGGGTGAGGGGGTTGAGGGAGAGAAACAGCAACAGCAATGGGCAGAAAGAGCCTCAGCCAAAAAAAAGAGAACCGCCCAGACTGATATTCAGGATGCTTCTTTGGAGCTAAAATAAAGGCTGAGAATTGAGTAAGAGGAACTAGTATGCAGTTTGAAAACCCAGTCAACTTTACCACATAATCTGAGTTACACAGAGCCATTCTTGCTATTAATCATTACCTCTCTTACGTGAGGGAAGCAAGCACACTCTGTTGAAAACACCAATCTAACTGAGCTGCTGCAAGGCAAAACATGGGAAGACTGGAGTGCCTGAGTCCAGGATTCAGTGCTGCCACTTCAGGGAGAGAGGCAAGGAACCCAGTGATGACTCCAACACCTTGCTTCAGTGAAGGATAGGACTTTTCACAAGGGTGACTGCTTTTCTCTATTGATCCCAACAGTACCTACTATTCTGCCAACAGTTCCTCATCAGCCCATCTGACGACAAAGCCAGTAACGTTCCCAGTAAAGACTCACCAAACCCAGCAGCAGAAAATTTGACAGGAGTATCACATTCATGCCAGAAGGAGTAGGAGGAGAAAGGAAGGAGTAGGAGGAGAAAGGAGATGACAATACACTGGAAACTTTTACAGGACACAGCTAAGCCTGTAACTCTCCAACTGCTGTGCAGCAGCAGAAGGCAGAACATCCTGAAGCGTTTGGCGGCATCGTTTCCTCTCCCAGAGGGTTATGCAAGGAATTGAGTATTTCTTCCAAAGCCCTCTTGGGAACTGCACTCACCACCCTGCAGGAGAGCAAACTGTTTCCCTCACAAACCTGAGGAACAGCTACTGATGGTACAAGGCAGTGATTCCCCTACTTCTAAGCCTCAGGCTACAAAGAACAATCAGATCAGGGTAAGACCAGAAGTGCCAACATCTCTGAAAGAGCCGAAGGAATAACGCTGTGTAATACTGCTGCTGTGTGAAAAAAGGAGATAGCTTTGGAAATAAGCTGCTTCTGAGCACTGACAAAGGCCAGGGACCTTGGCCTTGCTTCCTTCCACGTGGCAGCTAAACAGGTAGCAGACTCAGAGCCACCACCAGCAGCATACCAACCCAGATGAACCCAGGGAGGTAACATTGTCATCTCCTGCCAGATTCAATCACAGGCACTGAAAGGGAAAAACAGAAGGCCTGATGGTGCCTACAAGGAAGCAGGCTGTGGTGGCCAAGTTCCACACCAGATGTGGTAGCAGTATTTTGGAAGTTTGAAGTAGAACAGGAAGAAGAGATGCTTCCATTTGCACACTCCAGAGCTAAGAAGTGGAGCAGAAACAGTTTGTGTTCCCTTCTCTCGAAGACAATTAGCTTGAACAACTTATTTGACCTGGTCTAACCAGGCCAAGACTAGGATTGTCACATCTGCGTAGGATCCACCTCCACAGCTATTAGGACACAACATATGCTTTCTTTAGGAGATTTTTCTGAAGCTGCAGCTCCTGGTCCTGCAAAGCCATGGCTAGAAAGCTCTGCAAGAGCATCAGCCCTCACCCAGGCAACTGAGGAACAGCAAGTGAGGGTTCTGGTGCAGACTCACACAAGTGGCATGAGAGAGGGACGTAACTTGTACAGTGGCTCCTTTTAACAGCACTTGTAAATGGAATTACAATCAAAACCCGACAAACACAGTAAGACAATAAGAATGTCTTACTATACTCTCTTAAGAAACAAACAATAATAAAAAAAAATAAAATCAAAGGAAACTGATCACAAGGTGCTGCTTCTCCACCAGACTGTTAAAAGGACCTGAAATGCCACAGGTATATACACTGCAGGTATTAAGCATGAAGGAGGCAGGTGATATTGTAAAGGTGCTGAGGTTGCAAAGCATTCTGTGGCCTGGAGAGACAAAATGCACCATCTGGTCAACAATTACTTGGTCTATTTCACAATAAACCAGCATACAAATACCAAAAACTGCAGGTTACAGCATTAGTATCTGAATTTCTCCATGCTCAGAAGAGAGAAGCAGCACAGACACAGGACTGTTTGGCCAAGCACCATCGTAGGCAATGCGCTGGCAGCACCCTGACAAGAACAGACATAAGAACAGCAGCAGAGAGGGGACAGACCACTACACCTCAGCACTTCAATGCAGCAGGAGGAGAAAGCTGCTTCTGTGATATGGCAACCCTTGCTGCTTAACGGACAGACAGGCTGAAAAATGCAGCTGGATTAAACCCTGTCCCCAACACCTGGCTTTCCTGGGGAAGGTGGCACCGGCTGACACGGGTGCCGGAGCGGCAGCGGAGAGATGACCCCAGCCAGGAGCAGAGGATCTCCATCGTTTTAGGGATATGGTTTGGCATGGGGCGGGAACGGTTGGACTTGATGATCTTAAAGGTCTTTCCCAACCTTGTGATTCTGTGAAAGAGGGGATGCTCTCTCCTATTCCCACTGCTGCTCTGATACAAAACCCTGGCCAGAAAGCAGAGAGTGATCTGCATCTCAGCCCTGCATCCGCGCGGCAGCGTGCTGACGTTAGCTTCAAGGGAAAGCAGGGAATTACAGGCCGAGCCAGCCTCCTAGGGAAGTTTAAAATAGCAACGCCATCAGCACTTGCTTTTGCATCTCCAAGGTGAAGAGTGACACAAAGCTTAGAATTCACTGTTGAAGCAGGAGTGAGGCTCATCCTTTCCTCAGCACAGAAAAGCACCGGTCTTCCTCAAGCAGGCAGCCAGGGCTCACGTGTGCCCAATTACAGGCACTTATTAAAGCTTCTGGCTGAACAAAGAATTTAGAAGATTATGGTTGTTGGATTAAAAAAAAACCCCAACAAAATCAACCAAAAAACCAACAAACAACACTGGGTAACTAATGAACAGTTACATAAGTAGAGTGAAGACAAAAAACTTGAGCTTTAATGTGACTTGAAATTAATAAGGTCAGATCCACAGCTCGTATGAACATGGCTTGAGATTTTTAGCCTGAAGGAACTTCCAAATGCCTTCTCTTCATAGGCTGGGTTTGTTTCTTTAACTTCAAGCTAGCTCACACAGGACAGCCAGGCTGAAGTACAAGTATGCTTGTAATTCACTGGGAAAGCAAAATTATTTTTAGCAATGATTAAAAAAAAAAACCCAAAACAGTAAAAGAATCTTCCACATATTTCTGTAATAAAGATAAGCACACTTACAGATATTTATAAAACCCAGATGGAATTCTGATATAAAGAAGCCTAAGTTGTTTTCCTTTAGAAAAAACAAAAGCAAAACCAAAACACAACCAACCCTTACATTATTCAAAAAAACCCAAAAAACCAAACCAACCCAAAACATTGGCCAAATTCTTTTTCTGTAAAAAAGAATTCAGAAAAACAGTTTGTAAAAAATAAAATCTCTGTTGAAATCTTTCATTCAGAATAGAATTTGATTTCTTGATCAGCTGCAATAAATGTCTTTTCTTTTGTTCTGAATCCAGGCTCTTTATTAGTTTTGCATCTCTACATCGTAAAACAAACACTTTTGGAAGCAGAAAGAGAATGGAAGAGCAGCTTCAACAGCAACTCTCTCTAACAAAAGCCTAGCAACAGCCCCCCCTCTATAGCTCTCAAGGTATTCTAAGCCACTTGGATAATACAGTCTGTAGTCTCTTGCCTCTCCTGTTTTGCAATTTCACTGTGTAACTGTCAACAGCTCTGTAAATTATATTAATTCCACTGACTAAATTCACTAATATTTCTCAGGAAAAACTGCACAAAATTAGGTTGACATTAGACTGAACGACATACTTTGAAAATACAAAGATGTGTTGTCAGCAATACAAGACATCATCTGTCTTGTATAAGTCAGATAAGTGCATATTATTTTGAGTACAAAACTATCTAAGCTCTGTGTTTTCAGCTCTCCACTAAGGCTTGACAACAAATAGGATTACCTCTTTATCCAGAGCAGAGATCTGCAGCATTTTATAATTAAAGAGTATTATTTCTTATTGCAGGGGGACACAGTACCTGTTCTTTGGTGTGTCTCCTGATACAAGTTGTCAAACATGATTCTGAAAATTAGGAACTGAAATTTGTATTTAGGTTCTTACAGTACAGATGCCTTGCACTGAAGGAATCACAGAGCCCTTCATCTAGAGACACCAATATCTACTTCTTAATTAGCGACTTCCACAATCAAAGCAAAAGTAAACCAAAACAACCATATGGGTACCTAAAATTCAGAGTGATGCTTACAGTTTAATAATGAAGACCATGACTGACAGCTGCAATTGTCAGTCAATGACTTCTTTTTTTTTAATTGCTATTTAGCAACCCTATCAAAAACATTTGTGTAATCATGTAAAAGACGGGAAATCAGTTAATAAAGGTCAAACATAAAGACAGAGAATAAGATGCCAGTATGCACATTACCTTAGCGTTCTCAAGCAGAACGTCGTCTCTACCTAAGCCAGGTCCTATGACAACCAAGTGCAGTTGTGGTAACCACTTTTCCACCTCATGGACAGCATTGGGACTGTCACTAAATGGAACCAGGGGAAGAAAAAGACAAGTTTAGAAAGGCTTTATTTTAGTATTGTCAGAATCTGTGTTCCAGAATAAGCCAGAAAAAGGTCTTTCCTATCTTGAGTGTCAGGCAATTTTATTCTCCAAACTACCAAAACCTATGATCCAGAAAACATGGAATGGTTGTCCAAATAGTTCAAATTAAACACGTACCTCAACTCATTCCCTAGGGGATACCACATCAAAACAAGGAGACAACTGCAAGTATCCACTGTGGTTGTAACAAAATAAAAAAATTAAAACCTAAGCAGGAAACCAATGATTCTTACAGACTGTCACAATTTGCTATTTAATACTTCTTTGCAGAGATCACACTCTGGGAAGAGATCCACCATCCCATAGGTACATACTGCAGCTTGCTGGAAATGATACAATTATTTATTACTCTGCACAGCTAAATGATAAAACTACTCGTAGGCTTTTTGTGTCAGTTGCTTCATAAGCATTTGTTCCAACTGAATTACGGCCAAACCGTCCCTCTTCCCCAACAGGAGAACCAAGCTCTTCAGTAAGGGCATTATCTGCTTGTAAGGCTCAAGATTTCTGCAGCATTCAGGTTTTGTCTACACGGGGAAAAGGATGGGGAAAAAAAAAAAGAAAAATCCACTGCCAAATGTAGCTGCCACAGTACAGCACTGACTGGAACTGTTTATTTGGTTCTGATCAGTTTTGTTGTGTAAATAGGTCAGAATATTTTGAAAGCACCACCCAACAACATCCCTTAATCCTTCCTGACAGCGCGGAGGGAAAATTCTGCCTGCCTCCCTCCCCACCTCCGACATAAGTCACGATAATAAATGAACCTTTTAACTGAAGCATGGTGGGGAGTGGGGGGGAAGAGCTCCCTGTAGGCTAAGTAAGGAGGTGCTCTCTGATAGTACTACTCCGTTTTGAGCCTGCAATACTTGAACAAAGCTCCATTATTAGGGGTGAAAGCCCCCACGTGCCTGCCATAACCAACAGCTGCACTGACGGGGCACACCACTGGGGAACAAGTGTTTAGCTCACGTCCGGCAGCATCAGCAAATTCCAGGACAATTCCTGCAAGTGCCAGGCCAGGAGCCCAAAGCTGCTGCAGCTGCACGGAGCGAGTCGGCCCGCTCAAAGCTGCCGGGATGCAGCGAGCACCCTGAGCCTGGCCGCAGCCCTTCCACCCACAACAGCGGCTCCAGAAATCCCTCCCAAAGGCGCCCTGTGCTGACACCACAAAACAAGGCTCTGTCAAAACAAGGCTGCTGGGTGGAAGCGATGACCCGCTGCAAGGGCAAGGGAGGCGACAAACCACGTGGGGACATCGGTGTCCCTTGAAGCAGTTCCCCCGCTCAGGCAGCTGAAGTTGAATTTCCATTTGAACCATGCAGCTCACCCTCTTCTCCTCCAACTCATGAGAAAGCAGTCACAGCTTGAGAGCTGCCAAACAGCTAGCTTCTCTCCCCCCCACCCCACCCCATATAACCACCTATCAATTTATGATGTAGACACAGGCTGGAAATAAAAATGATTCAAGACATATTTAAAGCTCTATTAAAAAAGCAGCCAACTCTTTTATATGTGGTGGGTTGAGCATGTGAAAAGCCACCTGCAAACCAAATTCTAGTAAAACACTACCATTTCTGAATGCAGCACCTTTTTACTTACATACTGGAACAGATGTGTAGAAGAGCCTTATTTACATCTCAAGTATATATATCACATATATATCACATTAAATATTATATATGTCAAAATAAAAATATACTGCTATATTGATAAGGATGTTTGAAAGGACTGGATGCAAAATGCCTTTGGATAGTAGAAGCCAGATACATTAAATAAACGTTCCTTTAAATGTAATTAGGAACAGAGCCAAGATGGAACCATAACTGCCTCTGCCCTTTATAAACATCTCGTGCAAATAATCTCAAGGTAGAAAGGTGGTCAATTTATTTTTATTCAGACTTGAAATAAGATAATTTTGTCTTCAACCCAATTGATAATGCACACTCTCTTCAAAACAAAGCCATCTCTTGGGAAATGAACAGTCCAACATTAAGCCACTCCTGCTCACTTATTGCCTCTGGTAATAATAAAAGCCTACTGTAGAGCTTTTCATCTTCAAAGCATTTTGCAAAGATTACGTTCACATTACTCCTTTGCAACTTCACATTGAGAAGCAACCCAAGGCACACGAAGGGCCAGGAGATTTCAAATGGTGATAATGACTATTACATTGCCAAATCGGCTACAAAACATGCTGAAAAATAACTCCTGGATTTTGATTCTTCATAAAGAAAGTAGAACAAAATACTGCCTCAGAGAAGCATCACAAGATACTGGATGTTCACAACAGCTGTGGTTATGCAGCTAAGGACACCTTACAGATACCCTGTATCAACAGCTTCTCTGAAAGTAGAAGGGCTACTGTGTCATCTTACAGTTTATTCCCACACACAGGCATCAAAGCAGCAGCATTTTAAAGCTGACAGGGTACAAAGATCAACACATTTCTTCAGGAAGGGGTGTCACCCTGAATGTTCCTGACCATGGGATTTAGCACAAAGACAGAAACTCTTGCAGCTCTTCACAGCTACAGTGTATTCACATGATTTAAACATGCCCAGAAGAGTTCTCTGATGCTGGAATAAATTATTTCTCAACAGCATGTGGTTTATCACTGCAGGAAAAGCCTAATGTGTCTTCTTGCTTGCCTGTGCATCAAAAAGAGGGGAAAAAAAATACTTTGGAGGCACCAGCACAGAACACTGGTCAGGTCCTGAGCTGTTTGCTGTGTATGACACACGTGTAACATGATTAACTCCCTTTATCCCTTCATGACAATTTCTCCACCTGATTACCAACCTGACTTCAAACCTCTCTGTTCAATTATCACCTCCACTGTCCAAGATACGCACACACAACTCAAATTAGCAGCACATTTTTTTAACAAGTACCAAGAAATGTATAAGGTATGAGGAAGACACACATCTCTTTTCATCAAGAGGAATCTTCAGGCTTTGAGAGAAAGGGATAAAGTAAGCGAGAATCAGTATTGCCTTCAGAGATGCAGAGCCATGCAACACAGGACTTGGCTTCTTCCCAAAACAGGAATCACAAATGCAATACCCCTATTCTAAAGCACTAAGCTAATATTAAGAGGAATCAGAAAATCCCCTGCAAAACCACAAGAAAACCACATGTGAACTTCTGAAAAGAAGGTAAAAACCTCAGAGAGACTTGGATTAACTAAAAGTCAGAGATTTCCCAAAATAAAGCAAGGATTTTGGCTTTGGCTTTTTGGTTGGTTTTTTTGTTGGGTTTTTTTGGGCGTTTTTTTGGAAGATGATGGGACAAGAGACTGAGAAACAGTCTGGCTATCCCATAATTTAAAAAGACAATCTCTGCACCGCAGACATACATAAGAGGAGTAATTTGGGAAGCCGCATCCAAGCAGTAACACCTGTAAATGTGGAGAGTGAACTGCAGCACCACTGTGCAGATGTGTACAATTAAACACTTGCAGCTCACCACTATGTGTTTACTCAACAAGTTATCAGATGCCATTCTGCTGAAAATCTAGATTATGACAGTTCACTGCTGTTCAATCAAGCACCCAATTAACACCCCTCCAAACCCCAAAAGCTACCTCAAAGTTTTAGCTTGTCTGGAATGCAACTGATAAAGATCTGACTGCATACAGAAAGTAACTATCACAGGATAAACATCTAAGTAACAACTACAAGACAACAGAATAATTAATAAGGAAATCTGAAGCAGCTTCTCCAACTTACAGGTGTGAACGCAGAAAGAGTCTGAAGCTGATGTCATAATCATTCAATCAACTTTTCAGGTTGTCCATTAGCCAGAACAGATGTAAATAAAAAAGTAAGCACACAGAGAGTCTCATGGGGGGGGGGGTACATGATTAAAAGGACCCCACAGGTGTTTCCCTCATCAGCTTTCCTTGGCTGTTAGTCAGTGGTGGGGAGAGAGACAAAGCTTCACTCAGTGGAGGCTGAGAAGACTGATGGTTTGTGGGGACAGGACAAGGGGCAACGGCTGCAAATTAGAGCACAGGAAGTTCCGCACCAACATGGGGAAGAACTTTTCCCCAGTGAGGGTGACAGAGCCCTGGCACAGGCTGCCCAGGGGGGTGTGGAGTCTCCTGCTCTGGAGAGATTCAAGACCCGTCTGGACTCCTACCTGTGTGACCTGTCCTAGGGAGCTGCTTTGGCAGGGGGGTTGGACCCGATGATCTCTCGAGGTCCCTTCCAACCCCTACGATTCTGTGATCACTTTTATTACCATTAAGCTTTTCTGAACTTGTGAGTATCTGCGTAAGGTTAGGTCTAACACAGCAACTATTAGCAAATATTTAGATGCTGAATAAGCCTGCATTTATTGGCAATCCTGATGTATGATTGGTTTCATTCCTCACCTGCCTGTGTGACCTGTCCTAGGGAACCTGCTTTGGCAGGGGGGTTGGACCCGATGATCTCTTGAGGTCCCTTCCAACCCCTACGATTCTGGGATATCGTGGGAAGACAAACACAACAGCTTTATCATTTGCTCCCCCCCCCGCCACCTGTGTGAGTGGGGGGTCTTCATTTTTTTGCTCATTTCTCTGCCTCTGGACCATATGAAGAAAAGCACTTCCCATAGCAAAATCTACACAGATTATTCAAATAAAATTTAGAGCACTGAGTCTCTCAAATAGTGAGGTCAATTTTTCTGTGTGAATTATTGGTAGCTTTAGATACTTCAGTTTGTCAGAAGTTCTCTCCCAAGCACAACTATAGGCTTTGCTGAAAATGGTTTGAGAGCTGCCCTGAGGAGGAGGACTTCCAGGTATTGGTCTATTAAAAGCTCAACATGAGCTGGCAATGCACAGTTGCAGCCCAGAAAGCCAACCATATCCTGGGCTGCATCAAACAAACCACGACCAGCAGGTTGAGGGAGGTGATTCTGCCCCTCTACTCTGCTCTCATGAGACACCACCTGGAGAACTTCCACCCAGCTCTCAGGTCCTCAGTACAAGAAAGATATGGACCTCTTGGAGGGAGTCCAGAAGGGGAGCACAAAGATGATCAGGGGGCTGGAGCACCTTTCCTGTGAAAAGCAGGCTGAGAGAGTTGGGTTTGCTCAGCCTGGAGAAGAGAAGGCTCTGGGGAGACCTTTTAGAGGCCTTCCAGTACCTGAAGGGGCCTACAGGAAAGATGGAGAGGGACTGGTTACAAGGGTGTAGAGTGACAGGACAATGGGTAATTGCTTTAAGCTGGAAGAGTATATTTAGATTGGATCTAAAGGAGAAAATTCTTCACTATGAAGATGGTGAGACCCTGGTTGCTCAGAGAAGCTGCAGCTGCCCTCTCCCTGGCAGGGTTCAAGGCCAGGTTGGATGCAGCTTTGGGCAGCCTGGGCTAGTGGAGGGTGTCCCTGCCCATTGCAGGGGGGTTGGAACTAGATGGGCTTTGAGGTCCCCTCCAACCCAAACTATTCTGTGATTCCATGGTACACCCTGAAGAAACTTCTCATCTTGGCACATCAACTATTTTTGCATACAAGAACAGCACTTGTTTGGTTATGGTGTTAATGGCAACAACTGCTGGATTCAGTACTGGTCAGTTCCATTGTTGTCTCTTGACAGCACATAACCTCACAGCCTCTTCTAACACCTTTTAGTTTGGAAAAGCTAATAAAGAAAATAAAAATTTTCTGTCAAGCTTTTTGTTCCTCAGGATTCTTCTGCATTTCACTATCACACAATAGAAACTGACATACAACACACTTCTGTAAAGTTCATCTTGGTGAAAGCCTGATGAAATAACCTTCCCAAAATCAACAGACAGCCTGAAAAAATATGGTGGCTACTGCCCTAAGAACACCCACAGTTCCTAAGCATTTTCCAGAGCAGTTTGTAACTGATGTTAGGTGATGTAACTGATGACAGGTGCCATCTGCTTCCAAGACTGCTCTAGGCTGGTCACTGTCCAGAGCGGGAAGACACTCGACAGGGCCAGAAACACAGATCCCATCCCCAGCCTTCCAGAAAGAAGAAAATTTTGCTGGATGCTGCATTTTATCCAAAGACTGGCTTTCACCAAATGCTGAAAAGCCACTGAGGTAATAGCTTAAATTATCACAGAAAGCTCTGAACACAGAAACTTTCCTTATTCAGGATGAATGACAGTTACTGTTGCTTCCTAAGAAGAGGGACAGGAACAAAGGTGGTAAAGGTGCAGCCCTGTAAAATTTTGCATGGTAACATGAAAATGTGAAGCAAAGTCAGCTTGAGTGTAACCAGGAGCTACAGATAAGCGTGAATGACAGCACAGCCAGGAGGCAGCTCTTCACATGTTTTAGGCAGAGCTGGAACCACCTTAGTAATCGGAGATGTGGCCTGGACATCACAAAACACCAATCAGTGTGCCCTCCTGCTATAGAAGGACACAGGACACAAGCAATGCTGCCATCAGCCAACCAACTATCCAGCCCCTCAGTGGAGAGCCTGTTTTTCAGACTCTGCTCATTACCTGTGCACACGCGGTGTGACCGAGGCAACTCCGAACGCATTACTAAACTACACCACTGCAAAAGTCAGTTACTTAAATGCAGGCAAAACCACTTTAAGTGGGCAGTTTCAAAAGCCAACCCAGAGCCTTATCTTCAAAGATGCAACAAAGTCTCTGATCTGAGGATGAAAGCGTTTGGGTTTTGTTTGTCCAAGCACTGCAGGTAATTATATTAATGCGAATCAAATGTGAGACCTGCTGACATTTAGATCCTGTCATGTTATACGGTACATCAAAAGAGGGAAAGATAGGACATAATGTGTAGCTCTAGAATTTAAGTAGTTATCTCAGAAAGCTAATTATTAACTATTGTGGTAAACCTTGGGTGAGGTCATTATTGGGAACTGGGTAAATAAGATAGAGAGATTACTCTGGAAAGGTTAGTCAAAAGAACTGGAAACCAAAGTGCTGCAAAACCAAGTGGTGCAAAAAACCAGTTCAGCATAAGAGTAAACTAATTCTCTATTCCAAGAATAGCTACATTTGTCAACGCTTAAATCATCATTCTTGTAAATTAACTCCAAATTTCCAGAAGCCCACAGGCTTGACACAGCCTCTCTCAGCATCGTGAACGGAACTGGAAATAATAATTCACTCTAGAAAAGCTCACCGATGCCATTATCAACTCATGGTGCCTCAACCAAGCACCTCAATCAGGTAGAGCAAATCTCAGTGGAAACACAGGGGCATGAAGCTGGATGAATGCAACCAGAGACCAAAATGAGATGTACTTAGCAAATTAAGATCAGCGTATTAAAATACTCTCCAAAAAGTTCAGAAGACAAAATGGTCACTTTCACCTACCAGGTTGTTGAGAGATCTTTGAATAGTGTTTAATCTGCGAAGTCTTGGTAGACAATACCTGTTTTCCTGCTACAATCTGACTAAATGCCAGGGAGAGCATGAGTAACTTACTGAGGTTTGTATTTAGAAAAAATGCTCTATTTACCACATTTTAAAAATCATACTAATGATGGTAAAACCCAGAATGTTTTCCACAGCTGTGACTTGGACAGCAGGGTATCGGATCTTCTGTTTCACAAGGAACTGGGTTGTCAACACACTACAGGCACCAGAGCCAACAACCACCTCTTTAATAATGCAGTATGCAAACAGGGTCACCTCTCTCATGCAGAGCAGTGACTCTCATGTCCTATGAGAAAAATCTCCAAAGGAGAAGCTACTGCTTGACTATTTTCTGAGATTTCCCCAACTCACAAAGTAACAGCACCCAAGCTCAACCTCATCTAGCCTTGCAAAGATACCACAGGCATGAACACAATCATTTTACAACTCTCTTTTGGATATAACCAAATACTTAAAGCAGTTGTATTATGTTTTGATCTCAACCACACTACCCATGCATGTTATGACAATCCCCCCCTTCCCCCAAGTACAATGACAACCAAATGTCTTGACCCTGTATTTTCAGAGTTCACAAAAGTGGTCTTGACCTATTAATACTTTATGTGAACTGACTTGATAAACAGTGTGTCAAATATTCTTCCAAATAGACTGCAATCAACCAAACTTGTGATTTTAGAAGTGAATGAAGTTTAGATGACAATGTAATTACACTCAGAACATAACAGATTTAAAATGTGCCTAGAAAATCTAATGCACCTTTTTTCACTGTTTCATCTTTTCAGTGTTTTAACTTTTCCCTCTCTAGTTTACATTCAACTCTTAAGGCACAGATGATGGATGAATCAATACCCAGAAGGCTAGAGTACATGGCTGTGGACATATGAGAAAACAGAACAGGTCTCAGTCTCAATATCTGCTTTGCTGATTGCCAGCTGGGAAGAAGAAAAAAAAAAGAAAAGAAAAAAATCTTTAAAAATAAATAACACGAATAATATTGATAATAATAATGCAAAAGCAAATCCCAGGCACGTCTGCCTTCATTCAAACTCACTAAAGATTAAATACCAAAGAAAACTAATCCTGGTGAGAAACCACAACAGTATGGCAAGTATTCAGGAGGAGGAATTCAGCTTGGCTCTTGCTACCTGGACTAAACCTCTCCTACACACGTATTTCTGACATAACAGAAAACAGCAAGGTCAGCAGCACACCTCACAGTGATGCTAAAAATTTTTGGCTACTTACTGCATTTTGAGGAGGTGACAAAACCTCTGTTAGCAACCCCCAAGAGAAGGACCTCTGTAACAGGGAGGAAAGGGACTAATAGTATGGGGGGAATACACCTCCCGTCTTTGCAGCATACAGCAAAGCAGCAGCAGGTTTTTTGCTGAGAAATCTAGACACAAGAAATGGATCCATGAACAGCCTTTGTCTGTGGCGATGCATGACAGGATTACAGTTTAAGTATACTTACATACTGACTTACAGCACATACAAACTGAGTTTTATCTCTAAGTACTTACAAGAAAGCTTTTGTTGGTTTTTTCCCCCCCCCCTGTGATTCCTAGCTAGGCTGCTGTCTAAATGAGTTTTGGGAAAGATCACAAAGTTTATGACCGTGTCTTCTCTGCAGGTATGATAAGGATCCAGCAGCCAAATCTCTTGTGAGGCATCTTTTTGGTAATTGGAGCAATCTGTACTTTCTCCTTGACTCTCCCTGGTGACAAGAATTCTTACACTTCTTCCAGCAGCTGATTCAAGAGAGAGGGTAGTCCCACATTACACAGAAGTATTTAATCGCTATCCTAACACAATTAAAAGGTATGAGCTTCCTCCCACAAAGGACTAACATTCCTGAACCTCCTCTCCAAATAATGAATTAGAAAGGGCCAAGAATCTGTGCTTTCTTTAGAGACTTGGCACTGGTTAGAAGTGCTCAAATTACTTATCGGGAGGTCACTATCTATGATTCATTTTCATGATTCTTTTCAAAACATCAAAACATCGACAAAACCCAATAAAACTAGGTAAAATATGTTCCAACAACCCTGATCTGAGCTAAGATTCTTCATTAATGGTAACTGGCCTCAACACACAGGCCAGCCTCATCAGTGTTTTCTCCCCAATTATTTTTATTTCAAACTGAAAAGAATAATCTTTTTCAAAACCCAAACCAAAACATGAACTCTGCAATTCCCTATGAACTTCCTCTTCCATACAGACCCATAGGTACAACCAGCTGAGAAGGTATTAGTTCTACATCTATGCCTAGTTCAAGGGTGACTTTTTTTTGAGATAATGGAAAAACTACACGACTTGCTCAGGACCACAAGGAATAAATGACCTGTGACATCTCATTCTACTTCTGGGATAAAACTCTGGAGATCAAGGGGTCTATCAACTGTTGACTTTACAAATTATCTGACAACCAGGTTACAAGTGGACTACTCACTCAATAGTATCTCAACCTTTCCTGGCCTGCAGTGAAAAAAAACCCCCACCTCTGTAAGATTATGAAAAAGTCCTTGCAAGAGGGGAATCTAACACAATAGATTTACTCTCTCTTCTTTTAAAATATAACCAGCTGGGTTCATACAGCTCATTTAATTCTGTGATCACTCACCTATCAAGACGGGATGAGCTAACCCCACACAGGTTATCCAAGAACTCTATTCAACCTGATCTGAGCCAGAGAATTAACATGAGGAATACAAAAAAGCCCCTGAAAACTGCTCTTTAGAAAGTTCCCAAAAGGAATGCAAGAAAGTACGTACACACGTGCAGCACAAACCCACACAGAAAATGCCTGCAATAGAACTTAATTAAATGCAAAAGCAAAGTTTCATCTTGTTTGTGTAGAGTTTACAGCAGGAACATGTTAGCTGAGAAAACAGAAGAATGTAACACAAACCAGGGGTAGTGGTGACAAGAGCAAGACAGCTGTGTCCAAGACTCAGTAGGCTTCACAATTCACAAGAGGCTGATTTCTGCGATACGTGTTTCCCTTCTCCACAGGAAAGCAAAACGTCAGTCAGCAAAAATACCGAGCTAGCTAGCTGGTCAGCTTTTAAGTAATGCTTTCATTAACACCCAGTCATCATGGAAGGTGCCATAACGCACTGGACAGAATCCCTGAGTAAAAAGGAAAAGCTACTATTGACAATATTGACTAACCACAGCCCCTAGACACCCAGCTATCATTATTCAGCTCAGGTGGTGAGGACATGCAGAGCCAGGCATTGAAGCTTTTTCTTTCCAGATTCCAGGTTGTCACCTGCAGCCCAAGCTCTCTTCATTCCTGGCCCTGCCTGTGGCCAGGAGGTAGGAACTCTATGATCCCTGGGGTCCCTTCCAACCCATGCCATTCTATGATTCAATCCCTGTTCTGTGAGTGAAGGTAAATCACGAGACAAAAACCACAGAGAAAGTGGTATTATGGATGTCTCCAGCATGGGATGTTACACCAGGAGGAATCCAAGAAAGGTCTGTGGTTGGGGACACATGGACTTGCCCTGGCAACACTGCAAGATGGATGCTCATTTTCATAACCCTCCTTCTGCAATGCTACGCCATTTTCCTTACATGAAATTCCTCACATCCTTGAAGTGACAGACATTTGCCAAGGCCTGAAACACAACAGTGCAACTTCTACCTCTCGCATACCTTTGCTGGTCATGCCATCAAAGATCCATGACAGCAGCTCTAACAAGCCATAAGAGCCCCCACATCCAGGGGGACAGGAGCAAAAAAAGAGCACGTTCTTCCCTTGAGGTGGTCCCCCGCAAGGTGAAGGCAGTAGGGAAAGGTAGCAGCAGCCAAGCTGCAGAGGAGATGATAAAATGTCAGACTTCTGGCAGTACAAAATGGCAGCTGAAACCTGGCAGAATGCCAAGCTGTTCAAACAGTGAATTGAGGAGTACACGGGGGCCATAATTACGATTAGCATAATAAGAGAGTGGTACAACGGCTACCTAGTTACTCTGAAGAGTCATGGAGAAATCATAACAAAGCAAAGTTTTAAGGAGAGAGACAAAAGAAAACAATGACGTAGCTGCTGGGTGGGTTTTACCCAGAGGTTCTTCCATGCGTGAAGTGCGGCCTGGGAGAAAGTACAAAGGCTGTTTAAGAGATCAGGCTCTGAATCAAGAGCCGCCAGCCGTGCCTGCAGAACTCGAACGGCTCCACCACATATAAAAGATCATATGAGAAGTGTGACACTGAAGACAAAGGACCTTACCAGAAAAATAGGCTGTTTGTGTAAATGTGAATAAAACCTGGGCTCAATAGAGTCAGTCAAGATTTTTTTTTTCCTTTCTAACCAGAAAAGCCTGTTTTCTCTTCTCTTCAAATGAAGCAGAAGAGATAAAAAGAAATATGAGAAAATTTAACAAACAAATTCTAAAAATTCTGATATTTGCACTTTTTCAATTTGAATGTCACATGAACAATATTTACAGATCCACTGCTTCATGCAATTAGCCAGCTGCCCAGGTAAAATTAATCAGTTGTATCAAAAGTATTAATCTTTGAGTTTCAGACTTAAAGCTATATGGATGTGAAAATACATAGGCTCACAGTACTTTGTACATCTAGAGGAAATTTTAGACAAAAAATCAGAAGTTCTCTTTCTGAATAGAAAGGCCAGAATTTTCATTGACATCTGAACTCCACAGAAGACACCAAGAATCTCTGTATAAAAAAGTACCCTTATTTAATAGGCACAGCCTGGCCCTCCATGAACAGAAATTTTACTGTTTACACACCATCACCTCCCTTTTTCTCTATGCTGCTCCTGTTTCTCCTGTTAACCTTTTCCATTACCACAGACACCAAGAAGCTTGTGTACCCAAGAAGGCAAGGTCAACCCCATGCCATACACAAGAACCATATGCCATATCCCAAACATCCTCCACCAAGACAAAGTTACAACTTAATACTGCCTTTAAGATTCTCTCTCTCATTTCTTATCATATGATATCAGACAATATCAATTGAAGATGCGCCTTTTGTATTTTAGAGGCTAATGCAATTGCAATGGTAAAAACCCTACCCTTGTATCTTTCCCCTTGCTTTCAAACATCATTTTTTACCCCTAAAATCCACAAAGCCATAGGTTCTCTTCAGAAAACAAAACCCAAACCAACCCAAAAAACTACACCCCTTGACACCTGTCTATTTAATGGACTTTTTTCTAGACACCTCTCTCTACACCAACTAGAGGGAAACCACCTTTAGAATGTAATAAACTTATAGCTTCCAACTACAGGCACCCCCATACTATTCTTCTCCTCAGACACTGAAATATTTCTACTGTCTTAAATCCTTCCTGACAGCAAAATCTGACAAACACTATTTTAAATGACTCTTTTTCTAGCTTAATCACAGCTTTTGATGTACATGAACCGACTCTGACACACACTAGTGCAAACTAAGGCCAGGGACATATACCTAAGGCACACATCTTAGTTCTCACTTGCAGTGGTCATTGTAAACCATCGTAACAACACCTCATTGAAACAATTTATCCTGTAAAAGTTCACCATCAGTAACATATTTCAAAACAAAAATTCAGGGAAGCACACACTGATTTTCCCCAATTAGGACAGTAACTAACTAAACTTTTCATCTTTTTGTTAATAAACCTTGTATTTTAAACCATTTTTAAACACCCATTTGCTCCCAGAAATAGGTGTGTATCTGACAGAACACACTTTGGAAGAAAAATTCGAATCAGCATCTCTCTTGACCAATAATTTTGCATAAATGACTATATACACAGTAATAAGAGGAAAAGACATATGCTGGTGTTAAATACTATTAGGACTGAAGAAGCAAGAGAACATCCTCTATTTGCCTTTCAAATACAGATTCTAAAATGCTGACTTGTAGTGTTTCTTAGTCTGGATTTTGCTTCTGTTCACAGTTAAATGCATTACAGTCACTGAACACGTCAGCAAGTAGTGGCAAGCAAAATATTTGCTTTTAAAAAGAAGAAACACTATAGTTTGACAGCAATTTTAAAAACTCACAACTGGTTGTTCTATGTTAGATATTTGACTGTAGTGGAATGACAAACCCTGGAACTTCTATAGTCTCCACCTCACATGCCCTGTAACTCAGGAAATCAACAGTAACACAAGCTAACCAACTGTCAGGCTGCAATGTTCAAACTAGTAATCCTGACTTGCTCATTTAAATAAAAGGTAAATCACTTACAGAACTGGATGAACAATCAGCTCTGGACTATATGATTTGATTACAGTTGCTGCATCTTTGGTACAAAACACATGGGATAAATCTGCACCCTAAAAAAGAAGAAAATTTGCAAACAGAATTATCAAATTTATACTTAGTAAGAACTGTAATTCCAAAGTTTATTCAGTGAATAATTCACCTGAATTCTTACTTCTCAGTAGTTAAAGCAAACTATTATTTTTTCTATTTTGGTTTATAGTACCACACAGTGTTTTGGAGAAATTTTTTTTTGTATCTAACTTACAATATTTTTTTCTGTTTCTCACTGACAGGATGACTGAAAACACAGATCATGAACCTTTAACTCACTTCAGAAATGTTTCTCATTTGCAGAGGAGCAAAGACAAACATATCACACACACAGAGTAAGAAGAAAGGCAGAAGAACACAGCTGAACGAGAGACAGGCTACATTACAGGAAAAATAATACTCTAATACACTTGTAAAATACAGCTGTGGGACTCTATGAGTAGATTTCCAGTCCTACCATTTTTACTCAGTGAGTCAAATTCACACCAGATGAAGTGTGTTGCTGAAATTGTGCCAGCCTTTAAGTTAAATAAACATTAAAACTGAAGAGTTTAGCCTCAAACTTCTGTTATCAGCGCAAAAACCAGACACACATAAAAATCATGTAAGCTGTGACCAGAAAGCTCCATCTTGTACCCATCTGGCACATGGATTTCCCAAAGTTAAGAAAGTGTCTCCTCTGCTTTACTACTATACACTTAAGATTTGAAGCTACTAAACAACGAAGAGATTTGATACTGTAAGTTTTTATGTGCCTATATAAACATCTGAGTCCAAGTGACTTCAATAAGGGACCTCCTAGTATGCTACTGGTTTTGCACATGGAGAACAGAAAGCTGAGAGGACTTAATATTTTACATAACATCATTAAACAATATCATTTCAGATTTAAATCCTTGAGAGACTACATTCTGAGGGGGGGTGGTGGTGGGGTGGTGGACAGGTATAGAAATACCTATGTTGGTTACCTACTTATTGAAACATGTCTGCAAAAAGAAAAACATACAGATGAACTGAAAGTACTGACACACTATACAGAGAGTACTGCAGAGTATACATATTATGTAAGCACGATTTGTTTATCTTCGAATAATCATCACTATTAATATAGCCTGCTGTAAATGTATTTCAGCCAGTTAAAATGTCACTAAAATAAGGAAGTTGATGCTTCTAGGTTAAAAAAAAAAGGCTTATAAAAATATACTTCTGCTGAAAATTATAACGTAAATAAAATGTGATAGTACAAATACATTAAATTTAGCCAGTCACCTTAAGACTTACAGCGCAGAAGAATTTTACTAGCCTAAAGCTGTAAATTTTGAAAGAGTTACTTCATTCAACACACTCATCAGGTCCAGAAAAAAATTCTGAAGAACTGACTGCAGCACTGAAAACACAGCTTTAAAAATTAATCTAAAGTTATCTTATTGCTCACTTATGGAAAAAATATTTCACCAAGTTTTGAAATTTCTTATCCAGGTCTCTGAAACTTTGACTTTTTTGACATATGTCTACCTCATTCAGAGAAAATATTTACAGAAAACAGTGTGACACATATTTGCAAAGCATTTCTACAACTCCAGGAATAAGGATTTTATTTTTTAAACAGAAGACCCTTTAGAACTCAGATTTCATGTGCAGCACAGAACGAATGCTTTGAGAAAGTGGCACTTAGCCAATATAAATGGTGAAAAGTTCATTTTGGATTGGTATAGAAGAACACATACCACT
>VZTU01034158.1:0-20464 GCA_013400835.1 Zapornia atra | reverse complement strand
TTACACCAAACTGCAACAAAGAGGTAAAATGGGAAGGAAAATATATTCCTGCTCTTCTTGTAAACGTGTTTCTCCCTTTTCCTATTTACTGTATTTTGCAGTTCTAGGCACTGTAATAATTCTGAGTCAGCATAAGCTTCTGCTAAACTACATATTTCCTCTGTTCAAGAGGAGTATGCAGGGGAGCATACAAGAAGAAGATTTCTTGAAAGTAAACCAACATTTTCATTCAACAGTTCCTTTCTATAAAGTGGAAAATGTTTAATCTCCAGTATTCTACCTTCCTCCCAACCATGTGCATAGCTTGTCTATGAAAGATTTTTGCCTCAGTGTGTGTATGCAGGTTCATCAGAGCCAAGCAAGCTAAGCAGAATTAGTATTGAATCAGTAGAATCTGAGGTATTTCATAAAGGTTACAGGGAAGGGAGTGCTATTGTTAGTCTTCAAATGAAAATATCTCCCTCTTCAGATCAAGAAAAAGCCATCCATATGTGCTTGTTGCATAAGAGGATTGTGCCTGATATGTTGTGCACCATTAGAAGCACACACACTAAACAGACATAGAAGTGAATGACATCTCTGTGACTGCACCTTCCAGATTATACAGGTTGCAATTTCAGTTTAAGCTACCACTTTTTTGCCTACACTAGAACATGTTTTCTCGTTTTTCCTTCCATCGTTTCAAGAGAAGTGTGTAGATTGATTCATATCTGTATGATACGTAGATTGATTTGTTCGTATGCAAATAACTAAATAACATAAAACCTGTAGAGAATGCCACAAAACATGAACCAGATTCTCATGGAAACTTACTTTGTTATCAATTTATGCTGAAGTGTGCTGAACAAGCTGCGTATCTCAATGATTCCTGGAAGGGGGCAGTTTGCCTGACTTCATTTGAAACTGTGATTTCATCTGGATCTTAGTCAAACTAAGTCACCGTTGTTGAGAATTGCAATGCATGTTTCCTTCCCAGAAATACTGAGAAGTGTATAAAGTGCTTTCAAAAATGTCTGAATAAATAAACCAGAACAGTATACATAAGAGCATGAGGAGCCCTGAAAGCAAGTTTTTTATCATGTTTTGTGACAAGTTTATACGTTTAAAACTATTTCATGCGGAACCTAGCTATGAACAGGTTCTGTCATCAAAACACTTACAATATGTTGAGGTTTTTTCAGGGTTATGATAATTTTATTTGTAATTATGTAATAAAATTAACTGTATTCCTCTAAAGAATTGCCTGAAAAGGTTCTGTTCTGTTGTTTTTGTCTGTGTTGTGCAGGGAAAAAGGGAAAGGGAACGAAAGCTGAGCAAAGAAATGGCAGAAAAAGCCACAAGGGAACTAGAAAAAATGCAGTTACAAGAAAGGGCTGAAGTAAAGTATAAAGAATGGTTAAAGAAGAAGAGAGCTGAAGAGGCAGAAAAGAGGAAGAAAGAGAAGGTATTACTCATCAAACTGTTTATCTGGATAGAGTTACATAATCTGTAACTTATATTAAATATATTGGTTGATTAAATTGTTTAAAGTTTATCAAATGGCAGTGTTATACATGAAAAAAAACTTTCAGAAGTTGTAATCTTAGTGCATTGGGCCCACTGAGGAATGGTCAGCAAAGCAAGATGCACATGAATGCATTGTTGTTAACAGACTTTGCAAACCCTCTGCAACTGTGACATGATAAGGGAAGGAGAAATACAAACCACACACTGTAGCTTTATTGCTCAGTCCATTGTAGGGTGATCCAGACAGAAAACAGACAACATCACGTGCATTTTTCTTGCAGCACCACTATTGTATTAGATATATTATTGCACATATATCTAATTAAAAGCATTTTTCTTTGTACCAATCTGATGCTAGCAGTTCTAATTTTAACATTATCTCATATTATTAATCATTTATGTATCTTTTGAGTGAGCTTCAGAACCCTTTTTATTTATTGTAAGCTTCCTAACGTATGGGTTTTGGCGTCCTCTGATTCACTAGAATAAATTCTCTAACAAGGCTACACTTGCAGGAACCATTCAGAATTCCTCTGAAATATCACATATTGGTAATGATTATGCCTGAAAACTATGAAATGTGTGACCATAGAGACATCTGTGAAGTTGATGGGTGTATTTTAATTTAATTAATGTTGCAGTGTAATTTTCTTTAGAATATGTAGTAGTATAGGAGTATACACTGTTGTTAAATGAAAGTGTGAGGGAGGGTTGTGGTGAGAATTTCTTTCTATTACCCTGTAGCGACAGCAGTTGTTCTTAAAGTGCAGAATACATTTGTAAGTATTTCATTAGTACATATATTGATTTCCTTGGATTCACTTTAAAATACTGTAAGCTGTACCAGATCAATTTCCAGGCCTTAAGGACCTTAACTTTGCATTCTTTCAAAATCTCCCGTATAATTAAAACACACTTAAATATTCTGTACTTGTAGTGATTATTTGCTGCTTAAAAAAGTGGTTCTGTGTCTCTGCTGAGCTGCTAAAATGCACCTTGAAACCCGAGAAAAAGAAAGTCATCAGACAGATACAAATCTTGTGCGTTCTTTTAGTCGTGTCCTCATTATATAGGTTCTTATCAATTAAACTTAGGCCATGCCTAGACATGCTGTTTTCCTTCTGATTAAATATATTTGAAAACATATTTTCATCAGCCTGGTAACCTGCAAAATACCTATTTACCTATTGTACAGTGTATTGGCTAGAAGCATCTTAAATTTATTTTATTTATTTTTAGGAAAAAGAAAAAGAAAGGGAAGCTGAACTACAGGAGAAGAGAGAGAGATCAGAGAAGATCTTTAAGGAATGGCTACGTAATACTAGAAATAAACCACCCCCTGTTTTAAACGGTAATGGTTTCCCACATGGGAAGTCTACAGGTTTGTACTTCTGCTACACATATATAGTGACTTAGGTTTGTGGTTCCTTCCCTCTAATCTTTTAGTGTAAAATGAAGCCTGTTTGAGATTTTCATCCACTATCAAATTTTGGCACATGGGAATGAATGTTTCATCGGGTATAAGTCAGAGTTTTACTCACTGTCACTACAGACAAAAGACCAATAAAGCAACAAGTTCCCTCTCTTGCCTTTTAGGTTTTCTGATATTCCATTATGGGCTTTAGGTTATTCATTACAAATTATTATTATATATGTGGATAATTAGTGTATTTTTCTCCTCAATCAACTAAAGAATAACAGTTAAGCAAAGATGGAAAAATGTGAGCTTTGCATTTGTGGTGACAGTTTTATTTATAAATGCTTTGAAATAATGCAAAGTACCCAATTTGTAGACATTTACAGCTTTTCAGTATACAGAACTGAACATTCTGAGTATTACCTGCTTAATACTTTAGAGATAAAGAACACGCCAGTTATTGGTTAAAAAAAAAGGTGGAAGTTCTATTTTTGACTTTGACTCACTTAATATGCATGCGCTGTCATCTTCCAAAGATGCTGTCATATCTTTGTTAGTCCAGATAATTGCATTATTAAAGCTTGTGGTCTGAATATTCCTTTTAAGTTATGTGCATTTTCTAAACATTCTAGGGTCTGCTGGTGGAAATTCATATCCAGCTCCAGCATATTATAACCCCATTCCTTGGAAACCTATACATGTGCCTCCTCCAGAGGAAGACAGTGTTCCTACCATAAAGAAGAGTAAGAGACCTGTATGTCGTCAGTCCCCTGCTACTTTGCCTATGGTAATTTATAAGCCCAAGAACAACCCTTGTATTGGATCCTTGTGCAGAAAGCAGCTATAGTACTGAAAACAAAACTATTCCTATGATCTTGTGTGAACTGGGGCATAAATACGAAGTTATATGTAATTACATGCCCAACACAGGCTGGATTTTTATTTATTTTTGTGAAGAGGTTTTCTATTTACAGCTAACTGTAAATCAACTTTTTATGGGTTTTCTATATGTTGCATTATAATAAAAAAAAAAAGTCATTTTTAGCCAATTATAATGGGACTGTATCTCAATACCAATAAAATGCATGGGATTGTTTCTTGCTTTCCTCTTTTGTTGTTGAAGGAGTTCTTTTGTGTAAGTTCTTATTCTTTTGGGCAACAGTATTACTGGGTTATTTTAAAGAAGTGAATTGTAGCAGATTTTAAAACAATTCTTGGCTAAATGTGGAAGGAATTCAACGGCTGTGTACAGTTGGGATAGCAGAGATCTAGTGGGACAGCTTTTGTCTCTGGAATGCTTCGGTGGATGGATACAGGCTCTTTGAGAAATCACGAGGTGGGATGGTGAGGACGGGAGAGAGCAGGGGGAACCTACGAAGTTTTGCCTGAGGACCAATGATTAAACAGCTGAGACCTAATGAGTTAAGATGAAAAGCAAGACCAAGGTGGGCAATACTGTGTTGGACATCTGCTACAGACCACCCAATTGGGAAGAAGTGTGTGACATTCTTCATGTGGTTAAAAAACCCCTTATTCTTGCAGACCCTGGTCTCAAAGGGAGACTTGAACCACCGTGAAATCTACTGGAAGGGCAACAGAGCAGGGCGCAAGAAGTCAGGGGGGTTTCTGGAGAGCATGAGTAACCTTCCTGACACAGCTGGTAGAGAAGCTGGTAAGGGAGGCTCTTCGCTGGACCTGATAAGTAAAAACAAGGGAGACCTTGTCAGGGACGTGAAGGCTGAGAGCAGCTTTCCTGCAATGATCATGGGGTGGTGGAAATCAAGATCCTAAGAGGGAACATAACAGGATCACAGCCCTGAACTTCAGGAGAGCGGATTTTCTCCAGTTCAGGAACTTGCTTGGAAAAACCTGTCTTGGTGAGAAGAGAGATCCAGGAGAGCTGATGATTTTCAAGGATTGCTTCCTCCAAGCTCAAGGATGGTCTATCCCATGAGCGCAGAGTCAAGCAGGAGTGGCAGAAGATATGCATACATGAATAAGGAACCCCTGTCTACAAATAAATATAAAAAGGAAGCATACAAAAGGCAGATGCAAGAACAGTTGACCCTGGTGGAATATAGAAACAATGTCCAAATGTGCAGAGAGGGTCTTAGGAAGCCAAAGCCATTCTGAAGTTGAAGCTAGCAAGGAATATGAAGGCCAACAAGAAGGGCTTTTCCGATTTAGTCTAATACGTAAATAAAACAAAGACATCTAACACAGCTCTCATCAGAGATAATAAAACCTCTTAGCAGGGCCACTGCCATAATTTACTAGAGTATTCTCTTAATGCTGTTTATAGGTTATTTTCATAATCTAAAGTACATAAAGATTTTGGTTCACTTCAAGCTTTTTGTTGTTTTTTTTTTTTTAAAGGCAGGAAATAATAGTTCATGCATGATTTTCTTCTGAATGTTTATTTAATATTAATTTGGCCATACACACTTAGGAAAAATCTGAACTCCATAAAATATGTGGAATGTCAAACTCCACATATTTTTTGTTTCTGTTAAGCAGGAGAACATGGGCTTTACAAAGATGATCAGGGGACCAGAGCACCTCTCCTATGAAGACAGGCTGCAAGAATTGGGCTTGGTCAGCAGGGAGAAGAGAAGGCTCTGGGGAGACCTTCTAGCAGCCTTCCAGTACCTAAAGGGGCTACAGGAAAGCTGGAGAGAGACTGTTTACAAGGGCATGGAGTGACAGGACAAGGGGTAATGGATTTCAACTAAATGAGGGTAGATTTAGATTAGATGTTAGGAAGAAATTCTGCCCTGTGAGGGTTGTGAGGCACTGGAAGAGGTTGCTCAGGGAAGCTGTGGCTGCCCCTCCCTGCAGTGCTCAAGGCCAGGTTGGATGGGGCTTTGGGCAACCTGGGCTAGTAGAAGGTGCCCCTGCCCATGGCAGGGGGTTGGAAATAGATGGTCTTTAAGATTCCTTACAACCTAAACCATTCTGTGACTTAGAGACTCATAAAAGCCTGCACATTATCTTCAGTCCAGCTTTTTCTATAAGGACCTCAGTGATGGGATTGGTATGAAACTAATGGATTAATGGATTAGTTGTTAACCCAGGTGACCTTTTCATGTGGAGATGTCTTAATGAGAATCAGAAGTTTGATGGTTTTATAAACTACCAGAAGCTCATTGTTTAGATGAAGGCATAGCATTTTACTGTAATGTAAATGATTAATTTTGGTTTAGCTTATAGAGCTTTTTGGGACTCTGATATACTTGAAGAGCCATACAGTATCATGTTAGGGTTTTCTGTAGTAGTTGTTCTGAAATAGCATGTAGCTACCAGTAAGGTGTGCTGACCTAGTTACCTGTGTGTATATTACGACTTTGTTTTAGTATTTATTTGCTTGTAATGACATGAAATAGCCTGTCGTCTGAAGATAGGCATTGGCAGTATTTATATTTAATGAGTGTGAAAGAATCTATGGCTTGTTGCTGCTGTTTCACACTGGAGACAAGATTATTTTTGGCTTGAACAATAACTAATAACAATTTAAGAGGGATTCCTGTGCTAACGCAAATAGTGTTGGCCTTCAGGATTGCATGTCTGTACCCAGGGTGAAGGGCTAAATAAGTCTTAAACATGTATTTGGTTCAGGAATGGGAATATAGTGATAAATGTTGAAGTCTAGTAATTTTCTTTTGGATGCCTCAGCCAGAATACCTGAACTGTGTACTTACAGGAATTTTGGGTTAGAGATTTTAGAAAATACTAAGAAGCATCTAAAGCCTTTTTTTCTTTTTTTTTTTTTTTCCCCAGCTGAAGATAGTATTTTTTTCTTCCACCAAAGTTTCTGTGCAAAAATGTTTGGGTTTCTTCTTCAGGATCAGAACAATATTTCATTTTGAGACAGCCAGATTTAAGTGGACTTGACACTCCTCCTAAAATAGCAGCTTTAAGATGAGGCCCTCGCTGTAGTTTATCTATAGCACTGTAAATACAGTTCTGTCCTAACTAAATTACAAATAAAGTTCAGGCAAGACAGCTCATGAGTGTGCATGTTGGCTTCAATTCAATCAACATAATGGCTTTGCTGAAAATATTGTCTGGATTTTTCCAACAGGATATCAGCCACACGATAAAATGATCTGGCCTTGTAGTGTAATTTAGTATTGTATGCTACAGAAAGCTATAATTTCATGATGTTGCAGCAAATAACTAATTTACACCATTCTTTCTTCGATATTAGAAAGATAAAATCTTAACACTTTGTTGTAGCTCAAACAGCATTCTCTAGTCTTTTATAAAGTTCTTTCCTGGGTTTCTCTGCTCAGGAAATTTCACAGTAGATAAGTTCAGAATCTAGAATTACTCACTAAAACCAGTCCAAGATCTTGCATCTTCACGTCTGTGCTGCTAAAATGAGACTCAACATCAGCTTATTTTCACTCCCTTGTTTTTACAGAATTTCTTGTTGTGCACATTCATAGACCACTTCAAAATCCTGGCTGCTTCATCTTTGCAGGATTCACAATCTTACTCCTCTCCATCTGTCAGTCATAGGTAGAGTGCCATGTTGAACCTCGCTAAGGAGGATTATATCACCTATGAGTTTTTACTGGTTTTGAAAATTACTGTGTATGTAAAGTAGCATGACTTTCCAGTATTTGGCAGTGGAACTTCACACAGATGTTTCAGGGTTGAAAGTCTACAAGCAGTAAAGTGGATCAAAAGGAAGTCATAGAAGAGCTTGTGATGTTTAAGAGGTCAGTATTATTGTAGACAACCTTGCATTCTTAAGAAGTAGCCTGGTTAATGTAACATAATGCAACTTGACTGGTGGAAGGCTTGTTACTGGTTCTAATGTGGAGTCACGGCTTCGCCTGAACCCAATAATTGCACTGGATTCTAATAATGTCCCTGCCAGTGTAATGTTTAATTCTAAAAATAATTTCTTTATTTGTATCATTTTGGAAAACAGATTGAAGAGGAATCAGTTGTTCCAATGTAATATTCACTGGGATATTTTTGTGAGTAAATATGGGAGACTTCATGCTTTATTGCTGTGATCAAAAGATGAGTCTTTAAGGCTCCTTTCCTCTGGGCAGCATCATGAGGTGTATTTAAACTCAGTAAAGAAACAGAAATATTAGCACTCTGATCTAATAAGACACATAAAGACTTGATTAGCTTGAAATATGTTAGGGAGATCATTGAAAAAGCAGGACTAAACTAGGCCTGTATTTGAGGCCTAGGCCTTAAAGCTTATTCAGCTAGCATAGCCTCCATTTCATATACAATGTTATATCTGTATTTCTACACGTGTAACTCATTGTGTAATGATCTATTATACAATACTCTAAAACTGTACGTAACTAAATTTTTGCAAAATGTGAAGACTCTCTTCTTATTAGCTGGACTTAAATGTTTGCTTGGTCTTAACTTGCTGACTCAAGCAGGGACTGCAGGCATTTAATTCCCAGGCAAAGCTGAATTTACAGAAAATGGGCAGGATGGGTGATTTGAAAAGTGAGATACTTGAAGCTTTTAAAATCAAAATCCATTGAATTGTGTTGTGGCCAGAAGCAAGGGTGGATTCAATTATGTTGATGATAATGATATTGTTACAGAGGACTCAGATTTTAGTTTCTTTTACTGAACTCACAACTTAAATGATTTCATTATTAGCACTAAACAAAGATAAGTAATTGTCCCAGCTAGAAAAATATTTGTAGCACTTTTGTGTAGCTGGGTGCAGGCAGAGAAAGGGGGGGCTGCAAAGATGGCGTCTGCAGGAAGCAGCTACAAGCTCTCTTCAGGCCCCAGAGAGTAAACATCAGCCGATTCAAGGCCACCAGAGTTGCTGCTGACCAAGGCTGAGCCAATCGATGATGGTCACAGCGCCTCTGGGAATCACATTTAGGAGAAAAAAAAAACGCAGGCAGGTGCATTTTGCTACCAGAGAAAGGAGTGAGAATATTTAGGAAGCTGTACAGACACGAAGGCCAGGGAAGAAAGAGGGGGAGGGAAGAATGAGGTGCTTCGGGTGCCAGAGAGAGAGATTCCCCTGCAATAATAGGTACTTTCCCCTGCAATAATAGGTACTTTTATGTATAGCTTCTGTGGAACATGGGTCTTTGACTTTCACAGGTAATTTGTTTAAACAGTGCAAGGTTCTGTATTTTGGGATTAAGGCGACACGTTGGTAATAAGTAACCCAGCAGCACCAAAAATGTTAATAGATGCTAGAATGTTTTCTCTGTAACTCAAGTCTGACTTCCTTTTGCACTTGTATGTCTTTGTACTGCTGGTAGCTGAGGAAGAATGTTCTCTATACATTGTTGGAAAAATCCCAACCCTCATCATTCCCTTAAGAGATGACAAGGAGAGTTTAGTGTGGCATCCTTTCTGTAAGTTTATGGAGCCATCAGATTCAGAGTTTGAAGGGGCTGATAGGGAAAGTACTTAGTATTGGACTTGACAGTGAGTCTTGGACTTAACATATATAACCTGTGGATTACATATGCAGAGTGGAAGGAGGATGTTTTGAATGAGCACTGTTGCCTTTACTTTACATAGATGTTCATGCTCTGTTTGACATTGACCTATGTTCTGTGTTAAACTTAGTATGGCACAACTAAGTAACCATCTACAACTTTTATTATACCAGGCCACTATGTATGGTGGCACGAGTATGAAATCCATAAGGTAGAGGTCCTTTTTGTTAAGGTGATGATCAGGGTAAGAAGAAAACTCTCCCGTTTCCCCTTTCCACTGACACATGTGCATCCATCTTTAAATAACAGTTACTGAAAGCTATGTAGAGTATTTATTGGTACCCAGGAGGAAAGGAAGATGACTGAACTCAGGCATACGCCTGAGTTCAAAGAGCCCTTAAGATACCATTATAAATTCACACGTCAGCCTTTGCTAACAAAATTGTGATGAAGTTATAGAGGATCATAGAATCATAGAATCACAGAATGGTCTGGGTTGGAAGGGACCACAAGGATCATAGAGCTCCAACCCCCCTGCCACAGGCAGGGCCACCAACCTCCAGGGCTGGATCTACACAAGGTTGCCCAGGGCCCCATCCAACCTGGCCTTGAACACTTCCAGGGACGGGGCATCCACTACTTCTCTGGGCAGCCTGTTCCAGCACCTCACTACTCTTTCTGTAAAAAACTTCCCCTTCATATCCAATTTAAACCTTCCTTCCTTTACCTTTAATCCATTCCCCCTTGTCCTGCCATTATCTGCTCTTTTAAAAAGTTGAATCCCCTCCTGCTTATAAGCTCCCTTCAGGTACCGGAAGGCTGCAATGAGGTCCTGCCGCAGCCTTCTCTTCTCCAGGCTGAACAAGCCCAGCTCCCTCAGCCTCTCTTTGTAGGGCAGGTGCTCCAGCCCTCTAATCATCCTCGTGGCCCTCCTCTGAACCCTCTCCAACAGTTCCACATCTTTCTTGTATTGGGGGCCCCAGATCTGGACACAGTACTCCAGATGGAGCCGCACGAGGGCAGAGTAGAGAGGGACAATCACCTCCCTGTCCCTGCTGGCCACTCCTCTTCTGATGGAGCCCAGGAATTCCTGTGGTGTTCTTGCTAAGTGAGTGCACTAGTTTAAAGGGCTAACACCAATGGTTTTCTTTCCGCTATTCAGATGTGATTTCTCTTTCTGTTAGGATGTCTGTTCCAGTTGGGCTTAGCTCACAGCGTGTTGAGTTAGGCAATGACAAATGTATAAAAGGACATATAAAGTTTGCAAAAACAATTTGTACACCTGATATAACTGCCGGGGATGCAGGCAACAAAGATGAAGGGCAGATGGCAGCTGAGATTGCAGCTGTGAATGGGCAGAATATGGTACCTATGTTGCATTATTTATTTCACATGACATAGAAATGTATGCAAAATTGAACTTGAACCAAGTGAGTTACTGTGCTTACCCAGCACTTTTTTGCTATGCCACCCTATGCACAGTTTGTCAGAGGTACATCACAATTAGCCCAAATCAAGTGTCAATGACAACAGGTGGAGGTATCCTCATTATTAGAAGCTAGGCAGTGTGATATTTATTAAGCTAAGTGCCAAAGCTGCTGCATTGATAAAGGGTTGAACATGAAAGCTTTTGGCTAGCACTTGTTTATAATTTTCCAGGCTACTGCAGCTGCTAGAAACTGCACAAAACTTCCTTGTTTCCTTGTGTGTAGGGACCTTCAACCTCAAATGGCTTTCCAGAATTTAGTACTGCTTCATATCCAAGTTCTTGTACTTCTCAGGAAGGAAAATGGGAAGGTAAGTTTTTTTTGTACCAAGATTCTTGGTACAGGGGAAATGGGTAATATGACCCTAATGAAGTTATCGAGGAAAATATTCTCATACTAGTTTAATCTGCTAGTAATACAGAAAGTTGCAGGAATGATAATTTGAAGAAACTCTAGGATCCAGGTGCTGCTGATGTTTTTTGATCTTTTTTCTTCTGTTTTCACTTTTCTTGTTTTTTGAGGACGAAGATGTTACTGAAATATTTGTAAAGGTGGTGCTTAAGTGCTCTCCATGGAATTATTTTCACTTCCATGCTGGTTAAACTGAACAGCTTTGAAAATCGGTAGGATTTTATGTAATCTCCTTAATGTAGTGGATGTGCCGATCATGTTTCATGAGATTCCAATACAAACAAATCTTTGAAAAAAACTCTTCACCTTTTTGTTATTTCAGGTGGTCTGGGTGTGTAGCTCCTGTAAAATTGTTAAGGTTCTTCTAAGGCTGCTTCAGAGAGATAATATTTCAGGATTAAAATGCTTAAACAGGAGTAAGGCAAGAAAGCATCAACATTATGCCTTTTAAAAGTATTGAAAAGTGGCATTGCACCTTCCAACTTACCTTTAAGCCTTATACTTTTACAGTATAATCTTCTTGTAAAGCAGTTCAAATGTTTGGTATAGTCACTCAAAATACTAATCTACTTTATGCCTAGTTCAGTGTTTTGAATGATGATTTATCATTAAAATAACTGATTGAATATTAAACTAGGGACAGTTTTAGCTTGGGTTTTAATACAGCTTGGAAGATATTTTGGGAAAAAGATTTAGGTGGGAAAATGTTATTCCTCTACTGATGCTAAAACCCTAATTGTTTTTTCAACTGTGTCCCTGAGCATCTAAGTTACAGTTAAGGTTTTGCCGCGCAGAGCGGGTTGGCAGGATACAAACATGTGAATGGTGACTCATAGTTGTGCACTGCAGCTTGTGTTACCCTGTGTGGCCAAAGGAGAGGCCAGCTAGGAACAGAAATAGGATTAATTAGCATTTTGACTTGATTTGTAATACAAGTATTGCAATACTGTGCTACTGTTTCCTTTTAATTTTGCACATATTCCATTGTAAATTAAGTCCTATATAAAAACAGTTTGCAATGTAGACCTTCTAGGCCAAATCACTGGTAAACAAAAGACACACCTCACAAACTAATGATATGGTCTACAAAGTGTATCCAGGGGTTGGTTTGTTTTCTTCTTCCTTCTAACACTATGAAGCATTTTCATTCTGTTTTATCTTGGGACTTTTTCAAGAGTAGAAACATGTATGAAATTATATTTTGATTTGCATGGAGATTTCAAATGCCCTGCTCTTGGAGTCTTTTTATATATAATATGTGATTTTTTTATGTATATGAAAAACATTTGGCTAAGTTTTAGTGTTGCTTCCAATTTTAACAGAAAAGGGAAGTAAAATGAATAATCATAAATTTTGAATCATGATCGCAAAAAAATAATTCCCGTCTGGCAGTGTATAGTTTGTAGAGTTACTCAGTGTAGTCTTTAATTAACATTGAGACAATAAATAGTGGATAAAGAATGCTGTCCTGTGATAAAATCAAAGAACTTGATTTAAAATTCCAGAGTTATATATCTATTTCTGCTTCTGATTGTTAGATCTAGGACAAGGTAAGTAACTTATCTCTGCCAAAGTTCAAGCATGTCTGAAAGCTACTAGCTTTCATAAATTAGCCCTTTTGACTGCCAGGTAAAAAACCCACACGGGTGTAGGAGGCTCAGTTGCACTGAATAGCTGAGTGGTATGGAGACTTTCAGTTGTGTGGCTTTTTTGTAATGGCTAGCAGGTACAGGATTTAGCTGCACTGATGATTCATTGCTGATGATCAGGCACTGACTCAAACAGATGCAGTTAAATATTATCTAGAAACCAGATCACTACATGTTTTCCATGCCTTTGTTTTAATTTTATTTCTGTCTGCTTGCCATGTTGTTGTTCTTGATTAGGAGTTAAAACGCATACTCTGCTAAGCACCTCAATGCACTTTGGCAATAGGAACTTTTCAAAAAGCCAAAATGTGAAATAAAAGCTTACTGGTAGAGCAGAAACCAAGCAGAAAGAATGTCTGGAACTAACATTTTAAGCCAGAAGTGCTTATCCTTTCACAAAAAAATCCTCCACCCCCCCAAAAAAAAAAAAAACAAACCAAAAAACCCTTTGGCAATAAAGCAAATTAGAAAATTATAACCAATTGTAATGTCCAGTGCTGCACAAATATGTACTATGTGCAGAGCAGTTACTACTTAGGAAAAGTTTTCTTCTCTGTTACCAGTTATAAAACATGGTAACTTTTCCTCATTTTAAGTCTACTCCAAATCCCTTTGGTAATTTTGTAGGGGAAGAAGAGACAAAAACCACAAGGCAAAAAAGAAACAAACCAATCCCATATGAAACCTTGACTCACTGCAGCCTAAGGCATAGTTTAGAAGTCAGCTTTTTGAAAGGACAAGTTCTTCCTGTTGCTGGAGAAGGGAGGGGAGGGATGAAAGTCAGTGTCATGGTTTTCAAACGCAGCTTGATTTGCAGCATCAAGAATTGGTTGCAGTGCTGTATACTTTCAAGTGTGTTTTTAAAGTGCCTTTTTTTCCTGAGATGGTCAACTTTTGATATGCCTCAAAGAGGGTGAATTTTGGGAAATTGCTCATCAGTTCACATCAGATACACATTTCCTAAAATTTATCTCAAATAATTGGAGACAAAGGAAAAGTGTGAAAGTCTTTGGGTTCAGCTTCATCTCCCCTAACTTCAGATATCTTACCTTGTCAGCTACTCCCACTATGTTGTTTTTTATCAATGAATAGATACTGGCATGCTCAGGGTGCAGCAAATTAACCTGCAGAAGTGTGTTTCTTTCCACTGTATATAACTACTGCCTTGGAGGTTATTTATTCTGCAGGTCTCTGCTGCTTGGTCAGGTTTATTCTGTCCGTGCCATTTCTGGTCACAGCTTTCATGACATTAGCTGTCTTGAGATAAAATGTATCTATTATTTTTGTCACTGTCACAACTTTATTCTGGATCCTGTCTTTGGTATTTTTTCATTAAAATCCTGTATTGAATGATAATCTCACTCCCATTAAAAATAAAACACCCCACGTCAAAATGCTATGAAAACAGAAAAAGCTTAGAGTTGTCCTTTTTCAACTGATGTCCCAGTAATTTACTGAGACTCATCTCAAGTTTTTTGTGGCTTTTGGTGAGTAACAATACTGGTCAATCCAAACTAAATTTCTAATTGTTTGGGTTCTAGTTCCTCCCAGGCATCAGGGTGAGGACAGCACGCTAATTTTTCAGTACAGACCTTGATATTTAAGTTGCACCTATCAGATTTAAGCTGTTAGTGTGTCTGGTAGAGAAAACCAAGAAGCAGATCGTAGAAGTGTAGAGGCATGATCTATCATTATGGTTGTGTAGATTTCTGGTCAGGCAGAAAATAATACTAGCAGCCTGTATATCCCCAGCCCTTCTGGAGTTCCCAGCATCACTGGGGCAGGACCCATATGTATCACAAGTGAAGAGTGTGGGTTAGTGCATCTGGGGGGATAGCAGCATTATGTCTTATAAGAAAAGCAACGTAACAAAGAAAAGCAAAAAAATAATGCTATTCACTCTGTAAAATTGAGCACCCTGCAAATTGCCTGGAAGATCATTCCAAAGATGAGACTTGGGAAGCCTATGTGGTTGTTGCAATGATGAGGCAGTCAGGTGATGATATGCATATGTTCTCAGCATACGGTTTAGTGCTGCAGCATTGAAAATTGTAATATGTGAAAAACATCAGGGTTTTTATAAAACCTAATTAACCTACTTTGGAAAAAACCCATTTTTTTACAAGCAGCAGTAAAATACTCAGTATATAACCCGTAATTCCGTGTTCGCTATCACTAGAACTGTTACCAGTCATTCCAGATTAGCTAACTATCTATTTCTTAGTGCTTTCCAGCAGCTCAGTAAACACCTTTAAAAATGCTGACTTGCCGCAACTAGTGAAATGATTGGAAATTTTGGAGAACCTCTGCATTGATTGTGATGCAAGAGATTTGTCAAAAGTAGTTTCACAGAATCACAGAATCATAGGGGTTGGAAGAGACCTCGAGAGATCATCGGGTCCAACCCCCCTGCCAAAGCAGGGTCCCTAGGACAGGTCGCACCGGTCAGAGTCCAGATGGATCTTGAATCTCTCCAGAGATGAAAACTCCACACCCCCCTGGGCAGCCTGTCCCAGGGCTCTGTCACCCTCACTGTGTAAAAGTTCTTCTGCATGTTGGTGTTGAACTTCCTGTGCTCCAACTTGAGGCCATTGCCCCTGGTCCTGTCTCCACAGCCCACTGAAAAGAGGCTGGCCATTTCCACCTGCATTCCATACTTAAAAGTTTGGTATGTAACCGTAATTAATGATGGAATCGTAATCAGTGTGATGGAGAAACTCTTAAAGATAGCTGAAGTCAGTCTGAAGTCAAGATTTATGGGATTCCCTTTTCTTCCAGTCCAAAGATTTCTCACCACATAACAAAAAGCAAAGTTCATATACCAAAAAATCTGAGAATACCAGGTCAAACGTAAGCAATTAAAACTAAGCAATTAAAACCTAAGCAGTTTAGTAAGTCAGGGATGTCTGACCCAGCAAAAAGGGCAGCCAGTGGGTAGGTAATACCAGGTCTGTCTCCATCTCAGCAGACCACTGCATAAAATGTAGGAGTAAAGACTGAGGAGGTCTGTTTTCAAGGGGTTCTGACAAACAGAAATTCCCACTATGCCTTTCCTTTGCTACTAACATGGTTAGTCTCAAACATAGCAGGGATTAATAGTGTGGTTGTAAAAGACTCTTTTTCTCAAGTTCTTGAGGGGAAAAAATAAAAAGGAATCCTGTCCAACTGCTTTATAAAACATATTTTTAGTTTGTGGAAGATACATAGGGATACACATATAGATGTAGCAGATATACAAGATATGCTATTTATTGAGTATAAATGTGAATATTTGCTTAGATGAAATTAAAAAAAAAACAACAAACCCAAACAGCCAAACAGAATTGACAAAGAAGAAAACTATGTAAACAAGAGAATTTGACCTAATTTCTAATTTAATGGAATTTGAACGTTTCTCATTGTTACCTTTCCAATTTATAGTCAAATTATTACAATGCACCGGGGGGAGGTCTTTGCTTTGTTTTGATTTTTATTTTTTTTAAAGTTTCCCTTTTTGGTTATGATAATTTGAACATCAATTTGAAAGAAAGACAGTGTTCTGTTTCTCAAGTGTGATTTTTATTTTGACATTACACCTGTCCTACAACTTCCATACATGGCTTCATGGCAGTGTCTGGGGTTCTCTGAACTAATTTTCTTGCTCTCTAATTTGTGAATGTCAAGAAGCAATTTGAAGCTGATGACAGTAGATAGCTTGAACTGTGTTTTCCTGGCCCATAGGGAGAATAATTAGCTTGATCTTTTTATTGATTCAGGAATGAAGTCATTCCAGGATTTTCTCATACTTCTTTATGTCAGTCCAGTTGTGCAAAACTCGCGTTTCCTTCAAAGTGAAAGGAGGGCTCAGGTCCTTTGTGCCATGTGCCTCGTCACAGTTTCTGACATCAATTTAAAACTGGTCTCTAGTGGTAATTAGGCCAGGTATCTGCTTAGTGGGTCAGACTTAATTCCAAACCTCTACTATTGGTCAAACAAGTAAACATTATTTCTCCAAGTTCTTTATGGAACCAGGTCTTTATGAAAGCGAGAACTTGATAAAAGACCAGCACATTGTAATGCCAAAACCCCCCAGTATAAGAAAAAGTACTGAATAAAACTTTAAACAACATTCAGAGACACAGATAAAAGGATTTACTTCAGCCATTTTAAGGGAAGTGGGGAATGATAGTTGCAAAAGCACCCATGGAGGTACGTCTTTCCTGCTGGAACCCGAGATGTTCCTTTTATAGCTGAGCGGAGGATGCAGTAGATGAATACAGTCAGGTGTCAGAGATCCCACACAGGTGGATTTTGATGCAGAATCTTTCCAATCATTTCCTTTCCTGGGAACTTTGGGAATTTTAAGTAGTAAATACATTGTAATGATACTCCTCTAGCAGTGCTCCCATAGACTTCTTATGTCTAATAATGAAACAAACCACTGTTAGTTTACATAATTTAAAGTAATTTTACTTGCAATATATTTTTCACTCACTAGATGTCTTGGTACTCTAATATTCTGGACATGGTATGATTCTTGGTAAACTGAGTCTTGGAAAAAAAGCCTGAGAGGTAACTGGATTCTTGATTATTTTTTTTTTTTTGGTACTGTGCAAGTCAGCACAAAAATTTTTCCACACACTTGAGAGCCTTGTCTGGATTTTAGTATCTAGAGTGTATGTTCTTCACTGCCTGCTATGTGATGAGAGTGATTGCACAATATACCGTATAACACCAATTTTTCTTCTTAAGAAGGAATGGGTACTTTTTCAATGTGAAAATAAATTTCACGTCCTTGCATCAGTGAAAGGTTTGCAACATTTTTCCAGTTCTTAACACAGGGGAAAAATGAATATTACTGCTCCTATTATCTTTAGGTTTTTTATAACATGTAATTTTTCAGCTTGATTTAAATAATAAAAAGATTGCAAAGCAGATAATTCAAAGAAAATATCAGTTAATTAGTGCATTAGGCAAATGGCAAGGAGTTTGGATTTAAATACATTTTCAATATATTCTATTTAGATAGAAATGCTTATAGAAATGAGTGGGATTTTTCTTTCATCTAGTTGAACTTAAGGTCCTAATGGATCTCTAGGTTCTCTTGTCATTGTCAGATGCTCATTCGCAACTGCTTTGAAAACAGCACATTGCATGCCTTCCAGGTCTTGCCTTGTGGACTTGATTTCTTAACCCCCTAATCATATTTTCTTTATCTCTTATTTTTCCTCCTCCAACTAAGTCTTGATAGCACCAGCAGGTTACAGAAAGGTGAGGGAATATGGGGACCTACCTTTCCTCCTCGTATCACCAGATCAGTGTAAGGAGGGGTGCAACAATTAATGTATGGTCAGTCACGAGAGAGGAACTAATCTGGATGTTCTTAACTACACATGTAACTGAAACAGTTATGGGCTTCCTTTTGAGGAACAGTTATGGGCTTCTCAGAGACATTCCATGCAGACTTTTATGTTGGTATATGCCCATTCACCAAAACTTTTCCAGACTTCTTCAGACTAAGATGGCAACTGTTCAACACTGCAGGAGTTTTCTTTCATCGCTTCCATAAATCTCAACCTGTCTCTTTTAATCTAAAAGAGCAGGCAAAGTTTTGACATTTAATTAGATTGTCAGATGCTTGATTTTCACAAAATATTTAATAAAAAGTTACGGGAAGAGTAAACTGTTATGGAAAGCAAGAATTTGACCTTACTGTTCTTTACAGTGCTGAATATTTATGACTGGTTAAAGTATGTACAAAAGAGTGAAACTGCACATTTTGAAGTGTTCCAAAAATTGAAAGCAGCTGAAGAGAAGAATTCAATATCTGGCAAAGGATCTGGCTGTATTTTCCAAAGTATATCTTGAATATACCATATACATGTGAAATGCATAGAATATAAGTTCTTGTATTAGATCTGTGTGATGAAGATAAAATGTCAAATTCCATGTCTAAATTTTTACCTTTATCATTGAATTACAAATGTTCAAGCTCTGGCTGGTAAAAACTTGAGTATGTTAACATAGGCATTAATTGTTCATCCTGCTTTTCAAGGTGTATATCCTCATCTTGCATTGGCATAATTTAGAAGGATGCTCACTATCTCTAAGAATGAAAACAATGCTGTGGAGCTAGGTATCTAACCACTGGCACACACATTCAGGTGACAGAGGGCAGGAGATTGTTTTGACACTCACCGTTTTAGGGGAAGCACATGCTCTGCAGCATCCTCTGCTAGCGTAGCTATACATTGTAGCGTCCTGGAAGAGCTCAATGGTTGTGAAGCTCAGAAAACACCGGTTAATGAAGACTTTTGTAATTGTTCTTTGGGTGCTTGCCTGGTTGATGAAAGAAGAAAGGAAACTACAAGCATGCACCCCTTTATTGTATTCCCCAAGTCCTTGGGACTCTGTCAGCCCTCAGAATTGCTTGTGTCTTGCTTTGTGTATTTCTCACTCTGCTTTCCGGTTGTTGTCATGAACTAGGTACAAGAATCCATAACAGAAGATGCTATTACTAAAAGAATTAATTGTTTGAGGGAAAGGAATAATTTTTGTCTTTGACATCTGTGCTGTCAGCACATCTTTATATCTAATACCTGTAGGAAGGATTAACACGTGTGATTTCTGAGATCCAAGTACCTCAGCAAAAGAGAGACTCATGTAGGAGAATGCAAGAGTCTATTCTGACATTTTGCATTTTAGGGGAACCAAATGGTCTGCAATGGGCTCTTCCCTGGCAGAGCTGCATTGCAAGTTCCCACTTGGACCTCTTCTGGACAAGATAATTAAGATGCTACAGGGGGAAACACGCACACACCACCCATAATTCTGGGTGACTTGGGTCTGAACAGCCAGACAATTCTAACCAATTTACACAAAATCAGGCACACTGTGAAAGTCTGTGAAAGAAAAGGACTGGGATACTGTTGTATGTACAAGCTGGTGTTATTGCAGGATAGTTTCTGCAATCACAACACAGTCTTCAAATGCGGTTAACAAAGCCAAATGTTGACACAACATCCCGTGTTTCTGCTCTGAGTGCCCTATCTATTAGGAAAAGGCATGGCTCTGCCAAATTTCAAGACATGTTTCTTGACCAGCCGAAACTGGAGTTGTCTTTCATTCCTTAACCCATCTTGTTTAGCAACATCCCATCTTGAACGTGTGAAAGGGTAGTGTGTTTTGTTTGTTAATAGTCATACATTGTGTGACTCTCACCTGCATTATTGTTAATTTTTAGTTCAAAAGATACAGATATAATAATATGATGAAGAATGGCACTGTTATTTGTTGCCCTCTAGCACTTCTGAAAGTGACAGGTGAGCAGAGGAAAAATTTTCCAAATCACAATACTTCTGTGACTGAAGGCAGACAGATTTTTTAAGACAGGAAACTACAATTATTTTTAGAAAGAGGGCACAGTGTACAGAAGATCTAAAATATTTTGCTGAAATAAGACATTACAGCTTTTAAAATCTTGTGTAGATAACAAGTAAGACCCCTTTGCATGACCTACTTTGGAGTAAGCTATTGTGGGACTGGGAGATGGGGGCTTCG
>VZTU01034157.1:0-31417 GCA_013400835.1 Zapornia atra | reverse complement strand
TTTACGTATTTATAGATATTAATGACTTTACCCCTCTGTCTCCTCCAGCTTCCTCAGCCTGTCCTCATAAGGAAGGTATTTCACTCCCTTAATCTTCTTTGTGGTCCTGCACTGGACTCTTTCAAGTAGTTCCCTGTCCTCGAACTGAGGGGCTTTCTTTGTTTCATTATTTTTGTATGTGTGTAATAAATTAGATGTTTAGGTTTTTTTATTCTGTGTTGAGTCTGTTGTGCCCATGACGGTGATTGCAGAATGATCTCTCCCTGTCCTTATCTCGACACCTAAGCCTCTCAATATATATTTTCTCCTCTGTCCAGCTGAAAAGGGGAGTGACAAGAGTGACTTTGATGGGCATCTGGCATTCAGCCAGGGTCAAACCACCACAACTCTGCTCTGATGAAGCCTCATCTGGAATACTGTGTGCAATTTTGGACTCCCTGGTTCCGGAAGGACAGGGAGCCACTGGAGAAGGTACCAAAAAATGGCTATGAAGACGATTAGGGGACTAGAACATCTCTCTTACAAAGGATTTTTGGACTTTTTAGCCTAGAGAAGACTGAGTAGTTAATATGTGATATTAATTACTTCAGGATAAGACTGAGATTTTTTTTTCAGTTTTAGGAATAAAAATGCACTTTATCTGAGTATTATCTAAATATTGATATTAAAATGCTTTAAGATTGCTGCAAAATACTTTGCCCGCTACAGGAATGAGTGTCAACATTTTTCCATGTTTATGAACTTATTTTACAACAGAATGTGTCTGGGGCACCCCTCTTCCCTCCTCCCACTACCCCTTCATATTTAGCTATAGAGAAAGAGTTATAGCTGTAGAAGGTATTTTTGACCCTGTTTATGACCCCCAGTAGACACTAGCTTGAGAAACACTTCACTGGGAATGTTCACTGAAAGCACTTAAATGAGGAAGTAAAATATAATGTTCAAGTGAATGTTCATTTAACTTTTGGAGATGTTTTTCTAGCTTAAATATGGAGACCTAGCCACCTCCTTGCACATATGCAAACTGTACACATAAAATAATCCCTTTAGCTGATGAGAAAACCTTTATTTGCTTAGCCAATAGAAGGGATTGGCAAAACACCCCAAGCACAAGTATATCGTTCTGTTTAATAGACAGCGGGAGTGTACTGACATGCAAGCCAGCAATTACAATACAAAAAATTCACGTGTCTGCCAAAGAATGATGTCAGTTCCAGGCTGTGGTGTTTGGTACATATCAAAATACCCTAGCTACTAGAAACAGAGGCACGTATGTGTGAGCTGTGGATGAATTTCCAAACTTAATAAGGCCACACACCTTGAAAACGGATCATTTAATGGTCAGCATCAGAGCATACGTTTATCTGCAGCAAGATTCTTTTTAAAATGTTAAACATATGTTAAAGTGTGGCCTTTTTATTTGCTCTTACACACCTGGAAAAGATTAATAAGCATTTAGTTTTCCATTCTGTAAAAAAAGTGCTATTTCTCTAAGTAAAGAGCTTGAAACAAGTTATATAGAATAGGGAATACTTTTAACAATATTTTATTTATAGAACACATCTTTCTTGTTATGTACTGAGTTTAGGACTTGGGGGAATTCCCTCTGTATCAATAACATGAGAAGATTAAAAGCTTTAAAAATGTGAGGAACCATCAGGACATTGTTTCTGGAGGATCCCCAAGAAACTACACAGAATTCAAACTGGGATTTTAAAAATTATGTGGGTATTTTTCCTTTTTCAAAGCAGGGTCACAGTTCTCATTTGCTTTTTCTTAAATTTTCTGAGTAAGGCTGGCTCTTATTATAGTGACATCTTATGGCTCCTGAATGGATATCAGGGCTTAATGCCCAGAGATTTCTCAAACGTGGTTTTGGTACCATAGCCCTGAACCAAAGTCCACTTTAATCTTTGGAAATCTTTCTTTGCATTTAAAGGGATTTTTAACCAGGTCTGAATGGACTGCCTGAGTGGTCTCTCTAGAGGTAATTTCAGTTGCCTTGAAACTGTTTTCATACCACGGTAATTGAGAGAGAGCAGAATGGGGATTTCGGAATCAGTTTGTACAAGAGACAATGGGCTGTAGACATAAGACAAACAGCAATCCAAAATGCAGCAACGTAGTGGAAAGTCATAATTTATTCTGAATAACTTCCTTTTCCTCCCACACATCCAGGAGCTGAGAAAATATTGAAGGAAAGATGAGAAAATTCACATCCATTTCTCTTGATGGTGGAGCCAAGCCTTGGGAATCGGCTTTGCCTGTCTGCCCCTCATCTCCCTCCTCCCAGTGGAAAAAAGTGCTGTGACCATCTCCTCTGGAAAACTGGTGAGCATGAATCATTGTGCTGATGAATAATTCCCTTATTAAAACATTTCTAAATTGTTGCCAGCTTTGTGATTCTTTTACCGTCATGCCTCCAGCAATTCCTGTACCTGTGAGAGAGAAGGAAACAATCGTGATGGATCTGCAGGTGACTTACAGAAGAGTCAGTACTTCGTCTGGGAAAGTAAGGCAGCCCATTTCTGAACGGCTTCTGCAGTAACATGGTGCTCCAGCGGATATCTACAATAAAGAGCAATCACCTCGAAGAAAAGGAAGCAGATTCCCTGTCTGGCACAGACCAGCTTTCACAGAGGCTAAGCTCATGAGCAGGTGCTAAGGGAAACAAGTTCCTCCACCTGTCTTGGTTGTGCTCGTACTCCTCACCAAACCATCGCACTTAGAAGTCACCTCCAGGTTGTGTTTTAAGTCGCATAAAATAAAAATGTGGTTTTCAAACATGGGGTAGTGACACGAATTGTAAAAATAGAACTGGCACTTTTTAAAAGCTCTTGGCTGAGCATCTTTTTCCTAAAAGACTTTGAAGGCAATTACGCTGTTGAGCTAAGTATGGAAATACCCACAATAGTGGTTACAGCTGTGCAAGTCCATCTGAATCCGGTTCACACGGAAATCTGCTGACTTTCTTATTGACGAGCTTCATTCACACGATTCAAGGCAAAACTGAGTAAACAGTGACCTCTAGGTGAAGAGTCACCTAGTCATGAGCATTGCCCTGACAGCCTTTACGTGCGATCCTACAAGAGGAGGATCTGGGCTGGGGTTCAAACAAACCAGGCATGGGGAAATCAGTGAAAACACTGAAGATTTTTTATCAGCTCATGAGAAAATGTTTAGGCAGTCCTTGACCCCTAGGTTTGCGTTTGAAATTTGCAGTGATACAATTGCACATGGGGCATACTGGAAATCGACATCACCTTCTAGCAGAAGTTGAGCTGCTAAAAATTGATGAATGTGATGCAGATTTTCCCAAGGAACTTTTGTCCTGTCTCAGGAAAAGGAACATCCTTTCAACCCTGAGAGTCCTCGTTATGCTGTCGCTTTTTCCATTTCAGAAAAGACAAGATGGAATAAAGTATGTGAAGCTGAGGTCTGAGTAGCCACCTAAGATCTTTTTTTTTTCCTTTTCTGCAATTTCATGTGTAGTTCAAATATCTGCACAAATGTAAATCCAGTATTAACTTCATATAACAGCTAGGAAATTGATAATCTAAAACCCATATTATCAGAAGGCATTTCAGCACTGAAATAGCCTTATGCATCTAACAGACTTGCCAAGACTATACAGGAAGGAAACCGATGGAGAAGGTTATTGAACACAGATCTCCTGATAGAATGACACTATCGTCAGTGGGCCATCCTTCCTTCCCTTCGGTGGAACGGCCTATATGCTCTGTAGAAGTTTACAATACGCACAGACTCTGAGGTCACCATAAACAAACGGAATGAGACAATTCTAGTAGAAAATATCAAGAGGTGTCTTTTTGAAAAACACTTTTTTGCTGTTTGATTATGTGTGTAACAGGAATCAGAACACAGGCTATTTATACCACTCCTCTAGGAATGTCAGTAAAGATATTTGGTTCAGTACAGCTAATGGATATGAAAATAACAATTGAAGAAATACTTTGTTAATCTGTTGACATGTAAGTAATCACTGTGCACAGCTCCTCAGGACACAATGTTTGAAATACAGTTGCAGCACATTCCAGTTGTCCTACTTTCACATCATGGAAAAGAGAAATGCAAGTTTAGAGAAGCATGATATCTCTCAGATTATGTCAGCTCTACAAAAGACAAAGGTTAATGATGGATGCTTATAAAAATGTGCAACAGACTATTCAGCATTCCCAAACTTTCAGACAATGACAATTTATAGCGAGTTGGAGAGACCACATAGAACATGAGAGGTTTTTTTTCCTTAACTGAGCACTAATCTCCTGGCTTTGGAGATCAGGATCTATCTCTCTAAGGAAATATATATTGGCATCCGGAGGAGAAATTAATGGTGTAATAGAAATTTTCTATCAACTGCATTTTTATAGGGAGCTATACAAAAGCACACCCCTATGCAATAACTAGTCCTAGGAGTCGACCTGTGGAACTGCCAGATTAGCTTCACTCAGCTTTGGGGTCACAAAAGATACTGGATTTTAGGTTTGGTTTCTTCTTTAGCAAGTTAGGAATGTTAGGAAAGCTATTCTTAGTTCAAGAATGTATAGAGCCAGTACATCTCGGGATTCAGTGTTTACAACCCTAATTCTGCATATACCAGGAAAAATACATAGGCAAGTCCCAATATATACCAGAATTTCCTGATAAATTGCTAATGAAACCTCTGAGGAGCAGTGTCAGGACCATGCCTACCCATCAAGACTGCTACTGATACATACTCTTCTTGATAGCTTTAGCTTTGAATTTTAATATTTTGAGATTATGATTCAGTATCTCAGCAGAAGTGATAGGGTACACTTCTTGAAAATTTGGCATAGAAACAGATATGTAGCAGGCATGTTATGCTTTAATTAGCTAATTGACAGATCTGCCAATTTAGCAGGCATGTGTGGTTTATATCAGAACAGCAAAGACAACTTAAAGGAATTTTAAGCCTTTTGAAAAGACTGAAAAATGCAAATCAGAAGGGCCAAGAAGGACACTTAACATTTTGCTTGATCAAAAGCAATCTGTGCCAGACTGTTCAAAAGACACAGATACGAATGCAAATCACTCTCCTCACAACAAGACTAACATTAGGGAAACATAACACATAAACTCAGAGACACCAGCCACTTGTTTCCTACAGCTACGCAGAAAGTAAAGTCCTGCTCAAACATGTAGTGCAGTATATAGTTTTATGAATGAGACAAAGTGGTTTTGATAGAAAGATAGGCTAGAGAAGAAGGGAGAGGAAGATATTTTTCCTAATTTCCCCCCAGATTTGCTAGTGCTACCCTTTCCAATCTCAAAGGTATGTGCTCTGAGAGTCCCTGTCTCCCACTTGCCCAACAGTGAAGTGAAATATGTTTTTAAAATGAGAATAAAATTCCTGTGGATTTCAGAGGATGCTGACTCCATTTAAGTTAGCAACTACTGAATGACATCATGGCTATCACATCCTGATAAAGATAACCTCTTTATACGGTGAGTGTCTCACAGTTACAGTTAAATTTTATTTTTTATTACTTGATTGATCCTCTAGCATTATTATCAGATGATTGATCTTTTTTCTCTCAGTATCTAAGCCTTTATTATTCAAGTTTCTGCACTGCTCAAACATTAGTCATACGAGTATGAAACCGTTGTGGAATTTTACCTCATATTATTCGAAGCTGAGTTGCCCTAACAATACTTGTGGTCTAGTCCCTCATTTCACAATTGTAACAGCCATTGTAACAGCCTGTGAGTCTCCTGCAGAATTACTGACTCTTCTCTTTCTGGGGATAGCTTTGTTGGGATGAAATACCTAAAATAGCATTGGCTATTTTTATGATACTCCAATTCTGGAGTGTTTAACTGGCAAATTTCAATAGGTCTTTCTTAATTGCATTTTTCATTATTCCTGCTGTCTTGCTAATATAGTATTATTCATGCTAAGCAGTATTTACTTAAACTATTGCCATTAGATAGCTTGTAAACACAGAAAGAACATTTGTTATTCATCTCACTTGAATTTAAAAATAAGAGTTTATATAAAATGACCACTTATATAATATAAGATGAATCCAGGACCCTCTTCCAAGAACTCTATGGATAAACAGATTTATAAAGTGAAAACTGGAAAATACAATGCACCTCTTACAGCCAAAAATTCTATCTCAAACCAGATGGATGCAGGAACCACATTATAAGCCAATAATCTTTTTATTGCCATAGTTGAGACTTGTGTCTCCCCAATTTACAGCTGAGAGCTAGTTTGCTGGGCTACAGAATTGCAATGCTCTATTTTGGTCCCCTCCTACTTATGACTGATTTTAGATGCCCTTATGGTTCCATCACTGCTATTATATTCAACTGTTTGGACTATTATTTTGGTTTCTGTTGTAGCTGTGACTTATTACACCTGGCTACAAGCCAGGAAGTGATGGAAAATGCAGAGGTGGCACCTTTTGATCTTGCTTGCATTGTTGAATAGACTTTCTGTGGCCCAGACACAGATTTGGAACCTCATAGCAGCAATTATGTGTTTTTTAAAAGAAAATGCCATGTTAATATTGCTGTTTTAAAGATTTTCCCTGTTTTCATGCATAAAAAATTTGACCTTTGTATATCTAAAATTATGGATATAATGTGCTCGTCAGCTTGTACCTTTAGTATACATGAATTCTGACTAAATACTAATTGTATTCCCTTTTATTTCAAACTTCCATACAGGTTCAAATTCTCAAATGTAGGTATTTATTATATCCAGTCTGCTACTTTTAAGGTTAAACTCATCTTCCCACTGATCCTCCTCAATGAACAAATCAATATAACCATAAAACCAAAAGATTAAATTTGAAGATTGAATAGAATGTGAATTTGACATTTGAATGCTGAAAGAATTTAATAACTAATTCATAGTGTCTTCAAATGTACGGATCACAAAATCAAAACCTTATGGCTTCAGTCATAGCTTTGCACTCATATTAATATGCATTCATATTACCTGTCCTTCGATGCACAGCAACATATGTTGGAGTCAAAATGACACAGCCTCTCTGAAACGTCAGGGCACTAATTCTACTAACATGCTATTAAAAATCTTGACCTAGATTACTTGTAGACAATTCAGTTTTAGTTTATGCATATTAGCTGCTTCTGAAAGATTTTTAGTTTTTATTTCATTCTTTCACAGAATTGTGGAAGGGTTGAGGCTGGAAGGCAACTCTGGAGGTCATCTTGTCCCACTACACTGCTCAAGCAGGGTCAGACAGAGCCTTGTCCAATGTGGTTTGGAATATCTCCATGAATGCAACTTCACAATCTCTCTGGGCAGCCTCTTCCAGTGTTTGTGCACCCTCATAGTAAAAAGGTGCTTATTTATGTTCAGAGGGAATTTCGTATACCTTAATTTGTGTCCATTTCCTCTTGTCCTGTCTACTTGCAGCTCTCACAGCTTCTCCTTCTAAGAAAGAACTTCCACTCATTTAATTATCTTTGTGGCTCTTTACTAGGCTCAGTCCATTAAGTCCATGTCTTTATTGTCCTGGGGAGCCCAAAGTGAACACAGGACTCCAGGTGAATCATACTGTACATGACATTTTACTGTAGTCTACCCAAAGTTCTGCACTGGGAGAAACATAATTCTTTTCACCATGAAAATAATTTGGTTGACAGCAGTTCCTGTTTCTGACAAGGTAACTGCTCTCTGTATCCCTGTGGAACCAATGGTCTTGACTGGATCGCTGCTGCTCAAAGGGAGAATCACTAAAGAGTCTTAAGTTAGTACATATACATTCTTACTCCTTTCTTCATCGAGATCCTGATGTTCAATTCTCAACTTGCAAGTGTAGGCAAAATATGCTTTTATCTATAGAAAAATAGGGTGTAGTCTGGAGAAGCTGAATAATTCGTTGATGATCAGTCTTGGCTACAGTGATGAATATTTATCATTTTCCTTTAATAACTGTGTTTAAAGAATCTCCTTCATGCTTTTGATGATTTATATCTAAAAAGAACTGAACAGCTTTTACTTCTCATTAACGATGGACAATTATTTGAAATACTTTTCTACTGCTTCCTGGAGTTTTACTCTGTTCTGAGATTATAGGCACCCTGTTCATACACCTCCAACAAAATCCCCCTTTTCTCAGTAGGAGTTTTCACATGACTAAAATGAATACTGATGAATCAGAGTTCTTCTCATCAGTCTGTATGGTTTCTGGTATACTCTGTCTGTATAGGAAGCATTCCAATTGAATAGATGCTGAATTTTAAGTCATGCCTTTCCAGAATTCATTGTTGCACTTCGGTCCTTTAATGTCTCAGTATATATAGATGTTAACTTAGTTTGCCATCAAGCCTAGATAATTGTAGATTTTCCACTAAGGATCTCAAATATGAACTCTAGAATACTAGGACTGATTTTGACATTGCATGTCTCTCCTATGCCATTTTAAAATCCTCGCCTATATATAGTTCCTTCTCACAGTCTGTATTATAAACCCACAACTAAAACTCGTTTCCTAACTGACCTGATTTCTCATTTTCTCTCTCTTAGAAACACTTAAATATGGGAGCAAAACAAGAAAGATCTTTGACCAGTAAATATTTCCATAATTTTATCCTTTTATCCACTGGCAATAAAAGACATTGTGTAAAGGTGTGATTCAGTACTTCAGCCTTTCCAGGAGTTACACTTTGAAAAGTTTCCAGAAAACCAGTCAGAGCAACACTAGCATACAGGTAGGCTTCACATGCTCTCATATCTATTGTAAATGTGATTACACAGAGTAAGGGCATATTGGTTTATTATATTTTTTAAATTGAACATTTATAAACTTCAGAAAAGCTCTTTGAATTTCTCATGGGAAATATTAGCTCTTTTAGAGTCTGCATGGCTGCAGAGCTCATTACCACTTAATGTTAATGAAGGAAGGACTGCTTCAGTTCTTAGGGTTTGATTTGGGTTTTTTTTGTTTGGTTTTACACTAGAAAGACGTGCATCTCCTAATTTTAAGCACTCTGGCCCTTATTCAAGGAGGTCCTTAAACATCTACTTTGTTTTAAGTAGGTACTTACAGCCTTTCTTGAATAGGACACTTTCCTAAATGATTAAACATATGCCAAAATAAAGTTAGTCATTTGTGAGCTAGAATAATGTATTTCGTTTAACTTTTCAGTAGAGTGCAATGAATAGAACACTTTTCTTTTTTTGGCATGCAAAGACCAACTCAAGTTCCACAGCTAAACACCCAAGGACAGAGCTGCTTTGTTTTTTCCATCAGGCACTTCTCCCAAGGGATTTTTTTGGACATTCCTCATCTCCTACTTTGTTACCCCAGCATAGCTACAGTCAAAGCTTCCTATAGACTGATTGACTTGTTCCCCAAAATATGTATTTACTCATGCCACTGTGAATCCAAAGCCACAATAGGCATGCTTTTTAGCTGCATATCTGAAGCTGTAAGTATGAAGTGAGGAGGGGATGATGAAAGAGATAGATTTTGATAAAGGGTAATGATGATTGTTAGCCTTCACAGGCTAGTTTTTCCAGATTCCACCAGGGAGCACTGAGCGCCTGCCAGGGCTGATCAGATTCTACTAGCCTGACACCAGATATCCCTGCAATTCTTTGCTAGCTACGCTGCTTACTATTTAAAGTTCTTTAACAATTTCAGAGCAGGAATGGAACAGTATGAAGAATTCAATCTCCCTGTTTCTTTTACCTCTTTCTTTGCAGTCATGGAAATTTTGGTTCTAGTGGCTGTTGTGAAGGCAACACACTTCATTTGTGATCTTTCTATAAACTATGAACCGGCTCAGTAAAATGCTTTCAGATCTGCTTTGCCTATTCTTGACCGGTGGCAGCCCAAAAATAATAGGAATCTATATGCATCCATGAAACTGTGTAGTGATTCTATAGGTAAACATTGAAGCAATAGGACCAATGCCCTACTTCCAACCAAGTTAAAAAAAAAAAAAAAAAAAAAAAGGAAGAAGATTATTTTATTAACCTCAGTGGCCATGAAGGGAAGTAACTTCTTTGGTTTTATAAATGAAAAAAAAAAGATTAGAAAGATGATGCACAGTTATACTGCTGAATATACTTGACTTTAATTGCTGATCTGATTAAAGGTGACCTAGCTCAAAGAACCAGCACTACTTTTGATCTGTTAATGTACAAATGTTACTCTGAGCTACAATTCAGTAATCATCAGAGTGGTTTTAATTCTACATTTCAAAACAATAGCACATTATCAATGTTCAAATTTTGCATTTATTAAAGATTAAGAAGTTTAATAACCTGTTAGACTTTTCCACTCTCATTTTCATCCCCTTAACTAGACATGATTTTTATCTTTTAATACCCATACAGTACACCATCTTTAAAAAAAAAAAAAAAAAAAAGGGAGGGNAAAAAAAAAAGGGAGGGAACCTTTCAGATGGCAAACTCTTGCAAAAACAAAATACAAAAAAGTCATACCAATGAAATTTCAACATAATTCCTTACTAATCTTTTCATGATTATAAATCACATTAATTCTCTTCAGATTATCTTAATTCCCAACATAGTTATTTTATTTTGCCAATAGTTTAATGAATTTTTATAATTTAAAATCATGTTCTTTGGAGAAGACTTAGTCCATAGTGTGCCTTAACTGACACTAATAAAGAAAAACATAGCAGAAATTAAAGTTTATTTGTGATACCGTCTTTCAAAGTATTTATCAGAGGAAAATTTCAACATCTCACAGAAAAGGAACTCAAGCTAAAATGAGATTTCATATAAGGTTTCCACCTTTTTTCTCAGCCACCTGAGCTAAGTTATATGCTTGCTGTGAGGTTTATATTCATAGGGTCTTGCAAAGAAGACTTGATGGACTTCAAGGCAGCAAGAAAAGCAGATGTTATACAAAAAGCTTTATTTGTTGGACATAAAGAGAAACAAACTGGATGCATCATTCAAAAACTATGTTTAAATTATCTCATAAGACCTTCAAAATTACAGTTAATATATGCTCCAAATTCTGCCCTGCTTCAATAAAAACCTATGGCAGTTCTATACACAAAATGTCAACATGGAAAGTATATGTCTTCATTATTTTGATTCCCACATGATCCACCCATAACACGTTTTAGAGAAGTATGTGAGGAAAAAAAACCAAACCTACATATTCTGTATGGACTTGTACAGATTTATTGTCCTCTGAGTAGGATAAAAGATTCCAAACTGTGAAAACTGCCACATGCAAATACCTAAAACCCAATTGCTGTGATGATTGTTCTTTTATTGCGATGAGTTTTATTATTTCTGCTAGTTTCAAAACTCATTCATGGCATTAGACTGTCCCCTTCATTTTATAAAAAGGTGCTAGTGGCTAAATATATGATGTAGTGAAGTAGCAAGCAAAAATGCACTCAAAGAAAGTGGAGAAGAGAGGTGCCACCTGATAGCTTTTTCCATTTTAGGGTTCTTCTCATGGCACATCAGAATCTCAAATAATGTACATTTGAAGAACTACAAGAATTTGGAAACATCATTAGAACACAACCTCCATTGAAGGAAATGCGATATTCGGAACAAGAATTCAAAAAACCCTTTGAATTCTGTTAAACTGAAAACTACTAGATCCTGAAAACTGTTAAATTCTGTCCTAATACATTCATACACAGCAACAAAAGTACTTGTCTTAATATCCATACATGGAAAGTTAATTTTACTCCATTTAAAAATATTAATGTTTTTAGTGATACAATGGGATGTATCAAAAATACATCATATTGTGATCAGGAAAGTTAGCAAAATACATTAGAAATGTAGGCACATCCAGTAGGAAAATTCCCTTGAACACAATCTTGAATATGAAAGAAACTTACTGGGCAACCATGCAGCTTAACCCTGATTTTTACATGCTGCTGTCTTTTTTTTTTCTTAGAAACCACCCACATAATATCTTTGGAAAACTGCACAAACATTAACAGTAAAGACAGGTCATACTCATGCAATTTTCAGATTCAGTTCTTCACAACCATGCGTGGCCATTACCTCACAATGGCAGCCTCAGACAAAGACTATGCATTCAGACTCTGATACTCCCTAAGAAGAAATAGGGCCAACTCACTAAGCTCCTCAAGCAGCAAAGATCATGAGTGTTTCCCTAAGTTAGCCATAAAATGCAGTTATTCTCTGACAGTAAGACTACACATGCATGACAAAGTTAGGAGATGTACTTGCTGATCATGAGCGGCTCACCTTGTGTGGGAGCAGCACCACCCAGCAAGAGCAAGCCCTCCCCATCTGGAAACACCTCAAGGTGGCACAGTCTCTGTCCCTGAGTCACTCACAGAGTCACTAAGTACCAGTACTTCCCAGTTTCTGAGGACTGTGTCTGGCTTCCGGCTACTCCTCTGCCATCTTCTATCACCCCTCATCTCCTGGCCTGGATCATGTTTGATAGGGCAAGCTGCCCTCCTTTCTTCCAGTTTTTTCCTTCCCCATGACATCACTGATGTCAGCTACTTCTCCCCAGGTGTGGGTCATGAACCCTGTGACACTGGTGCTGCTAAACTAGACCTTGAAGAGATGCATGGTACGCTACTAAAGAGATAGAGGATGGTTTCACTTTGAATCTGATCAAAGGCTACGAAAGTCCCTGCTTTTTCAGATAACTGTGTGTGATCCCCTGTATCATGACTTCCCGACACACACATGTCAGAGGAATAATTGACAGAAGAATAAAAGCTGCCTGTATAGTGGCTGAAGTAATCCATAACTGCGCAAGTTGCAAAAACAAACCAGGGGAAGGGAAATACTTGCTAGGATACCACCTCTGAAAGGTCAGGATCCCAACAGGACAGAATGGGACACCCTGAAGCACAACTTTGCTGTTGTGTTTGCCTTGCAAAGAAGACAGAGCATTAAGTTCCTGGGGAGAGAGGCACAGGGCACTATGGAAAAGGAGAAATATATGAGTGCTGTAGTGGCATAGATCACAGCATATACAGCAAATAAAACAAAGAAACAATTTATAATATATCTTCGTTTGAAAACTAAGAGAATGCAATAACTCTGGAGGCATTCTAATTGCCCTGTTGCTTTAAATTTATTCTTTGGTGTTTTTTCAAGACAATTTATGCTATGGAGAACAGCTATGCACAGGAAAAGAAAATGAACTGAAAATTGCTTCCTTTTCTAATACTGGTATGGACACAATTTTTTCCAGTTCATAGCAGTTAATACAACTGTTCATACAGCTTCACTTCACAATGGTTAATCATTGAAAACTTCTTCATCCTTACCACAATCTAGTTAGGACACTATTAGCCTTGCTGATGCTGATATGGCAATTACAAATGCAACCAGTTATAAGAAACCTTTTCTTTTGGACAATTGAGATTCTCTAAATCTCACTCTGGAAGCTCTCAAGCAGGATCTGTATGTTATCTCTTCATGTGCTTGTTACTTGTTTCCCCAAGACCCTTAGAATTTAAGCACAGATTTCAATAACTAGCTGCAGGCCTAAGAACTTTCTTGGTTACCACATGTCTCAACAGGATACTTCATTCCACAACTGGGACACCAGCTCTCCATGTAGCTAACATGGAGCTTCCCTTTGAGTACTTCAGATAATGTGCTGCAGAAGGTAAAGCACCTCTGAAGGTGCCCCAAGATCCTATATTTTCACAGATTACCCAAGCCTGTAAATTAAGAACACCTAATCGTAACAAGGTCCAGTCACCTTGAATCACACTTAATTGAACCCATGTCAAGATAAAATACAACAAAACTCATTTCCATACTGAGAATATCTACATACACTTCCAATAATTTATAACAGCCAGGTGAAAAGAGTAAGAGAAAAGCAGACTTCATCAGCTTAAACTGAATTGTATTGGAAACATCTCTTGTCCCTCTCATTTGCCATCTTGACAAGGTAGATACCAAGCATTCAGGTTTTGTGTATACCTTCCTTCTTGGATTGCACTCATTAAGAAAACTACTGAAGAACCCCTCATCTCAGTGGAGAGTATTCAAGCCTTTAATTGACTTTTCTCTAGAGGATTCAGACAGTATTAATATTTCCCTGGAAATCATTCTGTTTACTTTTATGAGAGATGAACTCTTTTCTGAATTACAATAAACCTTGCTTCATCTCCCCATCTATGAAAAATATGATTCTGTCAGACCAGCTACCATCTCCTACACTCAACTGGCTAATTAGCAATGTTGCAGGGGCAAAACTATTCTTTCCCCACTCCACTTGAGTAACTCCAAAATGGAGATACATCTCTCTTACAAAGAGAGGCTAAGGATCTTTGGACTTTTTTGCCTAGAGAAGACTTATTGATTGATCTTATCCATGATCTTATCTGGTCTGTGGGGACACGACTAGGGGCAATGTCTGTAAACTGGAGCACAGGAAGTTCCGCACCATCATGCGGAAGAACTTTCACACAGTGAGGGTGACAGAGCCCTGGGACAGGCTGCCCAGGGAGGTGGTGGAGTCTCCTTCGCTGGAGATATTCAAGTCTCGTCTGGATGCCTATCCATGTAATATGAGCTAGGGAGCCTGCTTTGGCAGGGGGGTTGGACCCGATGATCTCTCGAGGTCCCTTCCAACCCCTAAGATTCTGTGATTCTGTGATTCTGTGATTATAAATACTTGAGGCATGGGTGTCAGTAGGATGGGGTCAGTCTTTTTTAGTGGTGCCCAGTGACAGGAAAAGAGGCAATGGGCATAAACGTGAATATAGGAAGTTCCACCTAGACATGAGGAGGAACTTCACTGCGAGGGTGGCAGAGCACTGGGACAGGCTGCCCAGAGAGGTTGCAAAGTTTCCCTCTCTGGAGACATTCAAAACCCACTTGGATGGTATCCTATGCAACATGCTCTAGGTGATTCCACTCTGGCAAGGAGTCTGGACTAGACGATCTCCAGAAGTCCATTCTGTGAACACAGTGATGTTTTTAGCTGTTGTGAGATAGCTGTAGCACCTACAGTAAACCAAGGACTTTTCAGCTCCTCATGCCCTGCACAGTGAGGACAGCTGGGCCAGCCTGGCCAAAGGGGTGTTTCCTACCACAGAACAGCATGCTCAATACATAATGGCAGAAGCTAGCTGGGAGGCAGAATTGCAGATTGGAAACAGACTGGGCATTGGGGTTTATTTTGGCATATAGTGAGCAATTGTATTTGTGCATTACTTACATCATTATTATTATTATTATTATTATTATTACTTCTTAGTCTTCATAATCTTCCTTTGTAATCCTATGAAACTGTCTTTATCTCAACACATGAGTTTTTTTCCGTTCTCCTCCTAATCCCCTTGGGGCAGGGAGGGATGCACAAGTTGTGGTGTGGTGCTTAGTTACTGGATGGAGTTAATGCACAACATTTTCTATAAGTTGTCTTAAGATAGATATTAAAAAAAATAATTTGGGGGACCTTAGATTGCTTTTCCATCTTGCATGACATTTACTGCAGAAGTGCTAGAGAACACACCATAACAGCTTGAAGTATCCCAAACTTAAACTTTGTTAATATAGTGTTCAGATTTCTGGACATGAAACAAACATAAATACATCTTTAGAATTATTATGACTGCAGTCAATAAATAGATATCATTGCTATAGTTACAAAAATAAATAGCAGCCACAGAAACACGGTTAATTGGAGACAAGGAAGATGGAAACACTTATTTCCCATTTTAAACAACATTCCAATGAAAGATTGGCCACTGAACAGACATGAAAAATCACTGATATAAATTATTTATAGGCGTTGGATGGAAATGTTAATTCTGCTACACAAAGTGTTTTAGTAATCTACACTAGGTTGCAGAGTAGGCAAAATTTCAAAAATATTTGTAAAGAGGAAAGGAGTACCAGAGTTGCCAATTCAAGTTTACTCAAATTTAGGGCTTAGGTAAGTGCCACGTAGCTGAAATATCGATTCTTTTCTTGGACTACCATCTCCAAGGAGGCCAACAGGACTCGAGAGTCCTGGGAACTGTGGCAGTTCCCTCTTTTAAATAAAGCTCTGCCTTACCTCTCTCTCTCTTTTAATATCTATTCAGGAAAATAACTACTGCTACTATCAACACAGTTCTTACTACAGTAAAGCCAAAATAAACTAAATATAAAATATAAGACCAAGTTAAAAGATACAAAACACCTCAAAATATTTGTGATGGAAATTTTTTATTAGTCTGGTCTTGACAGAAATTCACTCTTGCTCTGGGGACAAAAAAAATCCCAAAACATGTGCATGCCCCAGACCTGATCATTAAAGCATCTTTGTGTATCGTGTGGGTGAAAGGGGAAAAGAGTAAAGTGGAAAGAGAGGTTGCTAGAATAGATGCTTAACCCTACTGAAAGGGGATTTTTGCATCATTCACCTATGTGCAACAAATAGGGTACAGAATGTGGGAGTGCTGGGGATGGGTGGTGAGTGGTTTGGCTCTCCCTCTGCTCCCCTGTTCTTCCTCAACCTATCAATCATCCATCATGTTTGATGAAATAACTGGACACAAACAGCAAAATGCATCAGGCATCAGTTTCACAGCTGTTTGAAAATCACCAAGAGATGACCAGTGCCAGAAGACCCCAGGAGGATGCCCAGTGTCCAGCCCCACAATATGAGCCAAATGCTGTATTTGAAAGTTGAATCTTATTTCCCTGAACAGTCTCAATACTGTGTTATGCTGGAGTTTATGATTTCTGGAGAAGCAAATAGATTATTCATATTGAAAATAGTCAGCATTGCAATGAATTAGAAGATAATTGAAAATACTGTGGTGAAAGAGAAATCAACAACTGTATTCTGGGAACACTTGTGTCAGAAAAAGAAAATGGAAAAAAAAAAAAGGACAACTGTGACTTCTGTCAGTCTGTTATCTTGGACAAAGGTAAAAACGTGGAAGTGGTCAAGGCATCATGAAGTCAAGACTATCTGGAACCATTGTAGTCTATATTGGCTTATGTTTTCTTGTCAAATGCTTTTTTCCTTCCAGAACAAATGAGAATGTCTTCCCGTTCAGTCTGCGGGTTTGGACTGACCCCCTACAAAGGAAATTCTCAGCTTGCATTGCTGCTCTGAAATCCTCATGGGAGGAGGAAATATGTTTCTCAATTCTTCTGAGTTAACGAGCTGAAGATTTCCAACCAGAAGCCACCCTGCTATCAAGTGTAAATTAAAGTAGTTTTAAACCAGCACTGGTTTATACTTGAAACTTGTTTATCCATTGCATCCCTAGGAAGCTGGAAGCAGTTGGAAAAAAGCCCACTAAAACTTTGTCTTCTTCCTTTCATTGTGGGACTTTCTGTCCCCCTGTCTTTCTGCTGGCAACTGAGAGTGGATTTAGCTTAAGCTGCTCTCTTGAGTTCAGTGATGACCTTTTTTTTTTAATTCCAGGAATTATTTCAAAATTGGAAAGGGTCCCTTTCAGACAGAACGTAAGGTAAAGAAACTCCAGACTTGCAGAACATCAGTTCTAAGGCTTCTTGTAACTAGAAGCTATTAGGAATCTATTTGGAAATTTTTTGATGTCCCGGGCAGAATGAGAGAGAGAGTTGTGCAATGTTTTTCTTAGAGTTCTAACTTTTAATTTCACTCAGGGAGAAGAAACACAAAAATAAATAAATAAAAAGGAGAATAGGGAATATTTTGGCAACTATATATTACGAGGAAGAAAAAAGACCATTTCACAAAGTTAATTTGAAGTAACTTAACTCTCCTGAAGAGCTTGTGTAGTATTTCAAAGAGGCAACATGTCCTACATCCAGAGTTTTGATCATTAACACTGATTGTTTCATTAAAGCACAGGTCGTTATTCCTCAAGAAGTTATTCATACTTGCTGTAAGACATGTACAGCAATTTCATCCACAGCATGGTAAAAATGACTTTTAGCACATAGAGAGGCTCAGAGTTATTTTTTAAGCCACAGCCATAGAAGTACAGAGGGGATTTCAGTAACACTTTGGCTGCCTCCGCACAGATCCCCAAATGAATGATTCAGTATTTATTAACTGGGGAGTGATTGGTTAAATACAACTTGAAAATCTAAGCCTAAGGAATTCAGTCAAAAACTGGACATACTTCTGCTTAAAAAAAAAATATTTCTATTCAGACATACCACGGTTGGTTCCCGCTGGTCATCCAGAGAGTAACGCTCCATTGCAGTCATCATGTTGCACTACAATGACATATACAAACTGGAGCAATGATATAATTCTACTGTGATTAAAATACTAGGACATTAATACTTGCACATGTATTTTAACAGGGATAAGTAATTCCATTAGATACAATTATTTAAACAGTGTCTCATAACCATGCATCTGATAATTCATAGTCCAATGCCCTGCATTATATTAATTATTTTCCAGTAGGGAATTGTGACTTTTTCATGGATAGGAAGTCACCCTTTGTTAGCTTCTTCAGCCCGTCTGTTTGCTAATCTCTCAGAGAGTTATGTGTGTGTCAGGATTTATACTTAGCATTTCGCATCATTCATCAGTTTATTATTATATACTGATTTATTTAGGTATCAAACACAAGACATTTTTAGCCAACATTCACTTAACTCCCATTTCCCATTCTCTGCTACCCTTTTGAAGTTATATTCTTAACTTCATAATGCAGGCAACTGTAATTAATGATCCCTCCTTTTCTGCTCACTTTCCAAACTCAGAGCAAGTTTTTTATGAGTCTCTTTCCAGTCTTTTCAGCAGAAATGGTCTCTGGAGGAGCGCCAGCCTTTCTACAAGGACAAAAGCCAGAAGAGGACTCAGGCATAACTTTTAATAACACAAATAAAACCCACCTGTAACATTCTGAAACATCCTGATTATCACATTGATACTCCCAGTTACCAACAATTTCTTTCCAAATGGGTAATTAAGAACACGATAACTGGAGCCAGGGAGCACAACATTTTATTTCGTTTCTCAGCAGGAGGGGAGTTTGGAACTGGCATAGTGTTTAAGAATAAGCAAAGCACAAAAAGCTCTTTTTGAAAATGAAAACTGTCAAGGAAAGCATAAAAGTAATAGAGGAATAGTAACATTCATGTTGATGCAGGTACAGTCAGAATAGCAATATATTACACACTGCAAGCTGTATTGTAGTCAGGGGTGCAATGTAGTCACACTGTTCGTATATATACACACATATACACACACACACATAATTAATACATTTCCCCCTTCCAGAATTTCATTTTTTTATTTCTCTGTCATATAAAATTACAGCAGACTGGACATCTTCTAAATCAGGAACATTTTTAAAAGTCTAAACATGCAGCTGTTAGCTTGGATGAGTACTCCACATGAGCATTTGAGGGTAGTATGCCTAAGATAAACTGCCATACACATCTCAGGATTAAAGGTTTCTGCATTGCACCTCAAAGCAAGTTGAGAGCTTGCTGGGACACGTAAAGATGATAAGGATGATGCACATCCATACACATTGTCAGATCCAATATTTCCAATGAAAAGAAACTGAGATACTAGTAATAATGTAAAGGTTCACCAGATTAGAGTTGCCTTTCTGTGTTGCAACACAGGCAAGAGGTAATGTTCCTTAAGAATTTTTTTCATTTTTTCCTCTTCATTTTCATAGCCATAGATTAGCCACTGCATTGACATATGAAATTCATTCATTTTTTAAAAAATAAATGGTGTGCTCAATATAATTAACTTGCATGTCTGTGGTGTCCAAATACACAATAGCAAAAAATGTGTCTTTGATTCTAGTTACAGACACAGGATATCGCCTGTCTAGACCATCAAGTAATGTACCTCTGAAGTGAGAGTTTTACACGTGAGATTGCATCTCTGAAATGGAAACTACTTCAAGAATATTGGCCAGAGGAGGGAAAAATCTGGTTGCTTTACACTGTCCTATTTACTTTACCCAGTTACTCTTCTAGCCAATGTACAAGAAACCTTATAACCACGATATTTGTAGTTTATTGGATACATCTTTTTTTTTCTTTTTTTTTCTTTTTTTTTTGTAAGACTTTAATTATCAGATACCACCTTCTATCCCTTAATTCCCTGGGAAATTTTTCGTTAGAAGTGTATAATTAATGTTTATGACCAAATTCAGTTATGTCAATACAGACAGCAGAAACCAGTAGCTATGTAATCCAAAGGTTTTCATCCAATCCCATGGCAAATTTATTAACTTCCAGGTCTAAGTTCATATAAAATTTCAAATGTCAATTTTTCTGTTTTCTGACATAATTTAAATAATCAAGTTTTTACTCAGATACACTCAGTCTTAGGCTGGGAGATGTCAGAAATCTTGCATCTTAAATCTTAAATTTAGGAACTTGTTTTGTTTTCTCTATTTACACTGCCTTCTCACTCGATCTTTTCAAAATTCTGTCTCACTCCCATATTGGATGCAGGTTGTAGTGCAGCCAGTGTCTTACCCTTTCACAGGAGGGGATGTCGCTAGGTGTATCATCTACAGTCCTTTTCATTTCCTTTAGGATCTCACCCAAACCCTTCCCAGGCTCACAGAGCAACCTGTCCTCAGCCCCAATTCCAATTCTCAGTGAGACCAGTCTGCCCAGCCCACCTGGACCACCCAACACCAGTGAGGCTGCTGGGTCAGGTGGAAAACCTACTTTTCCAGACAGCCTAACTAATGCTTAAAGGAAGTAAAATGCACCAAAGAATCAGAACACAGAAACTAGAGTGACAGGAACCCTCTTAAAACCCTACACTCCTTGAATATCCTTGTCTTTAATTTTCTGTATCAGGGAAAGAAGAAAAGGAAGCTTGACTTCATACAAGTATTGTGAATAAATTGTTCCCTCATTGATCCTGTGTACCAAACATCACCCTCTCTGGAGAACTCCATGCAGCTACATGAATTCTTAGCAGGTTTCTACCTGTAGAGACTATGAATGTTAGTATAATAATAAACATATTCTGAATATAAAGATCAGCAGACAAAGGGAAAAAAAAAGAAAAAAGGAGGAGCAAGTTTAAGGTAGGAGTGCTGAAGAGGGTCCATTTGGGAGAAAGAGACATGGAGAGAGGGTGAGAGGGAAGTGGCCAGGCAGAGAACGTGTGGGTGCTTTGTGTGTGTCCTGGCAGCAGGGAGAGAAACAACAAGGCGCTTCTCAGAGAAAGCCAAGTCCAGGATCTGCCAAAGATACTGGGAGATTTGTTCAGCCAAAAGAGCTGTCAGTCTAAGTGTTCATTTTATTTGACAAAGCAAAAAAAAAAAAACAGTACAAAAACCCACCAACAACCTGGAACTAACTACTTTCATACTGAAAGGCTTTGCATTTTTTATATTTTAAGTAATTTTTCTCCAAAAACAATGACTTTCAATACCTTCAGAAGGTGATGGTGAGACCTGAGGTACTGATTTTTGGATACTCACGTGGAGTCAAAATGACTGACTTTAGCAAACTCTGTATGTCTAAATCCAAGGCAGCATGCATCCAGTGAAGATGGTACTTCCACTTGATGTTCAATTTTCCAATTCAGATTTAGGAGAAAAAAGGAGGATATACATCTTTCATGTTCTTTTTAAGATGTAGAACAATTGAGAAATAGTTTTGACATAGCTGCCAGTTCTATTGTTCTTTAAACATTTTAATTTTCATTCATTTTTGCCACCTCATTTTTCTAACTGTGACAGTTCATTTGCTTCAGAACATGTTTTGTTAAATTTTGTAATAAATCTAACAAAGCAGAATAATTTGAAAAAAAAATTAAATAAGTATAACCACTAAGTAAAAGTTATTGAATAAAAGTTATTAAATAAAATACAAACATTTGCATTAAGGGGAGAGGGAAAAATTTCCTTCACCTTCAAATGATTTACAGAAACTGCTTTCTGGCAAGCCATTTTGGCAGAATATCCCCTTTGGATATCATCACTGGATGTCTACTACAGGTCTTCAGGAGCCCCGTGAATTTCCTGTTGATGACTTGGAGCAAACACAACTAAAATATTTAAAGTAACAGTCCTTATTTTCCAGCTTTGATGCCTGGAGAAATTAGAAGCTCCTACGTTATCTCAAGCAAGCAGCCATTGGTCTGTGTTCTTTAAAGTGGTACTTTCTTGCCTGGACCATATGCTCATTTCAATGCTTGGTTATGACCCTTGTCACACTGTTGGATCAATGGCTAAATCTTAATTCTTACCTAAGAGTCAAAGTGTTTATTTTTCAGAAAATTACCAATGGTTGCTGAGATGATTTGATGTATTAGACCTTTTCCAGGTAATTGACAGAACACTTCTGAAAGAGCAGTTTACACTTTGGAAAAGAAAGTGATAATACTCAACATTTCCTAAATATTTTTGAGAAGCCCTTTAGGAAAATTATTTTGAATTAGTCTTGATAGTGGAATTGTAAATAATTGCTGCTCTGATTTTACACTTATTTGGGGAGAGAGTCCCTGTACACAAGCACATGGGCATTTTTGCAGAACTGAAACCCCTTGAGGTACAGCAGGTCTGTATTGGGCTTCCTATTGTTACCTTACCCTATAAGCCCCAACTGATGTGCCTAGTCCTAGTTTCAGGGGTTTGATAACTTCACACAGTCATCCACACCACAGAGGTGCTGCCGGTGTCTTTCTTTCACCTGCTATCCAGTTTAAGCCTGGAATTATTGAAAAACTCAATAAGAGAGTTCTCACATAACTAAACTGACCAGAAGTCAGGTAGACAAGCCTGCAAGTGGTACCAATCCCTATAACAGCAGAAAACAGAGCTGTGTGCTCTTCAGTATAACTGAAAGAGAGGTGGATTAAAACAAATGTTTCCTTGCCATGCGGTGTTAATGTACAGGAAGCAAAAAGTAAAATTTGAGACCAAGTACAGAGTGCAATGAAACGTGTACGTGCAAGTACTTGCCACCTGAGTAAATGAATGGAAACATCTCATTCGCTATTATATTTGCTTTCTCTTCCCACACCAACTCCCTCTACATCAAGTGACTAATGGTGACAGTCATTAACACATTTCTCTGCAAATAAACTCACCTTTGTGTTTTAATTGTCCTCCTTCCAAGTAGAGGAGGACACAGGATATTTGGTGGTGTTAAGTTACCCATTCTGGAAACATTCTGTAAAACAAGTTCTTTGATATTTAATATATATTATTGATGTAGAAATTCAGAACTACTTAGTTTGGGGAAAGGTACTAAGATTTTTTTCCCCCATCTTAGTAGAGGGAAGACAATTCACAAGATACCAGCTACGGACTGTGAGACAACACACACTTTCAGATTTCATTTAGAGAAATCATTATTTTACAAGAAGTGTCACAGGACCCATTACCCTTTTCAGGGACATGATTAGGCTTCCTAACTTCAATCCTTCAGGAAAAAAAATGGTGTTTGCAGGAACTGCTTCGTGATAGAGGTCTGCCCTTCACATTCCTCCTGTGCTTTCTGCTCTCTCTCTCTCTGGCTTCCACTTTTACCTTTACATACAATAAGAGTTGATTTACAGATAATTAGAGGTTTGTCTCTGGGAAAAGCGCTTTTACCCAAATAGCATCATTTTACTAGCAGTGTGTGCTGGCCTCACAGGACAGCAGGCAAAGGGAGGTAAGTTCAGGGAATGAAACACTGGAGTGGCTCTCAGCAGTAAACTGACCCTCATCTGTGCTATAATAGGTTTTAAAAGGCAAAATAAACTCATAAAACTCTTTATTTAAGCAGAGCTACAACAAAAGCCAAAAGCATCCCTATTAATTTTACACTGATGACAGTGCAGAAGGACACAACAGAGCAATCACGACCCTCTCCAGACGTGACGCTTGCAGTTTGATACATCAGGAACTGTATTTGTCTTTCAGCCAAGCCAAGCCATCTCTTGAAAAGTCCTATTGCCTGGAACACAGAAGAATTAAAGGTTTCTGCTACTGATTTTCATTTACCCAAGTGGAGAAGCGCTGTAATATTTTGATTTTCTTTTAGAATTTATGACTAAACCACATGGAAAAAGTGTCAAGCTAAAGACAGAGCTTCTATCCCTTGCTTCAATTTCTATTATCCTCATAGATTTTAAAAGACTGCATTTACCATCAGCAAGAGGCAGACTCTAATTGTATCAGTAAGCCAAAAAAAAAACCCAAACCCACATTGAATTTCATGCCTGAAAGACAAACACTTTTGAATATAGCAAAAGTGGGGAAAATTCATCACCTCCAGGCAACCTATGAAGTACAAAATTATTCATGCTGTTTGGGGGCCCTACTACGAAGAAAGGCCAAAATGGCTCTAGACTTCTATTAATCAACTAGGACACACTCAAAGACAGATGTTTGTGACTCATGCATCCATGCTGTGTGCCCATTTCCTCTCTCTCAATAAACAAGGCAAGACTAAGTGCTTGGGAACAATTTATATAATCCTGGGAATGCAGTAGAACTTCCATTTTCTTCCCTTTTCTACAAGAATAGTATTTAAGGTGTGGAAATAAAATAGAGGAACTACAATAAGTAGTTTTTTCTATTTCCTAAAAATTTTCTTAAAACAGGTCCAAAATATGACAGAAGAAGCAGTAACTACAGATGTTTCCCCAAAAAACACCTTTCCGATTAAGGATTATGATTTACTATAGAGCTGGAATAACGTGTATACCTCTAAAGGCTAAATTTCCTCATATATTTAGGATCCAAAGGATTAATCTATGCAATTTTGTTTAGCGCTTTCTGACGTAGATTTTATTATATCAAAACCATCTTATGAAATCTTTCAGTGTGTGAAGCTAACAGAATCTTTGGGATTTTAATGTTCCATTTACTATCATGCCTGCTACTAGTAACTGCTTTTCTTCTCTTCAGTGCAACTTATTTTAAACATATGTAAATGTGTGTGTGTGCACCTTTGAGGGTTTATAAAAGGCTGTTTAAGATTTTTTTGCTTTAATGATGCCAACGGCATGGCTTTCCATACCATGTCATCTGTGTGGTTCATAAACTTTGAATGCATTTATCCTCATGTAACTCTCTGAAGAACTGTTCTGTCCACCTGCATTTTGTGGGGGGAACTGGGGCTGAATTATACCATGCAATCCAGTGAACCTAGAAGGACAGTTGAAGAGATGTATTCTGGGATATACTATGGTCTTCTTCAGTGTTTTTGTCCCCCTGTTACGTACAAGCTGTTATCTCTCTGCACGCTCTGGTAGTGGAGCAATGAGAGTGGATGCACAGGCACAGGCAGAGCACAGAAGCAGGAGCTGGGTGAACACCAGAACTCCTGGTTTAGTGCCCCCATCCCCATTTGCCTAAGTGTAGGTGTTATCAGTGGCTGTCCCTAATGTAACTTTTGGTCAACTCTTGAACACATAAACTGGATCCAGAACCATCCTTCCTGCTGGTGCCTGCACTGTTCCTTTCTAGGAATGCAACTTTATAAGCAGCCCCATAAATTTGCACCATGCCTGTCTTTCACTCGGCCATTGCTCAACTGGGAGCACAGCAGGAGAGACCAGTTCCACATATCACTGCTCCCCAGTGGAATACCTAATAAGATTTCTGACAAGTTGACTCACACCAAAACAAACCACAACCACATGAAAATACACTCTATGTTCAACACACTGCTTTTAGACTGCTGCTCTTGCTACCACATATTCCAGCGCTATTTAATTTTGTTCAGGTGACAGACTTCTCTGCTAATATGTACATTTGGGAGCAAGCCAAATTCAACATGATTCATTCCATGAAGAATCTCACTGATTTCACCTCACTTTTGTGCTCCTCTCTGTTTATTTTGCAACTATAGGTGCTACAAGACAAATGATCTATTTATATTGTTTATAATTGAAAGGTTATTGAGGAGGGAGCTGGTAGGTTGCTAACACAGACATTGGAAATTTCTTCACCCAGTAATCCCCACAACCATTTTCAGTTTCTTTTTTATACAAAACTCTTGACTAACAGCTGCCAAGAATGCAGAGAAAAGTTGGGTGACTTTTCCTCATCTGGAAAAAATAGTTTTTAGCAACACACGCAACACTCCTTTTTCTGTCTGGGCATGGCAGAACGCCATAGACGTGAAGACGTAATAGGGCAGTCACAGCAATCTACCACGGATTCGTCCCTGTAAACCAGACAGCAGCATGTAACAGAAGCTGTCTGAGATGATTTTTCAAAACACTGTGTTAAAGGCAGTAACTATGACTTTTCCCTGGCTGCCAACTAAGGAGAAATCTACTTTTCTCATATAAAATCAAACTCTGCGTTATATGGGTAACATGATACTAACCATGACTTAAAAATCCATGCTCCCATTACTCTGCTGTTTCTAAATTATTCAGCTACTATTTTGATCTCTACTGAATTTCTTCCTCTTAGGACACATTTCTAAGCCCACCCTAAAAAGATCTTTGAATAATGGACTTAAGGCTTTCACTGTTTCACCTAAAGACAGAATTCCAGTATTCTTGACTCTTCCTGAACTGCTCCTCTACCATCAAATTTTAGCTCCTCATAATGCTTCCTTTCCTTGGTCTTATCTACACTGATTGATCTTAGCCTAACGTGGACAACAGAGGAAGATCTTTTGGACTTGCTGTCGCCATTTCTCAGCTGGAAACCTTTTGATATGTTCCCTGAATAAATAGGTCAAAGTCAGTTTTTATACTCCAGCAAGGCCTTCTGGGGAGGTTTTACTTAGGCATAGAAGTCACATGGCTTTCCGCTTTACCCAAGAAGCCTAATGTTTGCATGGCTTAGTAACCAGATACCTCAAAGCCTAGACCCTCCCAGGACAAGGCGTGGAAGGGCTAGAGGCAAGCTGGCATGGACTTACTGAACTTGCAAACATGAGGTTATTTCTATGCATTGGAAATTATTATTTACCAAAGAATGGGCAAAAAGGGGAATGGGTCAAAGTCAGACTCTTGCCTCTACACCTTCACTTCTTCACTTTCAGCTGAAGACAGCAGCTCTGCTGATAGGTCTAAAGACAGCTGTAGATAGCTAAAGAAGCTGGATTCTCAGCCTGGTTGAAAATGACAGCTCTTGAAATTGTTTTCAGCCCAATAGGACAAAATCTAAAGAAAAATTAAATGCAACCAAACCCAAAATCCTCAAGAGCTGGAAGCTCCCAGAATCTTTTAGCAGCTCAGTAAAACTGACAAAAATGTAAGTTTCATGTAACAGCTGCAGGGGTTACACAAGTATCCTGGGTGTAGACAGACACTTGCTAACAGGCCACCCATGGCCAAGGCCATAGCGGTCCCCATGCCCCGGACTGCAGGGAGAAACTGCCAAACCCAGCCATGAGGCAACATTTCCTTGCTTCCTCAGTAAATTTCCAACCAGCTTTAACAACTGTACTTGTAACAGCACGCCCCAATCTTGGAGAGCGGATGTACTCAGTTTTAGAGAGGAGTAATCGGTGTTTGCTGTTGCTGCAAGAGACCTGTCCAGACTAACCATAGGAGTGACTTTGCATTGTGCTAACATTTTATTAAGCTGTAAGCATTTCAGGATTAATATTGTTGTATACCCAGGCTTAATATCTTCCTTTTGTTTTAATAAACCAGTTAATAAAATCAGATTTCTAATGCTAATCTTTGTGATTCAGACAAAATCCAGTTATTTTACGCAGTAAGATCCCGTTGAATCTCCATTATGAAGACAAATGGAAAACCCCATTGGATTATCGTTTGACGTCAAATCTGGCACAACACAACCTGCAGACATCTGACTCACAATGTTAGCAGAGACTTGGAAACTTCCAAGGAATCTTTCCTGTATTTAAACTAATATAATTCCTTGGGAAAGAACACATCTGAAAACAAACTTACTTTCTTTTTTTTTTTTTTTATGATCCCATTTGGAAAGGAATTGGCGGGGAATTCCCTTTGAATTTTTATGGAGAATGAAAATGAACATTGTGGTTTTTTCAGTAGTTCTAGTAGGTAGTTTCCTATAAATGGGAATGAATTATTTGTACATAAGAACAGTGGTGATTAACTGGGATTTTTCTTAATTAATTTATTTACGGATACTTTGCTATGGCATCAGTTATGGATCTGATTTGTGTGTATACACACACACGCAAATATTATCTTGGCTTATCTGCAGATTTTTCAACATGAAAACCTACTTCATCCTTAACTATATTTCCTTTCACAAGTTTTCAGATCCAAATCCACAGTCTGTTGCAGTGTAAGAAAATTCCTACAGCACTAGAGGAAAATATGGTCCTCCATTTTTAAAATGACTGAAAGTTCGTTGAGCAAAAATATTTTCTGATTTAGACTCTTCCACACATAGAAATTGCAATATTATTTGTCTATCACCAAAGATGAATGAGTGTGAAATGAGTAATATAAGGAACATCATCTTATCATCATGATCACCAGGGGTAATTTATACACCTACAGAAATCACTATTTCAAGTTTAAATACTTAATTATAAAGGAATACGAAGGATTGCAATGTAAGCAGCCAAAAAAAAAAAAAAGAAAAAACCCAACAACAAAACAGCAACAAAACAAACCCAACAAAGGATAGCAATCTTACAAGTTTAAAATATTAAATAAAAAAAAATTGTAACTATTCACTGTAGCAAAGATAGCACTTCTTCAGTAGGTTTTCTTGGTGCAGAGATTCATAGCAATATAGTAGAAGAACAAATGCAAGAATATGCTCTTCACTCCAAGTCAAAAGTCAACAGTGTCTGGGTGTGATTTCAGAAAGTATAGGTTACCGGGAACACCCTAAATGCGCTCAATTACCCTAGAGAAGGAAAATAGGATGCAGCAAAAGAAAAGGTTACAACTGAGAGAGATGCAGACATCATTTCAGTGATTTCTCTTTCCTCAAGAAACTGAACTGAAACCTCTAGTTTCTTGCTTTGGCATAGCAAACAGTTGGTGCCAAAATGGGATGATGATATTCCAAGGTGACAGGACTTTTTGTTTAAATCTGTTCCAGACATAAACAAGATGAAATGGAACAAAAACTGGTGACTGATGTGTTTCACCAATTTGCATCCATCAAATGTTCACATTTAAATCCTTTTATATTCTTTGAAGCTGCCGTTCATTTTGAAATATCTATACACTTAGGGTCAAATACAACACTTGAGAAAATACTCAGATGTCATTTTGGAAAATACTTACATTTTCTTAATTTTCGGGTCATTAATAAAGCTTCAGAATAAGTAAATTATTCTTTTTTCTGCAGAGCTACCAGCAACCTGTGTGATTAAGGATTTGCACAAATCTGCAGCTAGTAACAACCAGAGTTCATAAGAGATGGAACAGTGCAGCATGCAGAGTTTGGCTATACCCATGGCAGTCTTAGTCCTTGATCTGACTCTATGTAATACCTTTCTGAGGGCGAAAAGAAATCCACTTAAATCAGCAAGAGCTACAAACCAGCTGAGAGGGCTGAACACATGACTTGGGCCTACCTTCTCAACCACTCCAACAGCTGGGATTTGGTATCACAATATAGGTTAAAACACATGAATATGAAGACAAGTACCTTTCAATGTGGAAATGATGATTCTGCATGTCTTAAACCCAAATGTTTTAGCTTCTACAAAATCACTTTTACCTCTTGTTTAGGGTACAGTTATAGTAAAGGCTGAGGACTACTTCAGAGACTTGATATTTTTTGTAAATCACAATTTCCACTAGCTTTATGAATCAAGTCTGTAAATTCATACAAAAGCTTTATCTTACAACTAGATTTTTCTCAGTCTGAGAGGAGGACTGATAAACCTGCTTGCATGACTTCAAAAAGCAAATAAATTGCTATGACCAGTGCCAAGTAATTAATTTGCCCTGTAAAATTATTTTCTTCCTTATTTTGAACATAGAAGTATGATATTTAACCTGAAGGAGGTAATACTCAACACATTTAATTGTTACTACATCCCATCGTTCTTTCAAATTTTGGGGATGGCTCAGTTGTATTCTGTATCAAACTCCTCATTCTAATTAGAACTGAAAAACTCAGTAGACAGGATAAATTCTAAATAGATGTTCATTCACCGATGACAGTACTTTAAACTGGTTTGTGCACCTTTGAGTAAAGGCACAAAGTTTTTATTATACATCTGTCTTAGCTTAAATAGTTCTAAAGTTCAGTCTTCTGAAACTGCTATAAGGGTATTTAAGCTTTGATACATATACAGTGTTTTCGAAAAGGTGAATCCTCACTGACTCATGAAAAAAAAAAAAAAAGTAAATCCCACTGTGGAAAAAAATAGTTACCTGCTAATTAAAAGTGAAAGCTGGAGCTGAATAAATCATGCCTTTTTCCTGATGTCAGATAAGGGATGCACACTTTTGTTCATACTTTATTCAGTTGAGGCATGATTAACTAGCCGGATTTTTTCTAAATAAGGCACTGTGCATATTCCGGGAAATTTTAGAGAGCCCTTTTTTGTTTCTCCACATTGGTAACGGTCCTGGAAACTGTTGCTTGTTTCCACAAACATGTTTATTTGTCATCTCTGTAGAAGAAAATCCTCTAGAATCATTTGTCAAGCAAACAGCATTTCCTCCCATTTTTTTTACTGATTAAAAACTTAAATTATTTGCCTTTTCTGAATCCTGTTGTAAATTAAAGGTTCATATGGGAGGACCGCATTTTTTAAATGAATGAATTATCACCTCCATAGTTGTGTCTCTCTTTAAGGAAAAAGAAAACTTTTTTCTGTGATACCCCAGCAATGTGCAAAAGCATATGTTTTAATTCTTGGCAGCCTTATAGTCTTCCCTTGTTTTATAATATTTTCTAAATTAAAATGCATTACTTGACATCTTGATTCAACTTTCTATCCCTGGCACTACCACAGACAACTAGCTTAAAGAAAGCTTTGCTGAGTACAGGCCTCACAATGTTAAATTGACGTTACGTGTGTTCACATTCAGTGATTCCACTAAGATTCTGATTTAACAGTTCAAGTTACATAGGTGTGAAGTGCAAAAATAAGGCTACATCACAGGACTAAAGGGCTTATCTGAGCATTCCAAGGTACCAGACCAGGCTGCTGCAACCTAATACTTTGGATCCTTACACAGCACTGTCCTGTGCTCTAGGTCTCCAGAACTTGCACAGTTATGCTCTCCTAAACTGAAACTATTAATTTTCTGTTATGTATAATTTAAGAAGAAGAAGAGGGAAAAAAAAAATCTCAGAATAGTCTACTTAGTTTATCTACATGGAAGCCTGCCAGGAATCAGAGGAAATTTTTAATAAAAGAATATTTAATTAAAACAAAACTATTTTTACAAAGTGTCACCTAAGCCCCCATACAGCAAGAGATAAAAGTATTTTAGGGGCTGAAGAAGTTTTTTTGGTTTTGTTTTCCCTCCACTAAGTGCTGTTTATTAATAGTTAATCTGCATAGACATTCGTGATCATCAGTAAACATCAATCAATGTATGAATCATAGAATCATAGA
>VZTU01034156.1:26892-39148 GCA_013400835.1 Zapornia atra | reverse complement strand
CAGGTCACCTGTTCCATTCCAGAAAGGACCCATGTTTTCCCTCATCAGCCTTTTCTCATTGATACACCTGTAAAAACTGAATAACAAGTGTGAAAAAATAATTTTTGAAAGAACCTGACATCATATCCTGCAGGTAAGAGAATTCGCGATCTTACAACTCCTTGCCCTTCACTCTTTATTCTCTCTGAACAGGCCAATACTTCATGCCTGGGAAGACCATCCATTATTATGGTGACAGTTATTGATTTTAATTAAAGTAGCAGAAAGAAGCTGAAAAATATTAAGTCCTATTCTTCCATGTTATGGGTATAAAAAAAATGGTATTGAGAATTTACACTGACAGAGTTATGTATTTATTTATGCCTGTGTCGGAAGCTACAGCCAATCTGCACAAGAGATGCCAACAGAGCACTCCAACAACTATAATTAATATAGAAAGATGATTTGATGGTAGGGACAACATGTATCAGTCTTGGCACCAGCCACTCACCAGGATAAGGGAGTCCCTGTTGAAGTGAGAAACTTGATGGGCAGCAGTAGTCACTTAATTTGTTTATATAACCAAGTAAGCTGGCTTTGTCCTTTTGTTTCCCCCACCCCCATTGCTTCTTTCACGAATGCAAAGAGAGCAAGTTGTTTGTGTAACATCCAGCTACTCACAATTACCACTTGAAAGGCCTGCCAACTGCATAAATCTCACTCGCCATGAAAAAGAAAAAGACTTTTTCCTAGATTAAGAGACCCAGACACCCATACAAACGGCAAACAGGAGTACAGGCTGCTCCTAAGCTATGTATTCTGTCAAAGTTTGTCAACATCGTTTACAAACAATACTGAATCCTGACATCTCCAAGTTACAGAAAAGCATTTCAGTCACAGCCTTCAGAGAAGTAAACTGAATCTGAAAGTTTGTTTCACCTAAACTTTCATAATGTGCTTTTGCTGAAGGTTTGGGGTCTTTTCTGGCCTATCAGAAACAGCACCTTGTAATACAGCTTTGCTTTCCTGCAAGAACTGACAAAATTTTGTTCACAAGACAGAGGGCACACTATTTGTTATGCAACTTATACAGAGGACTGCTACTCTAATGATTAAAAAAAAATAAAATCCATTAATCTCTCAACCTCCATCTGATCAGTTATCAAACTGGTTTTAAATAAGAACCCACTATATTTTAGAATGAACAGAGTTCTGAAATCTACCTTCCTTCTTTTGGAGATTTCAGGTTTCTACTGCTATGTGGATGGATTGGCAGAAATTTTTCTTGTAATTTTCTGGGCATTACAGTTTCTCTGTGGAATCCCTGCAGAAAAATAAAGTGTCTTCCTTCTCCCAGAGAATGCCATGTGTAAGTGCTCTGATATTAATCGGCAATTTTACTTATTGGGGAAATTTTTCCTACTTTCTCTCAGACAACAAAAACATGATATAAAATCCGTAACAGCCTTGTTCCATCTGTAAATCCATCTGGTTTTTAGTATGTGCCCTGGAAGTACTGATGGATTTGGGCAAAACCACACTGCAAATAAACAAGTTGAATATACCGTATTACAGTTTTGGAAGGCAAAAATTCATTGTGCCTTGCAAGGCGAAATTCCGCCGCATATCCACAGATATCCCTGCCTTGCATTGTTGCCATCTGAATGTTTCTTCCTTTCTCTTTGATACCATTTGAAGAGGTACTTCCATAAAAGAAAGATGTAGCAGAAGAGCTGTTTGGAAGACTGTCATTTATTCATCGCTTGTCTCAAGCATCTGTGGCTTTGGCTGTTTCCTTCCTCTGCTTGATTATCTCCCTGCATCTTAGAGGCACAATGATTTTAGAGGACCTGATGTGACTGTGGTTCCTTCTGGAACAACCTTTACTGTCCCTGCTGGCTAAGTGACAGGTATTGAGCACAGGTATGTCTCTCTGATCAGGGTCAAAGAGGAGAACCAGCTGCTTCTGATGCAGGTCTGAAGTCAAAATGAAAACAATTCCAAGCTAGTCGGGAGAATCATCTGAACCAATGACTCCTGTCCCCAAACAGCAGTGTTAAGTAAGAGATTCACCACATGCAACAATTTCCTGTGCCACCTAGAGAGAGGCTTGGCAGAAAAGTTGTATGAAATTAACAACTGTCACTTACTTACTCAATTTGCACAGAGAAAAAATAAATTGTTTTCACTCATTTTGAGCTTTGACAAGAGAAACAGGATGCTAATGTTTCCAGCATGCATTGTCTGGGTCGACTGCAGCATAAACATCTATCAATCTTGAAACAAATTACTGTTCTTCTAATGTCCATCACAGCAGATGCCATTTTGTATGTATGAATATTCATTAATCAGACCACTACACATTGCAGATGAGTTCAAGGAGGCTTTCCTTTTTTCAAAATGCAGGCTAAAACTTACTACACTATAAATACATGGTATTGCACACGGTTGAATTTTTCCAGCTTGTCACAATTCGCTCACCGTACCACTGGAAATTCTAGACATGTCACTTCTTGACATGGTCTAAGTTAACAACTGCAGTGGCACACACAAAGGATTTGCAGAGGGTGTGCAAGACTTTATCCACCAGCAGATGTCTTGTCTTTGTCTTCTTTCAGGGAATGACCCTTAAATCATGGCATGAACAGGGGTACTGTTTCTCAAACCTTGTCAGCTAAGAGATGAGCATACCAAAAAGCAGAGTGAACCAGGAGTGCTGAATATCATGTTACTCTAGGGTGTCATAAAAAAAAAAAAATCAATTTTTTTCCTGAAGACATGAATCTTTCCAGGTTTTCAAGTGTTCCATGTCTCACTCTCAGCTGACAGAACAGTCACCTTGGGGTTATATTGAACAGAAGTAGTTATCGATTAGAAAAGTGTTTGCAGATTAGGAGCCTTGCAAAAGAGTTACTCAGCAATCTCCCTTAATTGGATATGTTCAGCACTTGAAACTTAATTTCTATCTCCATTTAAGTGAGTCAATATTGTGGAAGCAGCTAGAAAACAGCCCTGGTGCAATAAAACTGCAGTTCCGTTCCTATCTGCTCAGATCAGTCTAGTCACAAGCAGAACGTGTTTCAGGTGAGATAACCCCTGGCCTCATGCGCTATGAAAAGGCTGCGATGGTTTCCATTTTGCACTGTGCCAGGGAGTCATGGACTACACCAAATTTATAGAACCACACATGATTTGCTTGTCCAAGTCCTACTGCACAGCTAGAGTTACCAAAACAAAGTATCCACACCAAGCAAAGATAAAACTCTCTTAAAACTCGTTTGTGATGGGTTCATGTGTCCTTTCTTTCCCCTGACACACATGATCATTTCATCCATACTCTCCATCTGTGCTGAGAAAAGCAAACTTTATGAATGCATCTCCCCTAACCTCCTAAATCCTTTTCTCTCTGAACAAAGACTTGGTCACACTATTTTTTACTGTTACAATATTTTACCGTGATAATGACTTTCTTATTTGGTGTCACTAGTGTCTCACCAATTGTTTTTACATCATGGAGTTATCTCTTGGAGATTATTAGTCACTGCCAAGTGTGACCTGTTAAGCTTTTATTGCTAATGGATAATAAACCATTTTTCTTTACTTAATTTATACCAAAAATTAAACTCTAAAGGTTATGCTAGATGTTCCTGATCCTAAAGTCCAAGTCTAAAGATGCAGGTATTAAAAAGGTGAGAAGCATGAAAGCAGCACAGCTATTCTTGGGCAAGCATTAATAATTAGATATTACTTTGGAGAAAGGGCAATGCTTCATCTGAAGATGAAGTATTATCTTCGATATCTTTTTGTGCAGTTGGCGGAACATTCCCACTGATTGTGCTTCTAATCTCAAAATAAGTTGGCAGGTTTGCCCTTTTCTAGCTGAAATATAGTCTCTTCTGGGAAATCTTTACCAAAACATCCTGAGAATTGTTATGTCCTATTAAAGGTTGTTCACTGATATTTGTAGTATCTTAAATACACACCGCATTATTACAGGTGAATTCTACATTTGCTTAGAGTAAAGATTATGCTGAAAACAAAAGCCAAACAGATACACACAGAGCTACCTTGTTTAAAAAGCAGAGTCATTACTGTGCTAAACTGTTGTGGTATACTATGGAGTCGCTTCAAGAACAGTGAAATTCCCTGCGTATGAAAAACAAGCAGTTGTAGGAGCCTGGGAGAAATGTCGTCACTTATGATCTACTCTCTGAGAACAAGAGTTTCTGCAGACATTTTAGATAGAAAAGGCAAAAAACCAGAATGACTGACAACTATACCAGAGTGATATTAAAAATTACTCTCAAAGATTATTTTGTCTGTCTCCCAGGTGGCAGTATGAAATTTACTTCATGAGACAGAAGGGTTTTGGGGTTTTTTTTGTTTGGGCGGTGTGTGTGTGTGTGGTTGGTTGGTTTGATTTGATAGTGGGTGGTTTTGGGGGTTTGGGTTTTAGTTTTATTTTTAAAGTGGATTGTATAAGAAAATACAGGATTTCATTGCTTCCATGAAGAAGGAAAATACATGTTAGTCTCATTTAAATGGTCAGGAAAATTTACCTTGGTTTCATTAGAATGAAAAATTCTGCTTGCTGGCAATAATGAAGAAACTATACCAGAAACTAATGCATTCATTAAATTATCCCTTTAGGGCTGGAAAAACACTTCATTTTAGTCAGAAAACTTCCCTGGAACATCTGATGTCAAGACAATTTAGCTTTTATGTTTGTAACATTTTTAATGTACCAATTTGTTTTTAGCACAGTAGCAAAGGACTTCAGTAGTTTAAAAAAAATAAATCAGCAGCTTCAAATCTGACTTAGGACAAGAAGTTAGAGTTCAGTAAAATAATCCAATGGGTGAATCATTGCAGTGTTACAATATTAGTTAAAAGATAACATATTGATAAAATTCAACTGTTACAATTCAGAAGAAAAACCCTATAAAATGAATTAACACAAAGAACAATTGTGATATTGCCCATTTGCTTTCCCAAAATACATGTCATATCATCTTATTCTTCTAAAGCTGTGCACAGGTACTGGGAAGGTAACAATAGGATTTTTTCAAATTATTAAAAAAGTCCATAAGAACAACTCTGCTGATATCAGTCACTTTTCTGGGCTAAAAAACAAGTGTCACTGGAAGTTAAGCGCATATGAAGTGTGTTAGCATCTAATTATTGAAAGCCTTTTATGTTAATTGTGTGCATTTAATCAGTAGGGCTGGTCAAAGTGGTTTCATCAAACATGTTTTACCAAACTAGAATCTCAGTAGACATATTCCAAAGACACTGAAAGGAGAGAGTCATTTCACCTTGTATGCAATTGCATATAGAGATTTGGAAACAACGCCAACCTATCTCAAGTCAGTCATACTTGGAAATCCTCATCCCATGTATTTCTTACCATGAGCCAGCACGTCCTGCAGAAACGCACAGCCTGTGCTCCTGCAGCTCTCCAGCAGCAAAGTCCATGCGCTCAGGACTCCAGTAAGCAAAACAGAAGGGCTTTTGCAGATTGTGATAGTCTTAAAGCAAGTACTATGCATTCAACTGAAAAATAGAAAATCCATTTAGCCTAGTTGTTTTGGGGGGAAGACAGAATGTTTAATTTGTTTACAATTTTCCATTACTTTTCCTATTACCAAAAGTTATTTTCCAATATTTACTGCAAAAAACAGAGGCTTTATTACTATTAGTAATCCAGCAATAACCTATGAAAATCAGCCAAAATCTTTGTTCCTAAAACTTTAAACACTTGCATAGAGTATAGCCAAATTTTAAACAAGGATAAGAATTTGTGACCTTCAAGTATAAACTTATAATAGTGACATTTATAAATTAATCTTTAAGGTTAACTTAATGATATGGGGTTGAGTACACCGGCATCTCAGCAGAATGTTTTCTCTTTACATGCCACAAGTCCTTATGTAACCTCCCCATTTCTTCGCATTCCCCTTGCATTGGAAAACTGTACATAGTAAAAGAACAATCACAAACAGAAAACAATTTTGGATTTATTTTAATATAAGTGGTTTATCTTCATGTGGCACTTCAAGGTCATATGTTTTACTAGGTGGGAGCTGAGTCTGTGTCCTGGGTATTACCTCCAGAACAAACGCATATAAGAAGTCACTTATGTCTCTGAGAATACAAAGCACAGTTTCACATCCAAGACATATTCTACTGAACAAATTGAATCAGACGCTCCCTAATTTATGAAGTAAACTACACCAAAAACACATGAATGAATTCTAGGAGTTCAATTACTATAAAAAATAAGAATGGCTTGATTTTTAAGCAAAGCTTTTTATGACAAAATGAAGGAGAAGTCTTCAGCCTTTGGTCTCCTTTTATTTTATTTTTCCTCCTTCCTCCAGAAGGAGGAAAAAAAGTGTGGAAGAAAGTATGGAAGAAAGTATGAATGACCAGATAAATTCATATTTGTTTTTCTTACAAGAAGTGAGGAAAATAAAATTCATAACTTAACCCACAAAAGTTTTGAAAAGCAGATCTCATTTTATGTACATCAGACAGCTGAAAAATCAGGTAATGTTGCTGAAAACCAAAAATCACATGCACGGTTCACATTGAGCTTTAGTTCACAGAAATAACAAGGAATAAAAAGTGTTCTAAGAGAGTAATTACAGAATAAAACATAGGCATTTATATTCCAAAATCTGAGTCAGTCTACAATCCAGTTAAATGTTTCTCACTTTTCCAAAATAGATTTTGCAATAACAATATGCTCACAGTAATTGAGCCTATGAGAGACAGGACCACAGAATAAATATGATTATGTATCTCTAAAAGCTTACAAACGGATAAGATATTTTAAAGGATTTTCTAGGCAGCTAGAATTAAGGAATCTGCTTTTGACAATGTAATAAGGCAAATGGAGAGGAAGACAGCGTAAGCACGAGGCAGCGTGCAAGAGGGCATGAGGGTGAGTGAGAAAATATGAAAATATAGCAAGAAAGAGCAAGCAAGAGAGGGAGAAAGAGCCTGAGAGAGTGCAAGAGCATGCACGAGCGCACGGAAGAGAGATAGCAAGAGCAACAGTGAGGGCAAGTGTGCGCGAGAAAGCAAGCACGTGAGATCATGTGGGAGGAGAGATTGCCTAACAGATGGAGGAAACTAACTTCTTTCTCTCCAGTGAACTATGTTCCGATCCACCTATTACAGAAGTCAAACACAAGCAAAAAGGTCAGGCTGGGAGCACCAGAGTTCAACTACTAAGGCCATGTCTAAAAGCAGTATCAATTTGTTGGATGAGAAAGGAATTAAAAAAAAAAAAGAGAGATCAGCAGAACCCAGGAGGGGCAAGAAGGGAAAGTCCTAGAATTGATACAGACTCTGGGTTTGGGTTGTTAGTGGTAGACAGTTGCACAATTTGTATTGTTTCTCTGCCTCCTTCACTAAGCAAACCTTGCAAGCATGTGTTGATTAAACAAAGCCATGGATTGATATAGCAACTCTAACTATTGCCCTGAAGTGTTCCTAATAATAAACCATTTTGTATTTGAGGCCAAACTCACACTATACTCTACAAAAATAGGAGGAATATGCATGACAGTCCTGGCCCATGAGCATGGATCAACTGTTGCGAAAGAGGCCGTGATGCCCTTGTCTATCTCCCACTGCCACCCAATAGCCTCAGATGGGAACAGACCTCTGGGACTGCTTCTGAGAGCAAACAAGTAGCTCAGTACTTCCTATATGGGAAGGAAAGCACCCACATTACATCCAAAGTGAAAGGAAAATTAAGATGAGAAATGAATGGCTCTAGAAACACAGCTGGAATTTAGCTGGAACTAGCTCCAGTCCTTGAAAGTAGCCATGTGGGTTTTGGCTTCACTATGCCTGAGTTTCTGTGTCCTGTTACATACTTTTCTGTCCATGACTTACAGGTTTGCAAGTTGGATGCCTGTCGAACCACACCTGTGACCTGCAACTACACCTGCCTTTGGCTATTTATCCCATACGATGCCAGGAGTCCGGCTATTCATTGCCAGGAGAGTGGCGCACTAAACAGATGCATCTGCCTTTTTGCATCAGGCAAACTGAGTTCAGGTCGCACTATCCTTGCGTTCGAGTGATTAGTTAGGAGAAAAGCCGGGCTTCCTGAAGAATTTACTTTCCAGGATCACACCTGAGGGTTTGGAACTACTACTATGTACCAACCCTTTGGTTTTAAATTAATTGAAAATACTTTTTGCTTCCTTCCTAAAACTAAGAACTGAAAAGACATGTAATCACTTGTCTAAATCACTGACCAAAGATAATATTTTCCTCACTTGTAGTTATGTTGCATACTATAACAATAGAAAAACCAACCCACACTGAATAGGAATCTGCTTACCAAACATCCTTCAGCCTTCTGGAAGCAGTAAAATGCTTCTGCTGGATATTTTAAGGATAATTTTAAGAGAACTAAAAAAGTCTTTTTGTAGCTCTTGGATTAATAAGATAGTAGCTTGTCACTACTTGCTCATTATAAAACAAGTTCAGATCAGTAGTGACTAAAAGTCATTAACTTCTGGCATAGCTCAGTGACATACAGGAGGAACTGGTGGCCTCGGCTCACTTCTTAGAGCATCTAACAATTCCCAATTGTCAGTCCCAGCAGAAAGACTACAGTTTGAGTGTAGACTGTAGAGCTGCTTTCTACACCCCAATTATTATAAGCTCATGGGATTTGGAAACTACCAAAGAAGCAACACCTGGGAGCTGTCTTCCCTGAGTAGCACACATCAGTTTACAGTCAGCTAATCTGGCATCTGCTGTGGATACTCACTGCAAGGGAAAAGGATTTAAAAAAACCCCAAACAACCTCTAACTTCTTCCCCCTCCCTGAACAACAGCAAGTAATAAACCAAAATCAACCAATGAATACACCAAACAAACAAAATAATAACCCCCAACCATTACACTCCTTTAACAGCCACAGGAATGTATATAAAGAACTTACTGCTCAGCCACATTGTCTAAGTCGTGGCTCTTCAGTGTATTTATCTCTCTCCTATTTTGAACAGCTGCATAAATTGTTGTGGCATTTTCTTTCAGTCATAGCTGTACCTGCAAGAAAGCACTTGGGATTTACCAAATAGGGCTAACACAACTCCCTTGGAATACTTTTGCAAAAACATGTAGGCAACTGGATGAGTTTATACTAAGAGGGTTTTTTTCAGTCATAGGACATACCCACTTAAAAATAGAGTAGTTTGAACAGAAAACTTGCAGTTTGGTCAGTGGCTTGATCCAAACAGTGGTGAGACAGAATTCTCTCTTCAGAGTGAGCAGTAACATTGTCAGACCTGGGGCAGCCTGTGAGCTGATAGAGGGAATATATATATATATATAGTATCTTAGCAAAAATGTTAACCAGATTTTAAACATGTAAACTCTTCTTTCAGTGAGCACAGAGGCAAGCTAGCCTTGACAACCTTCCTCACAAAAGCAGCTACAACATTTTATGTTGACTCCTAGAGTTTGGATCCAGATCCAACTTCCAATGTAGTCCCTTGTCAAGTACCCATTTACACAAAAAAACCCTGTCACCCTTTTACTCAGAACAGACAAATCAAACGCTTTATGGTGACATACTGTTGTAAGAAAATATTTTGGCCACGAGCTTCAACAAGGTCTGCAACGAGTGTCAGCCCAGTATTAAGTTGCCCTGCTGTACCCTATACCCTGATGCTATTTACATGCCTGATTTATCCCAAGTAGAAATAAAAACCAAAACCCAACAACCTGAGTCAGCCCCTTTGCCTCAGGGTGCGCAGTTGCTTTTTCTCACCATTTATTCTCTAAATAGCTATGCCACTTTGAGAATCAAAACGGCTAGTGACAGAGAAGTTGCCACAGCACTTTGCTTGTGTTGTTGTTCTTGAACTGAAGTCAAGACGCTTATGAACAAAAATACATGGTTTCTTTGCTTTTTTTTTTTTGCTATGAAATACTTATTATGAAAAGCATGTTTCATTTCCATTACTGTTCCTTACCACAAATCTTTCAACCACTGAGTAATTCGCTGCTGCCTACACCATGACAGTTAGCAAGCCTGACGAGCACAGCTTTGTCTCTGTGTATTTTAATACACTGCAACTGAAGATCCTGTACTCAGTCCAAGTGGTGCAGTGTGAAATCAGGACAACTATACTTTTCAATAAATTCAGGACCCATTGCTGGCAGTTTAAGACCATGTTACTGTTCGTATCAAAGAAGATGTTTAGACTTAATGCACTTCTACCAGTGAAAACATATGTTCCTATAACTTAATGTTATAAGAAAAGGTCAGCGGTATTTCAAAAAGAGTTAGATGGAAGGAACTAGATGAAAAAATACTGGACAAGCATTAGCCAAGGGCTTTCAGCTTTTATTTCATTCTGTTAACTGTAATAAATATTGAGCAAAGGGAGTCAGTGGATCCAGAACATGTAGACAGGGTAAAGTGGTAGCTTAATGACACACTGATAACACTGGCTGCCAGAGAAGAGACTGAGATAGGATGCACGGTCTCAAAGGAAAACAGACAGATTTTCTAGAATAGAAACAGACCCCAGTGCTGCCTCAGACACTGAAAAGCGAGAAGCAATGTCACATTTAATTAAAAGCTAATTGGAGAATCATGCTGATAACATAAATATTTTCTTGATTTGCTAGGAGAGATGGTCATAGACCTCTCAGCCTGAGACCATGACATTAGTTGCAACTGTTCATAGGCACAGACAATTACAGAAACAGAGTTTGCCGTTAAAGAAACACAACAAAAAAAGCACTTAAAACTGTTCTATAAAATACTCTTAAAAATGGCAAGCATGGCAGCTCACTTAAACCACAAAGTATTCATAAATGCCTCCCTTGTACAATGACAGGAATATAATTACATGCTTTGCTATTTTTTTTTTAGAGAGCTTATTTGGCTTTTTAACTTATGACAGAGGTCTTCTCAGTTTCGGGTAAAGTGTAAGACTTCAAAATAAAAATCTAACACTGCCATGTAACTCTAAAACCTCACCCCTGGGAGGGTAATAAGTAAGAATTTCTGTGTAGTGAAAATCACACTTGATGCTTTGCTAGCTTCCTGGGGAAAAGAACGAAGGAGAAAGCAAGAATTTTGCAACCCAGGACCACCTTTCTGAAGCTCTCTCTTCCTCACTTAAATCTTTTAATAGACAAATCACCATCGCCTCTTTGTTCCTTCAATCCTGCAACAGCATCCCCCTTTTATCTCCCCTTTATTCTTCATTCAATATCAGCCGGGGGTTGCCTGCCTGCTCCACTAGATTGGGTAAGAAATTAAAAGTGGCTTTTGCTAATTCCATACCTGAAAGAATACAGAGTTCCACCTCCAAGCACACGCAATGTGCCAGTTAAGGAGAGAAAACACAAGTTCACATGGAGAAAGCAAGAAGCTGTGAAGAAAAAAACCTCAGTTATAACAATGAGCTTTGTATTTCTTCTTGAGCATGAGGAGCATAAAAACTTGGGGCAAGTTACAAAAAGTTACAAGTGTGTACCACGCTTTACTTTTGAGGTTAAAGATGAGCATTTCAACCTCCAACAGCAGCAGAAATAAATAAGTAAATACAGAAAAATCCTGGTATTCTAGAGGATTCTTATCCCTTCCCCAAGTCACCATGTCATTGTGGACAGTTGGGTCGGCAACCTTCAAAAGAATAATAACATCAAGAATTTACACTGAATTTTGAAATGCCATGGACAAGCACACACTTTAGAGCTGCAGTTGTGGTTGGTGGGATCTCTTTCCAGTGGAGAAAGTCCAAAATATCTGCAAGACCCGTTAGAGTATCACACACCAGGAATCATGCTGTCCTCACCGATTGTTACAACAGATAACTAAATGGGCCAGAGGAGCAGCTGCTTCTTCCTAAGGCAGGAGAGCAATGAAAAAGTTAATTTCTACGTTTTCAAAATGCAATAAAACATGACCATTCTGCCAAATTATTTGGAATTGTAGAATTACAATTGTTTCAGCAACTGTGTCATTTAATCCCACACAGCTCCATCCGATGCTTTATTCTAACATTTTTTTGAAGAGGGTTGCCAACAGTGATTGATCCAAGATGTTAAAGCACTCCAATTTTATGTGATTGTGATCTGTAATCAGGAAGAAATGAGCAGTTAAAGCTGAAAATTACTTTGCAGTTACTAAAAACCTTCATAACAGCAGCAAGCGGTCTCCAAAAATTGCCCTCAAGAGAAAAAAAAAAAAATCCTGTTTGGCTGTTTGTTTTCTTTTACCTATGTT
>VZTU01034156.1:0-26758 GCA_013400835.1 Zapornia atra | reverse complement strand
ACACCCAGTGCTCAGGTTGATGATAAAAACGGCAGTGAGTCACTGGCAGTGCTTACAGCAAAAGTCATCTCGGGCAACCATTAAAACCCAACAGGATTTTAAGTCCAACAGGTTCCAAAGTCCTTTGAATGACAGTTACTGATCGAATCTGAGCTTGATTATACCATTGTCCTGTGCTTGACAATTATTGCTCCAAAAACTGATAAAACTTATTTTTTCCTTAATATATTGGTGGATGCAAGTACTGCAACTGTTTCCTTTAGACTACAAAGCCAAGATACATTCTAACACCTTTCAGGCATAAATCTCTAAAGGAGAAACCCATTAAGATTAAACAAAAGCCTGGAAGGGCAGCATGAAGTAGACTTTATTACATTTTTAGACAGAAAAGAGAGGATTTAGTGCTAAGACAGTAGAGCTGTTCTTCCCAGTTTAGCGAGATGAACATTATTAGCTCATATGATTTCAATTTTAAAGTATCCTGTGAGACAATCTACTTCTACAGCAGAACAATTATCGAAAGGGATTCATTTGCAACTCAAAAATGGTCTCATTTTCTCCACATTGTTCAGAATGCTTTATAGAACATCCTTAAATGAAATAAGAGTGTTTTAGTACTTAATATTAGTAACCTCCATTAAAATAATCTACCTTTTGTTATGAAAAATAATCCTAGAACAATAAAATTACTTTGAACTCCTTGGGAAATACTCCCTTTCCACAGTGAATCTTAAAAAAAGAAATAATTCATTACAAGATCTTTCCTGCAGATGTTTATTTTTATCCATGAATCAATGGGTTACTAGGCTTAATTGTGATCCCTCTATTAAAGCAAGTGGTAGCATTGATTTACAGTGTGTCAAGGGACAACACTTTTCCCTCTCACCTGCCCTCAGATTTTCTACCACTGAAGCCCTAGTTATGACTATGTAGGAGAATGCGATATGCAGCCAAATTACATTCCAATCAATACATATCCTGTAAGCTTCCAATAAGCACCACACATAGGGCAGGGCAACATTTGCTATTGATTAGCTTTGCTCAGACACAGTCTCAGTCAGCACACATCTACTCACAAGATCAGGAAATATTTTTCTTTCAATAAAAAAAAGAAAAATCTCAGGACTTAAATGAAATCCGTGAAACAGGAATGCTGCTCATCATTATGTTCTCTATAGATCAGATTTAATTTCCACAGAATATCCATCAACCAGAGATTCCCATTTGCTCAAGCTACCGATAATGCATTCCCAAAAATGCAAGCAGTAGGTCCCCTCATCCTGGGAGCAGCCAGCTAGTTTTTCCTGCAATGTGCCATTCATTTCTCATTCAGTTAAGTTTCAAGAGATGTTCACCACCCATATTTACAAAGGGAAGGAATATGAAAAAAAGAATTTTAAAAATCAGCTAACATCTCGTACTATCCTTCTCTGGGGCTACCTTTTACCTTAGACAATGAAGCCTACTCGCTGATACAGAACTGGAGCCCGTACACAAACACTTGGGATTTTTCTCCCATTGCTGCTAAGTCCACAGCGACAGCTTCAGCTGGAAGGCCCCATCCTCTTGTTAACAGAGCTGAAAATGTTTCCTAAACAGGTATGGGATGCTAGATATAAACACACAATGATCCTACAGAAACCTGGAAGGCTTGTGAATGCCTTGATACAGGTACTTGATGTTTTGTGAGAGTTTGCTCTATCGTTCAAGATAGATACGAGCACTTAGGAAATGACAGGAGTCCAAGCCAATAATTTTATTTCCCTCCTGATTTTAGTTTGAAGCCCTGCCCAAAAATGTAAAGATGAAACCTAAATCAATGCTCCCTGGCAAACACACAAAAAAACCATCTTGGTGCCAAGTATTTCCAGCTGCACAATAGTTTTGCCAGAATTTATCCACCCTGCGTCCTTGCCACACTACAAACAGTTTTAATCAGAGCACTCCATGGAAAGCCTCTAAAGCAAGTTGCCTTGGTGCTCTTTTGTTTCCTTTCTCCTTCCACCATTTATCCTGTTTCTACTGAGTCCCAAAGTCACTGCTGCCTTTGTGCTATGTCAGAGGTTTGGTACTAAGCTGCTGTTGTCACATTACTATCTTGGTTTTCAGCCACAGTAAACATACAAGTGGCAGCACATTAAAACTAAAAATTTATAGCTCTAAGAAATTATAGTTTAAGTTGCTATTCATCAGCATAATTGGATGTTAATAATAGGGTTTACAGTGCTGGCATTCATATCAGGTACACATGCTATACATTTATTAAGTATAATTCATTCTCCTGAAGTTCTAATGAGGGCTGCTTAATTCCAGCTTTAATCAAATGTCAGAGGAGCCAGAAACCCAAGCAGAGACTGTTTTTCACAGGTGGCATTTTGTGAATAAGTCAAACAGAGCTTTTATAGCGTTAAGTGTGATTATACTTGGCTTTATCTCTGCCTACATACATTCTCTTCCCTATTTGCATTTATTTCTCTTGCAGCTCATAGATGAAGATGAATGGAACTGAATGTTATGTTCTGATTGTCTGCTTGTTCCAGTAACTGCTCTTCATTGTATGACTACCTTTAACAGATATATAATACATACTTTTTAGACAGGTGGGGGGAAAAAAAAAGTAATTTGGAGATTTTCAAACATGTTTTTTAGATGTTTTTGAGCTACATATTATGTGAGCTTTTTCAGCTGCATATGAACAAGCTGATACATGCTTTTGAGCTATTATGCTAAACACTATGATCACATTAAGTACTCACTCTTTTGTCAGAAAGTTCTGCCATCGGCACAAGATTAAAAAAGTAGGAGAAACTAATAACAGCTCATAATATTTGCCAATCTCTGTCATCCACCATCGCTGTCAGTCACAATCTGAATGCAAACCAGTACATAGTCATGTTCTGAAAAAGAAAGTAAATTAATCGATCACAGAATTACTGCATCCTGTGCCCCAGAGAGGACCAGCCCAATCCCTCTGCTCACTGGCACATGCTATAAAGAAAAGGGAAATGGATGTGGAAAGACACAGCAATGACCACCAAGACAGACCCAAAACATAGCAAACTTTTCATGGCCTGCTTTGGAGAAAAAGATTTACATCTTTATAGTAGTAAACCTAAGACACTTCAATAATATTCTGATTATCTTGAAAAGAATCTAGCTTCAAACATTGACTTCTCCCAGAGTTTGGAAACTCATCTTCTGACTGAACAAAGTTAGAATACTCAGGGAATACAATCAATGATCAGCCACCAAAATGGTAGCTTAGAAACAAAAATATACACTGTAGTGGTTTGATCCTGGTGGGTGGCCAGATGCCCACCAAAGTCTCTTCACAGCTGCAGGTCCTGCCAGGAGCTTGCTCCAATGCGGGTCACAGCATTTTCTGTATGCCTCCACCCACTCCAGCATGTGATCTCCACAGGCTGCACCTGGGAACTCTGTTCCCCATCATCTTCCATAAGCTTCAGGAGGACAACCTGCTCCACCATGGTCTTCTCCACAGGATGCACAGGAATCTTTCTCTCTGGCACTTGTCACAGTGCCTCCTACCCTCCTTCTTCACTGATCTTGGTGTTTGCACAGTTACTTACATCTTCTCACTGCCTTCTCTGGTAGCAAAAAGTGGCTGCTTGCATTTTTTTCCTCCTAAATGTGATTCCCAGAGGCACTACGACTGCCACTGATGGGCTCGGCCTTGGTCTGTGACAGGTCCGGCCTTGAGTTGGCTGGTGTTTGCTCTGTCGGGCCTAGGTGAAGCTTCTAGTTGCTTCTTGCAGCAGTCACCCCCTTCACCAGAATCCAGCCATGCAAAACCATAACAACACAAAACTAAGGTGTAAGCATATCTATTCCTGTAAAAAAAATGTAACCTGAAACATTCTCAAAAAAGCTCTTTTACACAATTAAACCCTCAGACTTCATTTTGTTCTGAGAAGCATATACCCCCCCCGCAATCAATAGGATGTTTCCACAGAAGAGCACTCATTTAAGGAATTAAGTCCAATTTCGAATGCAGCACCTAAACACTGTGCGATATTCAGTAAAAGCATCTGGTTCCACCTCTATGTTTGCTCCATGTCTCTCAGACCTAATGCCTATATGGAAAAGACACTAACTTAATTGCAACATATGTTCTCTTGATGTTTCCCTCTCCATACAACATAAGGAGATGGAGTCTACTCTGAAAGGAGAACTCCAGCAAGCCTGAGCTAGCATAAAATTTTTAATATCTCCACTACTGACACAGTAAAATCTCCTTACAACAGAACCATCAACATCTTATTTCTGCATTTCTGGGAACATAACACTTCATCCACTGTCCCCAGTGCCCGTTCAGTATCTATATAGATTAATCTGAACAAACATTTCAAACCAGAATAACATCATACAGAGTAAACTGTCCACTTGCCAGTAAGGGAACACAAAACAATCACTCCTTTTTCTGATCTTTCATTCCTGAGTGATAAATCATAACTCTACTGGGCATTTAAAATCATAGCTCTGTCCTTCCCATATAGATATCCACTTTATCTCCTTTCTCAACAACTTTGTTGAGACAAAGTATAAGTATATGGGTATAAGACACTGTTCTCTTTCAATCTCACTGTCTACCTAGCTGAAGTCATAAAGATTCTTCCCAATGCGCATTTGGTTTTGAAGTTTGCTACTGCCTTTTCTGATTTGATGAGTGGCTTGTACACCCGATAGCTTGTATGTTGTTGCCAAAATACGCTTGTCTTATATTGAAGAGATCAGCTCTATTTTCACAGCTCATTTACGTCTTGTCCTTAGGTCATAGTGACTAAAACAGACCTTCCACTAGAAACTAGACAGAGCACCTGCTGCATGGATGATCACTTTTTTGCTGTGGTAATAAACATGTAGATAGAATTAATTCTTTTATATCAGTTGCAGAAAATGCTGAAACTTCCTATCAAGATTTTTGAAATAAGCAGAAAAATGACTTATCAAGGATTCAGTACATTGGTATGCAAACACTACTCACATCAAGTATCCCTGATATTTTTTGTTCTCTGTTACTCATTTATTTTTAAAATGTTAGAATTATATCCTACTTTCCTCAAATCAGACCATTACATAAATACACACTGTTGCATAAATAATTTCTGCATGTCAGCATTTGTAAGTCATGTCATTGTATTCACAGGGATGCAGGACTACAAGTTCTGCATTTGAGCATATAATTTGTTTTGGGGAGAATTGATACAAAAGATGATAAAAATGTATGCCCTTTTGCAATCACATTAGTTACATATATACACTGTACAAACCTAGGATGAATTTAACAGAGCTAAAGAGCAAGTATGAGAGGCGGCATCTTGGTAACTATATGCAGCATTTTTATAACTGCCACAGTTATTAAAAGACTAAACCGTCATTTAAAAATTAATGCACTCCCTGTACAGAAAGCAAGAGGAAATCTGCTAATTTTGGAGAATGTGAGCTTTTTCATCAACATGTATTAGACAACTCCTGTACAGTAGTTAACCATTCACAATATCCAAGTGAAGCAGTTCCTCAAATGGCCATGGAACAACTAGTAGCAATGTGGCATCAGTTGGAAAGCCTTCCCATTGTATGTATCCTTCATTCCTTTAAACTCTGTAAACTGTGTTTACAGTCCACAACATCCCTGCAATTGCTATTGTACAGACATTAGATTTTTTTTTCTTCCTTTCTGGTAATCCTAGTTTACAAATCTGGGAAATCCTGCTGACTCTTAGCATTCCACATTAGGTTTTAGATTCCGTTCCAAAACCAGCACTTAAAATTTTCCCAGCTATTTCTGTGTGTCACAATCTTCTGTAATCAATCATATATTTTATGAGGCAGAGGAAAAAAGATAATCAGAAAGTCTTTAAGTCTCTAAACAACATGTGGAGTTAGTTCCAGGACCTGAGGCTGACAGAGAAAGAGATTGAGTGTAGCAGGTGCTGGAGAAACTTGTTTGTTGATTTTAAATAAATAATTAAACTTGCTAAAGGACTTGAAACCAACTAACAAAAATATGCATAACACATAAGAGAACTTACAAGTAGCTGTCAGAAGCAAGCTGCATGACAGGCAGACTGATGACACTGAGACAGCGTCACTGCAGCTTGGGTAGAAGAGACTTAACATTGAGAACACACTGGGAAACCAGTTATGTGTTTTACAAAATGGGAAAAGATATGCCGGACTGAAGATATTCCAGGCCTGTTATCCCATAATTATTCTCCCTGCCATTAAGGAAACAAAAAAACCCAACAAAACCAAAGAGAGATGTGAAAAGTTATTTCAGACTCTCTTGTTTATAGAAAAGCTCAAATAATGATATGTAGACTCACTCCTTGAGACCAAATCCTATGCCCAGTATGCTTGCAGGATGCTCCTGAGCTCCTAGTACATGTGGTAACACACCAGGGTTGGAATAACAGCTCTCCTGAAGAACGTGGCTGTGCATGGCCACCTGTTGTACTGCTCAGGGAGGGTGTACCCAGAGCAGCTGTGAAGCCATAAAAAGAAGTCAAATTAATTGTCTGCCAGTTTAAGTCAATTGTACCTAACCAAATTCAGCCTCCTGGCTCTCAAGCAGTGCTTTACCTCTAAGGAAAAATCCCAAAGGCTGGAAAATCAGCTATTAGAAGTGTCAAAGACTAGGTTGTTATCAGCCAAGGAGAGACACAGAACTAGGTAGACACAAACATGATGCCCCCCCGTCCCCTGTGTCCAGATGAAGAAACACGTTTTAAGGAAGTGTGGTTGCTTCCCATAACTTTTTGTCTGGCTGTGCATAACCAATCAACTACTAAGTACTGCTACCACTTAAATATCTTATTGCTTGAACAGAGTTAACTGCTTTAAGTTTTGACAAACTCAGGTGTTTGTTTCTCAGGTGAAAGACAGGAGTAAAATAGCCATTTTGCTAGAAGCATCTTGAGCTCAACAAAACTACATTATATTCACTAAGCTTAAGCAGAAGATGTAAATTTTTAACCCAACCAGAACTGTGAGGAAAGGAAATACAATCCCATCGCTGTACCTGTTAGGTCAGTTTAGCTATACCCACTTTATCACCATTTTTGTGGAACAATCCTTTAATCCAGAACTCAGTGATTCTAGAACTGGCTTGCATGCTCCACAGAAGCCACTGAAATCTTGGAACTATTTGCAAGTCTAAGAGCTTTGTCACATTCCTAAGTTACATAAGACTTAATATACAGTCCATTTAGAGTTGGAGTCCTCCCCTCTCTAATTTGCAAAAAGTTCAGGGAGATATATATCCCCTGGCAGAAACCCCTTTTCCCAGTGCACAGGAGACCTATCTAGCACAAAAAGTGGCCATTTACCCTCTGGTCTCTGACCTGTAGGTCAGCCGAAATGGAAACATCGCTCCTACTCTGGGAAACATGAACCTCCTGTTGTGCAAACTTAGTCTTTCAGAGGTGCACCTGTGACTACTGTCACACAAATAATCCTCCAAGGGTTTTTCAGTCAGAGCCACTATCAAAAAGTATCTTAAACTGTTACTGACATACGGTACGTTTTATTTGTAGAATCTGGGTGTCAATGTTTTAGGAAATTTACAGCCCATAAGGGCCATCAGCTGCAGTCAACTACAAGTTTACTAGATGCTACTAAATATCCATTCTCTACAGGCTTAAAATGCAAAAATACCATCAACCCTCTTCTGAGGGGGCTCATCTTCTATGGTTATTCCTATTTTGAATCCCTATTCCACTTTAAGAATTCCACCCTTTTCCCACCCTTCCCCCTTGCCCCTTGATCCTTAGTTCTTGGTTTAAGAGAAGATAAATGTCTTTGTCAGCTCCCAGCACCATTTCTAATATTTTTATTTTTTTTTAAGATGGGCTACTCTGGTGAACAAAGGATCAAATTACATCTTAATTTTACATAGCTTCTCTTAACAGTTGTCTTCTCAGAAGCTGGATCATCAGGACATGATATGCCATAACATCAGAGAACAATTACATTTTCTTAATCAGAGGAGTGCTAATTTGATTAAACCAGTACTGTCTCAATTTTATAGCACCCAGGTTACCAATCAAGACCTTGGATACTATCCAAACAGCCCTTTTAAAGAAAAAAAAATGTTGGAAATGAAGTGGGTAAGTCTGCTTTCACATAGAAGTAAAATGCACACTGCATAGTGCATATTTTTTAAGGAATTTATTGAAAAGAGATCTGAACTATATATAAAAGGGCTGTTTAGCAACAAATGCTTCCTACAAAAAAAAAAAAAATCTCTGATCAAAGCTGTAATTTCCATAGTCAGAAGACAAGTTAGCAAAACAGTACAAGCGAAGCACATCACCATGGGCATCTGAATGTTGTGGTTCTGCAAACATGACAGCTGAGGACATTCATACAGCATTTTGGGTACCCTATTCCATGACTCAGCTTGGTAATCAGACACAATATACACAGCTACAAAATCATTTGAGTGTTGTTAGCTGATCCAGGTGAGCATACCTGTGTGTCTACATGCTTGATGCTCTTTGCAACATCCATGAAGGAGCAATAGATGCAGCATGTTGTCACACTGCTGGGTTAAAATAAGCAAACAAAAAATTTAGTTCATTATTAAAATGATCACAGCTCAGTAGAGTCTTGGTTCAGACTGTGTTACTTAGAGTCTTCTCAATTTGCCCTGGAACTACTCCCATTTTAAGATTACATCATCTCATTAAGACACTCATTCTCTCACTTAATAGCTCCGTATCTAACCCTGGAGATCAAGTCTGTCAATGACCATGGTAATTCACAATAAAAATACAGCGACATTTCAAAAATCAGAAAGTACTGTTGCATGTTCACAAACTGATAAGCTGATAGAGACCTTCATTCTGAAGTGCAGACATTTTGACATCTTTCAGCAGTGCTAAAGAGTGCTGCTAACAAAAATAATCTCCCTTATGATATTGAAGGAAGGAATTTATCCTCCACTGAAAACTTCCCTGTCAATTTCTTAAGAGATCAGTTGTTACTCTGGGTAAAGGATCTTGGATTTAAAAAAAAAAAAAAACATTCAGCAAAATAACCAAGGAAAGGAAAGCTTTTTTTTTCTTCATCAAAACACAGACTGACAAGCATTTATAGAATTTATCCATCTGCAACACATTTACATCAGATTAAACAGAAGTATTATTAAGGGAAATCTCAAGTTATTTTATAGAACCCATATCTAACTTCCAAACCAGAAGCCTGGAATGTGTTTAAGACCAATGGAAATACCTGTTGAAGTGAAATATTTTTTCTTCAATGTTTCATTTTAGAACACTTCAATGGCCCATGTGAAACGCATTAGTAAGTTTACTCATCCTTTGCAGAACAAGAGACAGTCCATCATACACAGCATTGCTACCCTTGGGGCAAGTCTTAGCAAAAAACAGAGGATGGGATAACATCCTTATTCTCAGAGGCAGTCTCTCCAGAATAATAATAAAAAAACCCAATAGTTTAGAAAAAAAGAAAAAAAAAAGTAGAAGTTTAGGCTTACTGCATGTACAATAACTGTATCACACCAGAACATGTTGTTTTCTGTAGCAGTCATCCAGGGACCCTTCACCAACCCTCTCCCAGAGTGCATAATTGTTGGGGAAAGAGGTGAGCTGGACAGCAGATTTACTTTCGCCTGGTCCTTATCAGACTTAAAATATGGAAGTCTGTTCCAAAATACCACAGCTACTGGAATGAAGTCTCTGATCAACCCACGCTAATGAAAAGCCAGTGACTTAGAGCCATAAAACACACCCCCTAGGAATCGGTGCCCACTGACTGCAGCAAAACCAGAAGTAGGAGGTACCACAGGAAGCGCTCCACACAAGCTGAGGGCAGCAGTGGCGCAGATGCCTGGGCCAGCCCAGCATTAAGCACCTCAGGTTCTCCGACACAGATATTTCAGGTTTGTTGTACAGTCAAGAGAGGTAGTCCCAGGAGGTTGTTCAGAAATTCAGGAAGGTTGATTTACCCTCCCAAGATGCCTCTTTCTCTCTCTGCATTACCAGAGGATAAAGACTAGGGAGACAACAATGCTAAAACTGTGGCAGTATGAAGTGAGGCTAGCAGGATCCGGATTTAGCTACAAAGAATTTATGCAGTTCAAATCTGTAGGAAAACTAAATTATAGTGGCAGCCATTGAATTTATTACAACTTGAATGATTCATGGAGTCATGTCAAAATATCAATGAGGAAAGCAATTAATAGTATCAGCAATAAAGAACAATGCACATACAATTATTACTGACCAAAAGCAGCAGACACACATACATTTAAGAGAGAAAACAAAAAAAGTATTTGTCCATCAGGGAAAGAAACATTGCCATATTGTCCCATTTCTCAAAGACAAATTAAGTGTTTTAAAGTGTACCAAAAGTACTAGGCTATAAAGGAAAGGAAAACAGAGAAAGGATAGAATAATTACCTTAAGGAATATGCTTAATCTTGTTCTTTTTTTATACTAAAAGGTGGTGGTGATAGGCCTTTTCTCATATGGATCTATGGATAGGAAAAACCCTGGAATCAAATACTTACAGTAAAGTAAGGGAAGCTAAGGCATTAGAAGAAACAAGTCTTGGCTTTGCTTTAATTCCTTAAAATATTGTCAAAGAGGTAATATTACACCCTAGCATCTGCTGATGTAATCTTGTTTAAGTGCTTTCCAGAACAAGTTAGCTAAAATCCCGTTCATAAAAATTAAAGCTACAATTTGAATAAAATTACAAACTTTAGTCATGAATTGATGCAAGAGTAACATGTGATATTTACACACCAATTCCAACTTTTCAACTGCACAGACATTAATTGGGTAGTTCTTCACTGGGGAAGCCTATCAGTCTAGCATAATGGGTGAAAAAATAAAAACTGATGGAAAAAAGATATAATGCAGCACTTGTCACTCCTGAGCTCTCTCCTGCCTAGAATGTCATGCTGCTTCAAAAAATTGATGCTGAGATGTACCAGAAACAAAACACTTTTTCTTCAAGTCAAAGCATTCACAGATCTGAAGCACAGTGTGCTAGCTCATGATTTTTGACAACTTGTCGGTGGTGGCACCAGAAGTCACTGTATCCAGCTGCTTGCCCCATCCCCACCCCAACGTAACACTGCTGGCTAATGCAGCAGTACCTGCAGTGTTTCCCCTGCTGTGCCAACGTATTTCATAGCTGGGTGCTGTTAACTTCAAATACCATCTATTTCAGCCAGGATATGAGCTCAGCAGCTGAGAGGACACCGATCATCTGTTCTGCTGCCAGTGATGGGCAGATGGCAGGCACAGGAGCCTCTTAACTCCTCCTTGTAACCACATCGGAGATCAGATTCATTTTAGATCACAGTGAAATCTTGCAGACTGGAAACAGGAATGCCTTGACATTGGGCACCCGGGTTACAGGAGGAGAAATGAAAAAAGGCAAAAATTATTACTGTAACCAAAGGTCTAACTTAAAATATGGAGTGGTGTGAGGAAAGAAGAACAAAAATTACTGTGACTGAGTCCTATAGGTTCCTGGAAAAATCCAGTGTTTGGCAACATCCAACCTGTAGCATACCTGTAACATAAACATATTTCTTAAAATATTCCAAGTGTATTATCAGGTTCAACTCATTCCTCTGGTTTCTGTAGCTCACTAAAGGTTTCTAGAAGAAACCTTCATGTTGTAATGAAAAAAGTGCAGATGTTTTGCAGTATGATCTGACATGCTAGTATTTCCTGAAAACAATGGATGGATTGAAGGACAGGAGATGCATTTTCTCCCTACTCGGTCCTACCTGTGTTTAGCTGGAGACTCAGCACTTACACAACATTGTGCAGCATAAGGTCACAGTAGGAACAGCTCTCAGTGTCCCTGTGTGACAAAACTACTTAGCTTTTATTGATTAAGGATACATATTGGTCTACCAGAATCAGCCTAGGTTGTATTCAATGAACTACATGCTTGAGGTAAACAAGAAAGCTAATTTTGAGGGGCAAGTCAGTGGCTGCAAATCCTTTTCCTACACAAAACCAAGATGATTTAATTGAACTCTGCCTGCTGCCACACTATTTCCAGACATATTGAACAGCAGTCTGGGTTTTCCAGACAATTATTTGCCCTCTGTTCCATTATGTACATCTCTCTGCATTTTCTTGCAGCCATATGGGCTAGTGAAAAAATACCAAAGTCACCAACAACACCTTCAGTTATAAATATCCTTAGGAGAAAGTAATGTAAGTTGTGGGATGAGCAGGTGTTAAAATTACATGCATCTGGGGAAAAAAATGCATTCTGAAACACCCTCTGATAAGGCTGATATGCATATTAACAAACACTTGCCACAGCTCCTTTAACAAACTTAATTTAATTTAGCATTAACAAAACTATGGAAGCTGGAGGAAAAGGACAAAGACTTCCATAAACCTATGAACAGCTTCCCCTTTCCTCTTGAGATGCAAATACTACCATTTTCCCCTAAAACTGTGTTCTTTGATAAAACTATCCTTTTATGCTAATATAAAAAGTTATTAGTATTCAGCAGTGGAAACTCTGGAGAGCTATTTCTAACAGTTTAAAAATAGAATTAAAAAATGTTCCTTTAAACATCACCAAGGGAAATTGCACAGTCAGGGGAGAAATTGCTTACAGTTATGCACAAACTCATGGTACTTAAGAGGAAATAAAGGTCTTCAGTCACAGAGCATCCATTTGTGTCCTTGGGAACCCAAGGAAAAAATGGAAAAAGAACTTCAAGCTAAGCACATGCAACATGTTTTTGAGAGTGGGTTCAAGGGACTTTGTGCAAAACAGTTGTTCAGGTGCAGTAAAAAGAGTACAGAACTATGTGAAGGGATGAACTAACTGACAGTCAAAGGCCATCTACTTTGGAGGCACAGGTAGATCAGGAAACTCACTAGTTATTGTCATTTGAAAAAGAAAATTATCTCCTAAAAGCAGCAGCATCTTCTAGACCATAGGAAGCTTCGAGGTAACTGAGGTGACCATCGATGTCTCTTGAGTATCTTTCCCCTTTCTGGACACTCTTCACTCGTCATGAAACAGTGTAGCACAAAGATACAGAGATATATGGCTCAAAATTCAGTGATGAACATGACCTGATTGACCACATTTCTCCCATCCATAAAGTTTTACAAGGCTCCTTAAGATCCTTAAGGAGGGGAATCAACTTTTTAAAAGGATAGACAATGGCAAGACAAGGGGGAATAGATTAAAGCTAAAGGAAGGAAGGTTTAAATTAGATATTAAGGGGAAGTTTTTTAACAGAGAGAGTGGTGAGGTGCTGGAACAGGCCGCCCAAAGAGGTGGTGGATGCCCCATCCCTGAAGGTGTTCAAGGCCAGGTTGGATGGGGCCCTGGGCAACCTTGTGTACGTCCAGGCCTGGAGGTTGGTGGCCCTACCTGTGGCAGGGGGGTTGGAGCTCTATGATCCTTGGGATCCCTTCCAACCCATGCCATTCTATGATTCTATGTGGTGGGTACTGAACTCTGCAGGATCCGTGCTCCTAACTTCCCAGTCACAAAAAGTCACAAAATCCCAAGTACTTATGGATCAGAATGAGCTACGTGTAGTGGCATTTTAAGAAAGGAGATGGTTCAGAAAATAAGATTTTCCTCTATATTTCTTAAGGCTACAGGACTACTGCCAGTTTGTATGTCCAAAGTGACAAGAGATGAAAAATATGATCACAGCTACACTCTAACAACAAGACTCAATGGAGGCAAACATTGAATCTAGATAATATCGGATTTCTTTCCTCCCCAGCCCCCTCTTTTTATCCCCTAAGGCCTTAGATTATGGTTTAATGGCACATTGCAATAATAAGAAATTTTCACATAGCCACTTAGAAAGATTTATCATAGTTCCACACAATACCACGTGTTTATTTCTCTTCTGAAATTATGTTTTCTCTCTGCTAAGCTGAGAGTAATAGCTGTTGAATACTGATTAGGGTTTTCCTTATTTGATTACTGTTAATTAGAGTCAAGTATGTGGCACATCAGACAGGAGGACTGCAGATCATCGTGACACTTCAAACAGCCTGTTTAACTTCAGCAGAGCCTGCTTGAAGTTTGGGGTCGGGATAAATCTTCAGCAGAGTTGTTTATGCATAGTTGTGTAACATTACACAGCATGGGGTACTGGACTGTTTGGTTAATTAGTTTAAGAGCCTGTCAGTGGCAGCTCACCTCCAGGTTTACAATTGGAAATTGCAATTAACATGAAACGGTTTTCTTTTTTTGGTCCAATTTCTCCCACACAAATTGTTCTCACAGATGTCTTGCCTAAGAAACCCAGGACTGTAGCCAGTCAGCATTCACTCACTCTCCTCAACTGGTGTCTCCATGGGACGTCTAAAGTAACATCAAAGGGATAGGCTAATCCCAACTGATCTTGGAAAAAGTCCAGGGTTTCCTGAGGCTTTAAGGCTGTGATTAAAGAATACACCTGTCTGCCCCACTAATGAGGTCAGACTGTCTTTACCAACAACAAGCTGCTTTTTATCCTGTGTGACGCACCTCCTGGAAAAACTGTCAGGTAAAGGTGCAAATATGATGCAGTCAGCCATTCAGCATCAAGTAACAGTCTTTACAAAGCCACAGCTATTACAGAACTCGCCACCACCTAATCCTGAATCAACTCTCTCTTCTTCATATGGCAAATAAACTGCAAACGACATATGGTGCTGAATTACTTCACACACAATTCTGGAATTTGTTGGTTTTGTCTAAGTTGGCTGAAGGCAATGCAACCTAAACAGAAGGCATCTTTGAAACAGGGACAACATTTATTTGACCTCCAACATTACATGTAAATACTCTTCTCTCCCCAGGTACTCAGGAATATAGAAATTGAACATTTAATCCATTACAATGCAGGAAGTCAATCATAAAGTTTATATTTCAGTTTACAATTAAGTGAATGGCTTTAAGCTGAAAGAGGGCAGGTTTAGATTAGACGTTAGGAAGAAATTCTTTACTATGAGGGTGGTGAGGCCCTGGCACAGGTTGCCCAGAGAGGCTGTGGAAATCCCATCCCTGGCAGTGTTCAAGGCCAGGTTGGGTGGGGATTTGGGCAACCTGGTCTAGTGAAGGGTGTCCCTGCCCAAGGTAGAGAGCTTGGAACTGGATGGGCTTTAAGGTCTCTTCCAAACCTAACCATTCTGGAATTCTATGTTATCTTTTTCTATGTCCTCAATTTATCTTAGTAAGAGACCTGTGTCTAGCGGTGTTACCCAGGGGTCAGTGTTGGGTCTGGTCTTAACGTCTTCATTCATGACCTTGATGAGGGAACAACATCCACCCTCAGCAAGTATGCTGATGATCCAAAGCTGGGAGGAGTGGCTGACATGCAGGAACACTGTGCTGCCATTCAGCAAGACCTTGACAGGCTGAAGAGCTGGGAAGTAAGAAACCAGATGAGGTTTAATAAAAGCAAGTGAAGAGTCTTGCACCTGGGAAGGAATCAGCTTGTATCAGTACAGGCTGGGGGATGACCTGCTGGAGAAGAGCTCTACAGAGAAGGACCTGGTGGTCCTGGTGGATGACAGGAGGGAGTCCAGCGGAAGGCTACAAAGATGATTAAAGGACTGCAGTATCTCTCCTACAAGGAAACTCTGAATAAACTGGGGCTGTTCAGCCTTGAGAAAAAAAGACTGAGAGGGGATCTGATTAATGTTTATAAATATCTCAAGTGTGGGACACAGGGGAAATGGCCAGCCTCTTTTCAGTGGTCTGTGGGGACAGGACAAGGGGCAATGGCCTCGAGTTGGAGCACAGGAAGTTCCGCACCAACATGCGGAAGAACTTTTTCACAGTGAGGGTGACAGAGCCCTGGCACAGGCTGCCCAGGGAGGTGGTGGAGTCTCCTTCTCTGGAGATATTCAAGACCTGTCTGGACGCCTACCTGCGTGACCTGTCCTAAGGAACCTGCTTTGACAGGGGGGTTGGACTCAATCTCTTGAGGTCCCTTCCAATCCCTACAATTCTGTGATTCTGTGAAGATATCTTAGGCAGTAATTTATCTTAGAGCCTTACCAGCTGAGTTTATCAGGTTACAGGTGTTAAACAACTAACCTGCCACCCCTTCATATGAACCAGCCACAAGATACTAAACCAGAGTGAAATGGGCTAGAAAGAAAAACAGATTATTTCCATCAAGAAAATAGTTTCTCACATACTACATTCCAGTGATGGCATCAGTGGCTGCTGCTTCTACCTCACATCAGCCTATCCGCTCAGGCCCATCTGCTTGTTCTAATTTCAGGGTCAGGCAATTAAGACATGAGAGTCTTCCACATATCTGGGTCACAGTTATTCAGGGGAATGACTAGTATTCATTAGTCACTCACAAAATTAACTGCATTATATGCCAGACAGAGACAAGTCCATCAGATGACATAGAAAACAAAAACCTTTTTTTCTAAGGTATTCTCTATTTACAATAAAATATTTAATAAGAAATGGGATTAAAGGTAAAGACATACTCTTTGGAGAAAACTGACAGTTTTTTAAGCTGATATTTCTTTTACGTATATTTTTAAAAGTTTCAGCTATTGGGAACTGCAGGGAATTCTCTCTTCTGGTAATTTTATTGAACCCTCAAAAGGCAACAGGTTTATATTGGTGGTGGAAATTTACCTGGGACCACTGTCTCCAGCTCCCTGTCAATGCTCTGGCACTAATGATATTTCCAGTGCTCCGGGCAAAGCTTGTCACCACCAGTCACCTTCTCTCCCAGAAATGAGCCAAAGGACCTGTGCTGAACATCAGCACAAGAGGCTGAATTTCTTAGAACATCCAGGAGGCTGCCAGTGCCCAACTGGTAGCATGTTCATATCAGGGCTCCGCTTGCCTCTGTCCAGAAAGGTTGTTCACACATAAGACTGAGAGAATTCCTGACTTACACAGATTACAACTAAAGGCAACTTGAAAGTAGACAGTTGAAATCAGAGAGCATAAACTTGGGGTTTGTAGTTTTCTTAGGATAACTGTAATTACATTTTTATGGAAAATGCACATGGTTTGGCTTGTTCTAATAGTGCAATTAAAAAGTTATTGTAAAAACAGAGTGGACTTTCAGTAAGAAAAGAAATCTCAAAGGGTAATACACTGGCTCTGTATATCATTTAAATATATTAGATGTTCCAGTAACATTAAATTTATAATTAGGGAGAGAAAACCCCTGTTCCATCAGACACCTACCTACTATGGAACTCATTCCTTACTTTTCATTAATTTATTTTTTAAATTTTTGAATCTCCAATTAAGTTTTCACTGCATTAACAACAGGCATCTGAAACATTGTCAAAATCATTTTAGGGAATTTCTTCAGTCATTCTTTGTAACTGTCCTACAGTCACCACAAAATGTCATGAACTGTCTACATATGGTATTTCCTATGTAACTTTGGATGATGTTTTTTACTCCAGCCTCAGGTAGCACCATGACCAGCAGGCTATTGTAGAACATACAGTTGGGGCAATTGTGGCATAAGTTTCTTCCAACTTGTGATTAATGGGCTGTGTGATAAACCTTGGTGCTGTTCCAGCTCATTGAGTATTGCAGGCTTTCCTTAGAAATGTAAGAAACAGGCAGGAGACCAGAGCAGAAAATAGCTTTAAGCAAGTCACTTCTGACAGGTTGCTCATTAAGTCCACCCTGCTCCCACCATGATGGCAGCACCGCCAACACTCAGGCACCTTTTGCTTCCTACTTACCAAAGCTCTTACTGACTGCCATAACTTGTGCAGGCAATCTATTTCAGTGCACAACATCTACATGGCAAAAATGGTTTTTTTAAATCTTGGGGCACTTGTGCTGAATAGAGAACATGCAACACTCAGTATACACTGGTGGAGATATTAGACTCTTCCATAACAGCATAATACTGATCATTGCCTTTCAGTTTGTGACCTGCCCAGATCACGGTATGCAGCTGAACATTACTTTTTCTACAAAGAAATTCCTCCCTCTTGAATAACATCTTATATGTTATAGCCAGTTTCTCCATTTTGTAGAGATCATTTTCAATTCTAACCTTCTCTTCTGACATTCTTGCACTCTATCCTAGTTTCAAATCTAATAACCACACATGCTATTCGATCATCCAGGTCATTAGTAAATACGTTGAGCTATACTAGGGCCTAGACAGGTCCCTGCCGAACCACAGTCAGTTCATTCTTTCATTTTGACAATTGATCACTGATAGTGCTCTAAATACAATTTCCAAAACAGCTTTGCACCCTCCTTATTAATTTCTTCCACATTTCGTTTCCCAAGACTGCTTACGAGACTGTCATATAGGAGAATGTAAAAAACCTTAACAAAGTCAGGGTACGTGACATCTACCATGTCTTCTCTAGCCACAAGGCCTGCTACTCTGGGGAAGATTTGAGAAGGAAATTAGATTGGTTTGACATCATTTGTTCTCAACAACTCCATGCTGACTGCTAGTCATTTCCCTGTGTTTTTTTCAGGGCTGTTGACTTTGACTTTAATGCTCTTGGCAAAAGTAACATAACATTGGTAGTAACAGCAAGATTCATCCCACACTTAATAACAAACTTTGTCCTAAATTCCTTTATTAAAATTTTACAGAATGTGAGAACTGACATCACTCATAGCTATTAGAGACCATAAACACAGAAATACTCAGTTATCTGTAACTTTTAAATTAGACAAGTATAGGGGCAAACAAATAAGTCTCAAGCGTCTTAAAAGAGACCAAATTAAATTGGATGAATTATTTCAGTTGTCATAATTACATAATTAGTGTATTTAAAAAATCTTGCTAGAAAGACATGGTGTTAAAGCATCCTGCTGGTAGTACTGAGCCTCTCGCTGAAACGTGATCATTCTAAGTGGACTAAACACAGCAATGCCCTATCTTTACTCAGTTCTCACTATTCAAATGCTTATTCACTGCAGCCTGAAACCAGGTTTCAGATTATCAGCAATGCAAACTAAAAGCATCATTCCATTTCTTTTGCTTTACCAGAAGTACTCCACAGAATGTAGCCCATAGATCCCAGATGGAGACCAATGCAGCCACTGTAACTTCCTGCACAGCTCTTTGAAAAAGCTTCCCATCTGTTCTACGGAATGCATGCTTATGGATCCAGCCTGCAAAGAAACCTTGCTCAGCTCACAACTCTCTTCTCCAGTTCTTCAGAAGGGAACAGTAATTAGGTTGTGGCTGTATGAGTGGTTCTGGCAAATTGTTTCCTGAAGACCTGTTTAGCAAGAACCCCAGTCATCAGACCAAGACATGGGCAAATCATCTGCTACCATGAAGACACAGAGATGACAACAGAGCAATGGGCGTATGTAGCAAATGAAGGTATAGGACTGCACAAACACTGCTGATTGATGACTTTGCTCTTCACATTCCTGATGTTCATTTCAATCATGGAAAAAAATGTAATTTCATTAACATGAGGAGGTCAGCACTGAAGTACTTCCAAAGTACTCTACTGCATCTGTAGCATGAAAAGCTGAGTCTATAAGAGACACCTGAGTACACCGGTTACAACCAAGGATGTAGTCTCAATGGAACCATCACACTAGCAAGACAACTTTCATCATGCATTGAAAGGCTGGATTTAAGCCCAGCACCTAAGCCAGTTCAAGGTCCTTCACAGATAAAGTCCTTTCCACTGATATTTTTACCTCTGCTTTCTCAACTAGAAAGATGCTGGAGGAGAGTAAACTGTCTCTGTGAATACTAAGAACCATGAAGTCCTAAAATAAAACCCCTGCTATGTAGAGAGGTAAGCACCACACTTGACAACAGTTTTGATTGATTAGTATATAAATAGACTGAGAATAGCTGAAAGATTCAATCCCCCCAAAAAAGAGGATGTAGACATTGTAAAAGAAGGCTGCAGGGCTTTGTTTGCATTTACATTCATAGGCACTCTCATCCTACTTTTAAGTATCTTATCAGAACAATTTGTTCCTTTACCTCTGCAGTTTCTATTGTTTCCTCCAGCTGCTATTCTAAAAAGAAAAAAATCTCATGTTTGAAATCTAATCAAGCCTGAAAGTATCCAGCACACAGCTTGTGTTTTTATTACTAGTAAGTCTAAGAAATCAAAGAAAGACAGACAGACTACAGTTTTCCCTTTAGACAGTTCTGATCTTGGAGAGTAATGAAGGGTGTTTGCAGGAAGAAAGGGGAGAAATCACACAAGGAGACAACAACAATGTGGGAAGATGATGTTAAAGATTAAGTTGAAGTTAAGGACTGAGCTTTGAATTGTTCTCAGTGTGGAAGACTTGAGTCTCAACAAACCTATGTCTAACAGACATGAAATTGAGCCTGAAAATAGGCTTCCAGCCTTTCAAAAGGAAACTTGCAATCAACAATGGTAGTGTGAGCAGATTTGGTTCAACTGCAAGGCCAGACATACAACAGGAGCCACTCAAAAAGCAGGGGAAGAAAGCAATTGTAGTCCTGGAAGATGCAGTATTGGGCAGAGTACTTCTGTGCTAGTGGAGCTAACTGGGACTACAGTTTAAGGAAATGTAAGTAGACAGAGCTCTTTAGGATGACACCCCCTACCCTTTTCCCACATGTAACAGAGCCCAGCATGATGGATGCCCTGAGTCATCAGACATTGAATTATTATATACTACTCCTGGCCTGCAAGTTTGTATGCCCAGCTGGGCTGCACTGTGATTGTTTATTCCAAAGTATGCCATGTCTACTAAAATTAGTTCAGAAATTATGAGTGGAAGGCAGTCTCTCACAATGACAAACAGTGGTTGCTTGTTTATAAAACACACAAACTTGCATAAAATTCCTCAGAATCCCACAGCAGAAATTATCAAAGATTTAAAAGCTCAGTCATTTCACTTGGATCCATTCTGCACAGCAGGTCTCCTTGTAGATCAACATCAGATGTACACAATAAATACAGGCTTAAGCATAACAAATAGAACATGGATCTCCTTGAAATATAGTAAAAAAATTAATCAAAAAGCCCTTAGTTCCTGGCTCGATCCCTACACAAACAAATGCCAATATTTATCTGGCATATTTATCTATAATTTTCAGGGTTACATCCCTTGAAATGGAAACCCAAGTGTTCTTACCAGTGCTCAACAGTCTGGAGATTCATACCTCATTTCAGTAGCAGATTTAAATCTATACTTACAGCACCCAAACAGTACTGAACATATTCTGAAGGTCGGCATTAATCTGTGAGAACCGCGCAGATAAGACAGTATAATGCTAAGCATCAGTTTCCAGTGATCAAAGTGATTTTGTTAAATAACTCCATCATGGAAATTGGCAGAATCTCCCCCAGAGATGACAAGAAAGCAGAGCAGGATAGACAGTATTCTCAGTCTGCAACAGGAGAGGCCTTTGGCTGTGTCTTTGCAGAAAACATTATTTCACAGCACAGTTTTAAGCTCTTTTAAAAAAAAAAAAAAGGATTTTTTTTTAATTGTTCTTTTTTGACTAGGGATTATTGAGCAGCTGATGGCACAGGGTAAACTTTTACTCCAAAATAGAGCAGTCCCTTTTTGGCAGAGATACCCTCCAAGTTTGGTCAACACTGGACCCTCTTGACTCTAACACATCCTCCCTAAACTATAAGCAGGCAATGGTTTCAGTACAGATTTGCAGCACCCAGGCCAGGCCTCATGACCCCAGCAGCTGGAGGGAGCTACAAGGGTGTAGTACAGGGGAAGCATGACTACCCCCTTTTCTAGGCTTCAGCCAGGCAGGATCTCCCCCACTCCACTAGGCACAACCCAAGGTGATGCCCAGGGAGCCCAGACGAGGCAGCAGGGGAGCCCAGACGAGGCAGCAGGGTTGCTGGCCCCTGGCTCTGCTTGGTGCATGCCTAGGGCCCCTGCTGAGCAAAAATGGTGCCCTTGGGCCTCCCAGGGGAGGCTGGTCAAGGAAATGAAAGCTTGTGGGTGCCTCCAGGGCCCAGTGACTCCTGGCAGCCAGGTTTCCAGCAACTGCATTGTCACTGTCACTAACAGAAATTAGGGACCATTTCAGTCAGAAACTGCCAGGTTTTGAATAGCTTAGGTTAACCAAGATTCCGTGCATTCCTTTCCCTGTGAAAGTTACATTTGGGAAGCAGTTTAAAACTAAATAGGAATTAAATTAAAACAGAATTCAGGCTTGTCCTCCTCCAAACTGAAATGAAACTTTAACATTGTCTCTGAGTCAAAATTCTGAATAAATTCTGCCTTAAATTGAGCAGGAACGGGATCTTTGGGCTTCATGCCCAAAGTGATCCCAATCAGAACTCCTCATACAATCTAGGAAAGTTCCCCCAATATACGTATGAAGCATAAGGGAGAGGTCTAGAAAAAAACCCAAAGTCCTTATCTCTTTATCATGTGCTTTGTTTGGCATGTCCTTTCCTTCAAGGTCTATATTGAATCCCTATGTTTTCATGTCTCTGATAGCATAAGAAAGCAGTAAGAAACTTTACTCTCAAAAGACCTGAAGTGTGTAACTGAATCTCCTTCACAAGTGAAAAAGTGACCACCTAGGAGAGGTCTATCTGCCTTCAATGCCTGCCATCCCCAGGTTTTGAAATGGATTCTTTAGCCAAAACTTTAAAGTAGCTTTGCAAATGACAAACAAACAAACATCCACCTGGCTGCAAAATTAATTTAAATAGCTACATTTATTTACCCTACTTTACCAAAAAACCCAACTGTATCGATCTAGAAGGACAGCGTATCAAACAGTTCACAATAAAGAACCCTAAGTTAAAGATATGTCACTTGCTGGCTGAAGAAAATAAAACAAATATATACACTTTTATCTTAAGTGCACTTAGGAATATGACTACTTCTACCATCCTGTAGCAGGTTATGTGCAAGTTTGTTTCTAAATTGACACCTCCACACAAACACAAGCAATTATATTGTCATTATTCTACTAGACCTTAATTAGCTGCTCACATTAGAAACACCCTGAGATTTCTCTCAGTGTAAAGGTCTGTAATTAGTGTAATTAAGATAATATTTTGATTACATGGCTTCAATCTTTTAGGCCACATAATGGGAAACTGAGCACATTTTAAAGTAACTGTCCATTGGAAAAAAACCAAAGCAGACTAATTTGTTCTGCATCATCACACTGGCCCCTCACTCGCACCACATCATTATTGCCTGGCAAGCTACATCCAGCTGCTAAAGGAGGACAAATTGGACCTTACAGAAAGACCACCTTTTGTGTGGAATAGTTGGCTTATGACCAAAGTCTATTAGATCAGAAACATGAAGGTTTAGCTGTTTTACAACGTCATCCTGACAGTTAAAAGCACTTCTATTGTTGAAATGAACATACAGCTCCCCACATTTTCTTTCTCAACTATGTTCTTACTTCAAAATTTGGTCTTTAACATAAAATACCGTATCTTGTTCACTTTTATTTTTGTCTTTAGCCCCAGATTTACTAAGAAATGCAGCCTACTTACAAAAACCCAAATCCAGGGTAACTTCAGAGGAGAAACCTGGAACAAAAGGAGAGAGAGATGGCATCATGCATTTCAGTCTATGTTCTTTGCCCTGATTTACAGCTTGAACAATCCTTGTTGAAGGAGTCAAAATCTTCTTCCTTCTTGAGTTGCCATCATTCTGGTTTAGGCTGCTGCCCATGTCTCCAGGGGAGCTGCAGAAGTCTGAAGCATGAATTGAGGGTGACATACATCTTTTCTCCTCCTAATCTAGGAGATATTTTTCACTTTTTCCTAGCTTCTAATTTTAAGAATGACACTTAAGTCTATTACATGTAATAGAGAGCTTGGCTAAAACACAAAGGCAATGGTAATTCATCCTCAATTTTCTAAAACTGATATCTATATGCATACAGATTTCAAGTGAGGTCTTCCTTACCCTGCATGGTAATTCAGCGCTGCATCAGAAGACACAGGTATTTGAACATTTACTTAAGAGGTTTACTAGTACCAATAGCAAAATTAGAAAAAAAATCCTTAAGACCTTTGAACTTTTAAAACTCAAATATTGTTCAGAAATTAAGAAACACCAGTGAAGAAAAAAGTAAGAGCCTTTAATTCAAATTCTTGGACGTTTTAAACTTTGTAAAATTCAAATTCAGCCTAAACTCTGTAGGACAAGCATATAGCAGTGACAGGTATTTTGCCTGATACCATCCTTAAGACCACTGAAGCACTTCTGATGATGAGTTTCATCAATCTAGAGGATGAACAGTGCCCTCAATGTCCTTCCACTGAATGGACTGGCTTGTGGGTGCAATCCCTTATCTTCAAGTCTAAAAGTCACCATTAAACCAGAACAGCCAGAAAATTAATTCCGGTTACAAAGTGGGAGATGCACCATGTCCCCATGTAGATTTCTGTAACTGCGTTTTCAGCTCCAGCCCATCAAGCTGGAGAGGTGCAGACCAAACTGTCTTTAGTTGGAAGAAAAGTCCTTCTCGTTTTCTCATACTAATGTCTAGACTAACCCGCATTTCCAGGCCTGAAATCTGCCCAGCAAATTTTAACTTCAGATCCCATTCTCCTAATTTTCTTAAGCCTAACTCTCAGCACAGTTCTCCTGGCTCTCATCTCCAGATTCACAAAGCTACAGCTGCAAAATGCCATTATGAGAAGATCAGCATAGAACTGTCAAGTGCTTTTAAAGTTATGGGTATATGAAGCTATTTCTTCTTCAGAATTTATTTCTCTTAATACAGGAGAATTCGAAAGAGTTTTTACAACTCTAGAGCTCAGCAGCAAAAATGCATTTCTCAAACCTCTATGCTCTATATCACTTGCAAAAGCAATTAATTGCATCAGCCACTCCTGTACTTGATGGTTATCCCACAGTTCTTATTACATTCTCTTGTCAAATGAATACACCTCACAATGTTTTTATGCTCCTGGGGTGATTAAATGCTATCACCACATGCATCAAAAAAGACTATGATTTGAATTATAATTCTGGATATCCCAATATGGGCAAAGGTGGTCAGGAGAAATTCAGTTTAGTCCTTTGCAGACATAAAGGCGATCTTAATACTATACTTCAACTCATCTGCCACTCTAAAAAAGGGATGATTTATATTTCATTACCTGTACACACAATTAGTACTTGAATGAGTTAAAGGCTTTCCAAAAGATAACCATCTCCAAGATATCTCTCATAAGCTTAATAGAAAATGGTGGTAGAGAATTCCTGAAGGGAGAGCTGATTCCTTCCCCAGCTCCCTTGATTAAAGGTTGGTTACCTGTAAGCAATCGAGTCAGCTTCTCCAACAGATCTGACAGTTTTCTCAGCCAAGGATGCTCACTGTATTACTGAACAGAAAGATTCAAATGGCCATTGTCCATTGTAGGTATGTCACTTGAGTAATTTAGCAGTGGCAGTCTGTCAGATACCTCTGACATATCACAGAGAAGTATTTTGCCCAGCTGTCCTTCTGGAAACTGGTGTAACAATTCTAATAGGTGTCATATACCAGTGGCAGGATCCAAGGCCTAAGAAAATCCTTCGAAAATGGATGCCAGGCCTAGTGTCCAGAAACTCATCACCATGTTTTCCCTGAAAAGCTTTTAGAAGAAACATATCTAACAAAGAACATTCCTTCCTCATGAAAAAATAGTATATACATATTATTCTCTAACTGGCCTCCTTCAAGCCCCAGATCTGGGCACAGTATGAACTGAAGTTGACTAGTGTCCAGCATAGCTGCCTCTTAGGTAAGGTTTGACTATGTGGTTTTTTACTCCCAACAAGGACTGCCTTTCCTACAAATAAGATGGACCACATGCCTTTTACTCCATGTGTCACATATCCCATCTTTTCTTGACTGCCTGGCACATTACCTGTAGTTCATTGATTTTTTTCTAGACCATATATTGTTGTCTACTCCCTGACAGTCTGAAAAACTTTTGGCTACATGACCAACTCACAGTTTTAATAAGGATTCTCACTTATCCACTAAACAAACATGTGCATATATTCTTATGCATCTGTATAGCAAGTTGCTATATTGAACCCACTTGCTGATTTTCAGCTTATCCCATTATTAACATTTCTTTCCAATACTGTATGCTAGGAGTGAATGCTTAATGCTCACTCTGAGTACAAAACACTGCATTCCTGCTTCTCTAAGAGTTTTAGGTCATACCTTGCCTAAACAGATACTGAAGCATTCCTAAACATCTGCTAAACAGGTGGATATTTACCAGATGCATGAGAAGACCATTAGGAGAGAATTAGAGCTTGGAGAAACTGTTGCACCTAAAATGGACTTTCAAAAAGATTACACTATTTTAAGTACCACTTTGATACAAAACATCATGCACAAACAATATTACTGATATTATTGCCTTCAGTGTGACAGCAGCCTAGAGAGAGGCAGCAAACAGTGCAAGTACAACCTTCCCTACATATCTTATTTCATGTTTCTCTGTTTAATTATAAGTCAAACGAAAAACCTCCAAGTTTGTAATTTGCTGCTATTTTACTAACAGCATGCTAGGTGGACCCACCCTTATAAGGGTGTGCAGGTGTGCTGAGACACTGCAAAGTGCACAAGGCATTTGTCCTGCAAATCTAAACTCCTCAATAAATACAATAAGGAATAAAGCTGAAGCTATCCTCCTTTTCTAAGCGACTAATTGTACATAAACAGTTAAGTTGTCCATTTGGATCCACTTGTAGCAGCATATTTTCACTAAGCAGAGGTAAAAAATGCCCCATTTTGTTCAGTTATGAATAGTCTAGATACTGG
>VZTU01034154.1:375491-401735 GCA_013400835.1 Zapornia atra | reverse complement strand
AAACTGCAACATTGCTGAGCAACAGGATCAAACACAGGGAAGGTTTATACTTTGATCAACCCAAGACTGTGCACAATTGAGGAACCATCCTGCTAAAGAAAGGATTAAAAGACCAAAGACTAATTAGTCTCCTCTGGGTACGGTAAAGACAGGAGTCTTCTCCTCACTACGTCTTTGCTGAAGTAAATTTGATTCTTTTCTGCATTGGAGTATTTGAAGATGTTTGTATTACAGGTCAGAATCACATAGGGCGTTCTGCCTGGAAGTGAGGCACTGTTGTGACAGGCTGAAACTGGGTGAGCGCGACTGGAAAGCAGTAATAAAGAGCATTCCTTTCTCTGTGTGTTTCGGAAGGTTAGGAGCAAGGTTACCGCCTCTTGGCTGCTGCGTCTAGACTAGTGTGTGTGGGGGGAGTGGGGTGTCCTTTCTTCTCCTGATTATGGCCTTCCTATATTTTAGATTACTGAAACAGCAAGAAATAAAATGTTGCAGATGTGTGTGATACAGATTTGAGTATAGTGTAATCAGAAACTTGGAGAAAACAGTTCTTGCATGGAAAGACATGTGAATCTTGACTTCTTTCCTTCTTTCCTTTTGCTAAATTAATAATTATAAGTTTTCTCTAGGAGAATATGGAAAACACGTTCAGTGACTTCTACTTACGTTACTAATGAATAAGGACTTTGTCCCAGTGTGTTAGTCTATAAATTTAGTAGAGAGTAATGCCTTTGAGGAAGTAAACCACTTTTTATCACAATCAATTTCCATTTTTATAACTTTAAAAAGTCGGTTATTTTGTCTAGAAAGAAAACTAATAAGTTATACTTAATAAATAATTTAAAGTAACTGCAAAACTGTAATATTGAATAGTTAAGCCTATTAAGATAAAGGTGCAGTTTGGACCAAGATTCTCTAGGCATGTTCTGTTTCAGGAAATGACTTACAAGGCTGCATCTCATTGAAATTCCAAGGTATCACCATCCATAAAGAAAAAAACCCCACAAAACAACTAAGAATTGTTTGAGAAATGCGTGTGCTTGTGTTTTTATAAGAGCACTTAGCTATGCATTTATAGCATGCACCTCTAACATATCAATTTCTTGACTTTTATGAAAAATACAGAGTTTAAATTGCCTCATGTATTTTATTGATATGTTTTCTTTCCAAAGTAGATACTGTGTTGAGTTTTATTTCCTTCTATGGTATCATAGTATATATATTAATAGAATTCTTTCCTTTGGGTTTATTCAACCCAGAAATATGAATGTCTTGAAAATCATGTTATATTTTTCTAATGTAATATAATATCTATACAGTCATTCAAATTCTTTAGTTGCACATCTGTTCTGTAACATGATTATTTTGAAGGTACACTTCAATGAAACCCTTTAATAGGCATTGAAAAATAGAGCATAAATGGACTAGCTGTTCATGTGAGGGCTGTTTGAACATAACCTTATTTGAACTATACCTTTACATTTCTTTTTGTTTTAAGTTGTGACCATGATGCATAATTTGCCACTACCACCTTTTTTTTTTTTTCTTTCTCCTTATTGTAAAGCTTACCAATTTGCTGGGTATTTTAATTTGTTTCTTCTTTTCTCAGTTCTTGAGGTCAGGAGACAATTATCACAATCAGTCAAGGATGTAGCTGGTGATTAGACAGAGAAAGGCTGAGGAGTCAAGAACATTTTAGACTCCATCTACTTCATATACTGCATCCCACCATCTGAGAACATAAAATTTTCTGGACTTGTTCAAATCATTTGACACTGTTCTGCACAACATCCTTGTCTCTAAATTGTAGAGACATGGATTTGATGGATAGACCACTTGGGGGATAAGGAATTGACTGGATGGTTGCACTAGGAATGTTGTAGTCAACAGCTCGATGTCCAACTGGAGACCAATGAGTAATGAGTGGTGTTCCTCACTGGTCTGTATTGTAAAACAGTATTGTCTGTTTTACATCTGTGTTGGTGACATGGAAGTGGGATAGAGTGCACTCTCAGCAAGTTTGCCAATAACAAAAAGCTGTATGGTGTGGTTAACCTGCTGGAGGGCAGGGATGCTATCCTGAGGGATCTTGATGGGCTTGATAGATGGGCCCATTCAGACCTCATGAAGTACAGCAAAGCCAAGTGCAAGGTCCTGCTCATGGGTCTAAGCACAACTGCAGGCTGGCCAATGAGTAGACTGAAAGCAGCCCCGAGGTGAAGGATTTGGGGGTGTTGTTTTAGTGAAAAGTTCAACATGACCTGGCAATGTGCACTTGCAGCCAAGAAAGCCAACTGTATCCTAGGCTGCATCAACAGAAGCGTGGTCAAGGGAGGTGATTTTGCCCCTCTACTTCACTCTTGTGTGAAGTCCTCCATGAACTTCTACAAAATGAGTCCTTCCCATGCGCTGCAGTTCTTCATGAACTGCTCCAATGTGGGCCCCTTCCATGGGGTGCCAACCTTCAGGACCAGACTGCTCCAGTGTGAATCCCTCACAGGGTCACAAGTCCTGCCAGCAAACATGCTCTGACATGGGCTTCTCTCTCCATGGGTAGCAGGTCCTGCCAGGAGCCTGCTCCAGCACTGGGGTCACAGCCTCCTTCGGGTGCATTCAGATGCTCTGGTGTGGGTTCCTCCATGGGCTGCAGGTGGATATCTGCTCCACTGTGAACCTCTGAGCTGCAGGGGGACAGCCTGCCTCACCATGGCTTTCTCTGTAGGCTGCATGGGAATCTCTGCTCTCGCACCTGGAGCACCTCCTGCCCTTCCTTCTTCATTGACCTTAGTGTTTGCAAAGTTATTCCTCTCACATTCTCACCCTTCTCCCCAGCTGCAGTTGGTGTTGTGTAGCTACCACCATTGCTGATGGGCTTAGGCCTGGGCTTGGCCTGCCATCTTGTAGCCAGCTAACATTGGCTCTGTCAGCCTCTGGCGAAGCTTCCAGCAGTTTCTCACAGAAGCCACCCGTGCACCCCCCTGCTCCTGTCCAACACCTTGCCTTGCAACCAAATACAGACTCTGCACTTAGAAATACTCAGTTGATTCTCTCCTAACATTTGTAGCTTCAGCACAGTGCAGATCATTGTTTCTTTGTTTTCCTGTTTCTTTCTCCAACTGTAAAATAAGGATTCAAACATTCACTGCCTCTGGAAAAGAATTTCTTGATTCTCAGAAGCAATTTGAGCTTCAGTGCCTACTGAGTACAAATTACAGTTATGTTGGTAGAAGGAAAGCAAACTGAATATTTTTTTAATGATGCTTTAATTATAGATCATCATATTAGGGAGAGGAAAATTGAACTCGTGACTTTGTTTTGCAGGTTCTTTCATGTTGGTGAATACGTCTGGGAGGTTCGCGGGACAGAAAGCTCACCTCCTGCTACCCCATCTGAAAGAGAATGATACGCATTGTATTGATTTCCACTACTATGTCTCAAGCAAGAGTGGATCTAGCCCTGGCACTTTGAATATATATGTGAAAGTTAATGATGGTCCTATTGGTAATCCAATCTGGAACACATCTATCACTGCTGCTTGGAACAGAGCAGAACTGGCAATTAGCACTTTCTGGCCCAATTTTTATCAGGTATGATCTACTTTTTATTCACTTTTGTTTACCATTATTGAATCTTCATCGTAATTTTGAATTTAAATCGAAATAACTTTCAGTATGTTTTGTTGATCTTTGTATTAATTACATGTTGGTAAGTGATGCTAAGTGTTTGCTTTTACATTTCTATGCTTGTGTTCCTATGTTTCCATATATTTATAAAAGTGTATAAAATGTATGTGCACACGCATGTTTTAAATTTGGGTGAAATAATTGTATTGAAACTATTTAGAAATTTTGCCATTGATTTCAGTCAACTACCTCTGTTTGTCTTTAATAAATTCACTCATTCTTTCAGTTCATTAGGGATGCTGGAATTGAATGCCAATAGATTTTGTTGCGGTAGGCTCTTTGATTTTGAGGTCAGAGTTTGATTTAGATCAGCAATACTTGCTGCTTTAGAACCAGCAGAGTCCTTTGAGTCCTCAGTTTGAGTCTTCAGTTTGAATGCAATATCCATTTGTTCTGTCCAGTAGTAAGCATAAATGTAACAGTAGCTATCTTAGGAATGGGCTTCTGATTACATCCTGAAGATTTAGGGAGAATTTTACTTGACAGCTCCTCAGGGTGTAGCTTTTCTGTAGGAAAGTTTACAGATTATACCGTTATTTACTGTTGTGTAGCAACTCAACAGTTTTTCTCCTTCTTGCCATGAAAATATAGTCTATGTCTCCACAAGCAAGTACTTTGGTGTGACAGTAGCAAACCAGTAGATCAAAGATACGATTGAGGGTACTATCATTGAGGCTTCTCTCATCTTTGCTTGCAGTTTGGAAAGTTTGGTTTGGATTTTATTTGTTCCCCTATGCTGCACATTGTCACCATACTTATGGTTTGAAGCTTTCCAAAGAAAAGCTATCCCAAAGATGGTAGTTCTTTGACTGCAGACACCCCCTAGGAAGATTGGTTTTGTGATTCTACAGTGCTGTTCCAGGGGTGACAGCATCTAAAGTCCTACGTAAGTGCCCCAACTACTGGTATTGTATGTGGCAAGCCTTATTTCTGTTCCTGTATGTGCTGTTTAGGGTGACTTGGTGTTTGCTGCCCCATCATATTCTTCTTAGGAGCTTGAGAACATCAGCAAGGTACTGTAGGTAGTTATAGTGGACCTCTTTCTATGGCAGCAGCAGCTGGTCTGTGAGTATATCTCAAGGGAACTGAAGCCATTCCTTTTGAACCTATTTTCCTCTAAGAAAAAAAAAACAACAAAGAACTTCTGGAGTCTTTCCCCCTGTGATTGTTGCACCCACATTTGACAGAAAGTCCTGGTCCAAAAAATGAATTTTGAGTGCCTGCCAGGATTGTCTTGTCCTTGGAACAGTGGGTGCAAAACTTGCAGACCCAAAAGAGCACACTCACTTGTTTCCTCTTGCCTCTGGCAGTGTGTTCCTAGCCTGCGTTGGCAGGCTCTGCCCAAGGTGTCTAGGAATTGCTGCAGCTGCAGTACTGGGACTTTCTGGAGAGGATTTAGCTAAGTTTATGGACATATCAGCAAACTTGGCTCATGATGTGGATCTTCTGCTACTGTCTGTGGACTCAATGAGGAATGCTGGCACGTTTTCCGGAAGAGCAGGCATATTTGCAGAGTAAGTTCCACATCAGCATTGCGGGAGAAGCAGCTTACTACCTGCCTCACTTGAATGCGATGCTGTATCCTGATGTCAGAGCCCAAGCTTGGTTTAGCCATACCTTTACATCTTGCAGGGTGAAAGGACAACTTGGATTCTGTTGTCTGTTAGAATTCAAGGAGTGTTTGGATGATGCCATTAGTCACATGCTTTAGTTGTAGGTAGTCCTGTGAGGAGCACGGAGTTGGACTTTATGATCCCTATGGGTCCTTTGCAACTCAAGATATTCTATGATTGTGTGACCTTACTGCAAGACTGCAGGTCCCGTGTTACTGATTTGATGCCAGCTTCGAGAATCCCCTCCAGTGATGTCAAAATGCCTTCCTGTTTTGACTGAAATAAAAAGGACCAGTCTGTGGTGTGAGTCTCAGTGCGGATGGTGGGAGAAGAGTAGAACATCCTAGAGGCAATTTTGTGGCTGAAATCAGATGTGACTCTGGACGGGTTGTAACACAGGATATACTGGAGGGTTTCGTGAACATGCTGGGTGGTTCAGGAGTGCTGTGTGACTGTGCTGCTCATGTCTAAGTCTGGACCATAATGTCCCCATCTGCATTTGGAGGGAATGAGTAAAGGAGCTTCCAGTTTCCTTTGTTCTAAAAGGAGTTTGTTTTTTATGCAACAAACTACTCTGTGAACCAGCAGTCAGTAAAGAGGAGGATTGTGCTTCAAAGCCTCGCTCTAGCTCTGAACCAAAATGCTAATATGGGAGGCGGTAGGAAGCTAACTGCAAGCAGCTGGGAGAGGGTCAGGAAGAGGAGAGAGAGGGTATATGTGGATCTTGTGGGAATATGCTTCCACATTAGGTAAGAGCTCAGATCACTCCATATATGGAGGGAGAAGGCAGAGGACCCATCTGACAGGTGGCTAGCACCAGGTCTGTTTTCTACCCTGCTACTCATTTGACTCCTAAACTCTTTCATCACAAATCTTTGTGTTTCTCACAGAACCTCCAAAATGTACAAGACTTCCTCTTAGGGATTTTCAGAGGCTGTCTCACCTTATTGAACAAAATGAAGAAAAGTCCGCTTAGAAGATTTTAAAGGAATGATGGGGGCCCTTTTTAACTTCTCATATATGCAAGTTGGTAGTTTCCCGATGAATAATCTTCAGGAAAAGACTCAACATTAATAGGAAGAGACAAAGCAATGTGAGCATGTGATTTTCTTTACTGTGTTTTAAATCACATGTCCATGTAGGCATCTGCATGTTTGTGAATGCCCTTACAGAATCATAGAATCATAGGGGTTGGAAGGGACCTCGAGAGATCATTGGGTCCAACCCCAAATTACAATTCCGTTCTGTTAGCAAGGACAGCTACAAGGTGTCTAGCTGCAAATGAAACCAAAATGTACTATAGAGCTTTGAAAACAAATTATATGATAACATTTCCAAGTTATAATATTTATACAATTCAGGGAGATTAAAAAACCAGTGGCGTTGGTCTGTTTTGCTGTTGATTAATGAAAAATGTAGGCAAAATAACTCCCACTAATGGTAGCTGACTAAAAATTAGATTGTGTAGTGCAGAGTGAATTTTAATCCAACTTCTAAAGATTTATTTGTTTAAACCACGTATTATTAACACGTATACGCAAAGCATTCAAAAGATTTAATAATTAACAGTATTTTATTATTGTAGCACCAGTTATCAAAGCTTGCTAATACCTTTCATGTTGAGTTTCCATTTAGAATTGACTCTTTAGAAGCACAGTCTCTGAACAAAGTAATTAATTTCTTTTTGTGTACACTTTCCTTTTTACTAGGTAATTATTTGTGTAGGTTTCACCCCATATGAAAGCTGCACTACCTATATAAATCACAATGATAACCTGCATGCAACAACACTAATTGTAGTTTAATTACTGCTTACTTAAACTAAGATTGTCGAGTATTCTGGTGATTAAGGATATATTTAATTCCATAATTAATGGTCTTCTAAGTGCTACTGCTTAACATCTGCCTTTGACTTTAGGGTATGTCTGCATTGCAGTCCGGTTGCTGATTACAGTATAGTTGCAGTAACAGAGGTTCGAGCTGCCAAACACCTTCTGAGGGTTGAAGATAATCAGCCCTGCTTGTTCTTTTCTGCTGTGCCTCCCAGTCTCTGAGCTATTTGTTTCGAAGTAGCCGGGATATTTCAAGAGGAGGTAGTCACATTTCTGTATTATAAAACCCCTTTAGGAGTGCTCCCCTGAGGGTCCACCAGGATCCTCTTTTTATCATTGGTCATGGGAGAAACTGTTTGCTTTACTGAGCTATTGTCTGCTTGGTGCATCTTGAGCAAGGGCATCAAGGAGCTTATCGTGCTATTAGAGACAGCATGCAAACAAAACAAGCTTCACACAATTACCTTCTCCTTCCTCCTTACTTGCATAGAATTAGGATGTACACAGAAAAAGAGGATTAAATGCTGTGTAGATTTCTACGGGTAGTGGTGAGCTTGTTTTCAGATTATTGGGCAGCAGTCTTGTTAAGTTAGCGAGGCTCTAAAATTGATGCTTTGAGAGAGAAGCTTCTCTAGGCTGCTCCTCTAGGAGGGAAACATCCTAAAAGTGAGCAAAGTTTTAAAAAGGCTGCTCCTCTTGTGGGGAAAAGGTGAGAGGGGGTAGGGGGTGTTTTTACTGTCTTGAAAATTCTGATTTTCTCCGCATTTGCATCTTTTAAGCAGGAAGAAAATCTGCTGATTTCAGGGTTGCTTTCCTGTTTTGTCTGTTTGGGGAGAGGGAAGGAATAGTTTTTCTTTCTTTTTCCTTTCGTTAGTTAATGATTCTCTGGCCAATTAATAGTATTTTAAACATATTTTATGGGGGTTTTTTAAGCATTGCAGTTTTGGAACTTTACAATTTGTGAAGTGCTGCTTTTGGGTCGAGACTAGTGAGTGGTTTGTGTTTCCAGTTCCTAACCCTGCAAGCAAGCCATTTGGCACAGCACTGTTACACACCATCCCCCTATCAGTTTTTATATTTTTAATTATTTGCTTTGTACTTTGCTGGGAGTCAGGCATAGCAGCAGTGAGCTGAAACAAATCTTGATTAAATAAAGCAACAAACACTGCGGTTTTAAAACCCAGAAATGGAGTTGAAAGGATTAAAAATAGCTTCCAGTGGAGTAATGCTACTCTCTATGCCATTGCACTTTCTTTAAACATAAATTCCTATGAAGCTGGAATGAGAAAATAGGATAAGAGCCTGGCAGTAATTCCTGATCTTTTTTAGTTAGGACACAAAGGAGTTACATGGCATCACTTCACACTGAGATGAGATTTACCCTTTACCATTCTGACACTTTCCCCTGTAAATTAGGAGTTTAGGGAATAAGAAGCAGTAGATCCAACTTACCTTTTCAAATCTGGACTTAAACTTTCATTTGCTTCATAACCTGCTTTGTACATGCTTTGCTTGGAGTTTGGCTCCTGCAAGGTACTTAAGTCACCAGCTAGGACAGAGAATTAAGCCTCTCGTGCAGTAAAGGTCAGGCTCGCGTTCTCGTGTGCTGTGCGTGCTGCATTCAGCTGGGTGCATACGGTTCCTCCACTGTGCTTTGAACTCAAAAGTTACTTTGAAATGCATATTGCATTTTGAATCACAACCCCGTGTCGGGCATCTTAAACAGCTCTTCTTCATGGAGTTGGGTGATTTGGGAATAGCTATTTTGAGAAAGATGCACCAGGGCAGACCACGTACCTAAATCTAAAAGCCCCAGCAGCCTAAAAATGTCCAGGAGTAAGCAGGCGTTCTTTGTCATGTAACCAGGGCTCTCTCATTTTCTCCCATCCCGTATTCCTAAACCAAGAAATCTTACGGTCCTTCAGTAGAGAAGGGTAAGACAGCAACTGGTTTAAAAACAGAAAGAGAAGAAGAAAATTTAGTAAGCCTTAATGTCAGGAGGTCAGTGTTCAGCGCTGCCTCGTAAGAGGCTTCTTTGGTTGGCAGCGACTACCACAATGTTGTTTAGCACCCTTGAGTGCACATGTGAGTGCCAAACGGTACTTGTGTAGGAGTAAGAGGTGGGGAGGGAAGTGGCATAACATGAATTCCCAGCCAGAGAGGCCAGACTGCATTGTAGGCAGCCCACGTCAGTAAGCGGTGATGGGTTTCTGCGGGGCCTGGAAAAGGACCATGTCAGGAACCTCCCTGTGCATGGCTTTGACAGGGCAGCAATTGCTCTGATTTTCCTGATTTTCTTGGGGGCGGGAGGGGAGATGGGCACCACTGTGCCCAATACTTTGCAAAACACGGTCAAAGCAAAGCACCCCATGGGGTAAAGCATGGCAGGCGGGGAGGGGAGCGTGCTGTGGGCAGTGTGAGGTACCTCACTGCCTGCTTACTGGGGTGCAGGGTTAGCAGGGTTGCAGCCTGACAGCAAGTAGCTTTCTTAATACACCTTTCTCTGTCTTGTTTTTGCAAAGTGCTATTTTTAAGTCCTGTGAAGTAGAGAGTGTTTATATTAGGTACAATCTACCTTTTGACTAAAAGCATTGTAATTTTGCGACAACAAAAGCAGGAATTTACAGAGTGAGGTTGTGTGGCAACAAAACCTGTTTATTTCTATTGTTCTTTGGAACAGACAAGTTATCTCGAGTCGCACATTTTCAGCAGTAAGCATTTATGTTGGTGAGCAGACCCCCTTTCTTTGTTCCTGCGTAGAAAGGGGAAGTGGCAGGAATGAAAAGCTAATTTTGCTCTTCACTGAAGCAGGGAGGATCAGGGACAGCGCCGTGCTAAGCCGCTTCCTTGGTTCCTGTTTGGCAGGCCCGTGAGGAGGGAGAATGGTGTAGAGCAGCTCTCAGGCCAATGTTCGGCAGAGGTTTTCCTGAGCAAATGAATTCAGTGTTTTAACCAGTTGTTTCCGGACTGATAAGGTAGTGGAATAATAGGTGAAAAATCCAAGGGCTGCCTGCTCTGACGTCACTGGAGTCTGGACTCTATTTTGAGCAAGGTCTTTTATATTGCCTGCCGCTGCTGCGTCAGCTGTGAGGGAGGGCGAAGTATGGAGGTGGGAGTAAATAAATGTTAACTTTTACAGCACCAGCAACTTTTCAAATGTGATGGAACAAAAAATGGATGTGGAATAAGTTTATGTTTCATTTCTAAGTGAAATTAGTAGCAAAACGGATCCAGATTTGTGAATAGTCTTGACATCACCAATACAAGCTTTTCAGTGAATAAATGCACTACCAGAAGCGTTTCTGGGTCCATTGCTGAGTGCCCCTTTACAGTGTGCTGCACGTTCACTACACCTTTCAGAAATGTGCTGTGCATCTAGTTTGAAAGAGAGAAAATGCCTAGATAAGCAGATATTTTAAGTCCATTATCTTAATTTATTAATTTAAATAAAACAAGAGGCTGGATTTGGATACAGCAGTTGGTAGTATTTTGCAGCCTGTGAACAGAAAGGAAATGATACTTCTGTAATTGGAATAGGTATCATGTTCTTTTATATAGGAAGTTAAAGATGGTGTCTCTTTGATGATGGTATGTCATTATTTGCTGCAGTGTCTCTTTCCATTTACTAAAAATCTCATACTTTGTCAGAAGAGACCAAAACTTATGATCTTTAAAGTTGATGGCAGCGTGGCTATTGCTTTTAATGGAAGCATGGTTGAACTAGCAATATTTCTATTTGTATTACTTTTCTTTGGAACATGCCCTCTTAGGGACAATAACTGTAATTTAATAGTATGTCCTGCTGTCAGTTTCTTGATACATAGCCTGGCTTGTTTGTGGTAATGACGGTTTTGGTATGGTGTCTAGAGATATGGCAGGATCTTTTAGATCACTCGTCGAGTCTTTGTTGTCATAAGCAGGACCAATTGTTTCAAGGTTCTAGTTTCTTCCAGTGAACTGAAGGGGTGGGTTTGTGTTTAGACTCCACAAGACTTTTTGGTCTGTGAGTATATTGCAGTAATGAAGTACTTAAACCTCTTGCAGAGCCTGTCGCTGAGCTCCACAGTTATGAATTACAGAAATTGTTTTGAGATCTTCTAAAATGGTATTGATTGTATTTTCTCTTCTACAGCCCAGGTATTTGATTTTGCTGGAAGTCAGGTAATTCTGTGGAAAAGGCACTTTTAGAATCACAGAATCACAAGGTTGGAAAAGACCTTTAAGATCATCAAGTCCAACCATTCCCGTACTGTGCTAAACCATATCCATAATTAACTCATTGACCCTTTTTTTAAACACATCCAGGGATGGTTAATCAGCCCTCTCCCTGGGCAGCCTGTACCAGGCCCTGACAACTTTTTCAGTAAATTGTTTTTTTCCTAACATCTAATCTAAACCTGCCCTGGCACAGCTTTCTGCCATTTCCCCTTGTCCCATCTCCTGTCACCTGGCTGAAGAGACCATCATCCAGCTCTCTACAACCTCCTTTCAGGTAATTATAGGCAGTGATAAGGTCTCCCCTCAGTCCTTTTAAAGTTTGGGCAAAAAAAACCCAAACCAAAAACCTGTGGACATCCCCATTATCTGGCAGTAATATTTTTAGCAGAAAGCTTCTGACTGATTTGGCTGGCTGCTTGAGAGGTGTACATCTGCCAGTTCCTCCTGGGATTCAGCATATCTAAAAGTGAAGAACCTGAAAAAAAACCTCCTCTGCTTTGCAGTGATGGGATCATGGATCAGGTTGACTTTTCAGATAGCTTTCTGCAGATCTCCTCTTTATACTGAGTGCTCCAAAGGAGACTTGAGGTTTTGTTTTTGTTTTTAAAATGTTATATTTTACTAAAAACTAGAAAGTTATCTTTTTGGTTTTTTCTTTACAGAGAAAACTCAAAGCCCCTAGGGAATGCAGGAAGTAAGTCAGTAACTGTCGCCAGCCCTCTGTTTTTACAGGCAGGTCTCTGCCTCCATGCTTAGATGCGGTTAACTCAATGATGTTCTCAGAGGCAGCATATTTCCCCATGAAGCTTTTCTACCATTTCTGAGACTTATCTATCTGCTCCCTGTTCTTCACCATTGTGTTGTAAGCTTCCTGCATAAACTTCAGGTTCCTGGTGCTGTGCCATGGTTCTCATACCCTGCAGCCTTTCACATCTTCTCCATTTTGAATAGCTCTTCAGGAAATGGAGCAGTCTCCTCATTCTTCCAAGGGCACCACAGAATCACAAGGTTGGAACAGACCTTTAAGATCATCAAGTCCAACCATTCCCGTCCTATGCTAAACCATATCCCTAATTACCTCATCTACCCTTTTTTTAAAGACATCCAGGGATGGTGACTCAACCCCCACCCTGGGCAGCCTGTTCCAGGCCCCGACAACACATTCAGTAATTTTTTTTTTCTAACAGCTAATCTGAACCTGCCCTGGAACAGCTTTACGCCATTTCCCCTTGTCCTGTCTCCTGTTATTCAGCTGAAGAGACCATCACCCTCTGTCCATAACCATTTTTTTCAGTGTGTGTAAAACAAACTGAGAACATGCAACTGTTTGCCACATTTGCTAACAAAGAGAAATTGTTCTTTTTTCAAAGTTGAGTTAGTGAAAACTGGAGATTCATTCTGGGTCTTGTACTGCTGTCAAAACTTAGGGTTATTTTGTGCATGTTGCTTATCTCTCTGTTTCCGTTTCAAGGCTGTTAAGATGAGGGTAAGAATGACCATGATTGTAAAAGTCATTTTAGGTCTTTGAATGCAGGTTATTCTTTAAGAGGTTCCGCTTTCTTCTTCTTCCAAGAACTTGTGCCTCCCAGTATAGTTCCTGAGGCTGGTTGCACCAGGAGATTTTCTTCTTTGTAGCAAAGAGGTGCTTTTGATTTTTGAATGGTCTTGCTCTGGATACTCTACTGAATGCTGGGAGCCATACCCTGTCCAGTCTTTTGCTGTGGATCAGCAATGTCAACTTGAAGCTCCATCAGAGTGCCATCAGGCATTTAGAAGGCCACAGGATGGGACTTGTGACTGAGCCCCAGTTTCATGCTGAACTTGTTTCTGCAAAATTTGTTTGGTGGCTTTTGGACTTCTCTCAGTGCTGTCTTGCGTTCTCTGGTTGCCGCCTGGTTCATCTGGGGGAAGGCACAGAGGCAAGAAGTGGTGAAGAAATTGCTCACCTTGGGTTGTTTCAAACTCAGAATCAGTGCTCTGCCAGTATTTATTCAGCACCAGCAAAATGGGATGTAACATTGCAGGGCTGTATGTTATCCTTGTGACACGCTCGTATGCTGTATCAGTATCCTCTGCCGAAACAATTGCAGTAAAGGATGTGGTGTGTAGTGTCCTTCTGCATCTGTTCCAAGGTCAAGTACAGCATATGTGTGACAAATGGTTCCTAGACTTTGTCTTCCTCAGTGTTCTTCTGAGACCAGTTCCAAGAGGCAGTTAGAGTTAACTTTGAGAGCGAAAGGGAAGCATTACAAAAAAAATAAATATCACAACCTGGATTTGAGCCTGAACGTCTTGAGCGCTGGTTTGGAAATGTACCTGCTAATGGCACAGACATATTTTCTTTTATTCCACATAAACATTCTTGGAATGTTCAAAGCCAAGACTGCCAAAGTTTGGAGAGGTTTACTTTCAAGTGTACTTAATTCAGACGGCAAGAATGGTCCATTTATTTTGTGACCTATTTATAGCCATTAAACGAACCATGGCAAATGGATCTACTTTACTTAATTCACTACATTTGGTGGAAGATTAAGGGCATGGAAAATACATTCATAAAATAGGTATGTTTGTGTCTGATAGCGTGCAAATCTCTGTGTACTGCAGAACTGCAATATTTTAAATAGGAGTTTATTCTGCAAGACAAAGACTTAAAAATAGAATTATTATTAGGTAACTTTTTTGGCAAGCTAAGTACTTGAGGGGATTTGGTTATTTCTCATTGTGAGCTATATATAATCACACTTGTATATCTCCAGAAATAATCTAAACATGAAAAAAATGTGGTTTATGTTCTGGTTCCAATGATAAGAACAACACATTTTGAGGTTTTTTTGATTGTGTTTTGTTTTCAGGGTGTTCTCAACGTGCTAAGAGAGTTGATGTATTTTCCTGTAATGCAGTATTTTATATTCCCTGTGTTACAAAGCTGCTAACTCAAATTCTCTTTTTGCTCTTCAGGTTGTTTTCGAAGTGGTCACTTCAGGTCACCCAGGATATGTGGCTATTGATGAAGTGAAAGTTTTAGGACACCCATGTAGTAAGTACCTCTCTGCTATTTCAAAGCCAGCCAGCCCTCTCAAATGAATGTGCCACTGTGCCTCAATAAATGTGGATCAGAAGATGCGGAAAATGTCAGAAAACAATGTCACTGCTATAAATACAGGCTGAATATGTACAAAGTGTTGGTAGCATTTGAGCACTTGCACCTTACTGGCTTTAAAAAGTCTCTTATAAGCATCTTGTGTGCGGTGCTTGGCTTAAGCCCCAGAGTGAACTGACCCATTTAGTGACTCCTTCAGAACAAAAGTCATCAAGATTTGTTGACCAGTTTTCTGTGGCCATCAAATTTCAGTGCAGCCACAAGCTGAGGCGTTAGTGAGAGCTGATGAACAATGCAAGGGCTGAATATATATGATTTTTTTTCCCCCAAGGCTTAGAAGGAAGAAAATTCAAATGGCTGAGGGCTGAGGCTTTGCTAAGCAAGATTACTTAGGTTACTTCCCCAGGTATTCTACCTTGGGATAACAGCTCAATTTCTGCACTGTTTTACTTGTTTATGTTTCAGGTATGTTTCCATATCCCATTATTTAGGGTACGTAATGAACTATCCTAAGTTCTTTAAAAATTGATGTTAAAACAAAACTTTGTAAATTAAAGCTATAATACAGTAATCCAGAGGCAATTGGAGGGACTGTTAAATGATTGTTTCACATACTTGCTATTTGTTAAATAAGGTGTATTAAGGTCATAGATGGAATTGTAGATGTGGGAAAAAAGACACCGACTTCCATGTAACTGTTCACATCCCTCTTATACCATATTGTACTTGTATACTTTGTGGCTTGTAGGAAAGACCTGCGATTTAAAATAAAAAGGGGTTTATTGGCTAGTACCAGAGCACCTCATAAAAATAGTTTTAGTGTTAGTGTCAAGAAGACACAGACATTTCTTCAAATGAGGAGACAGTTGTGCAGAATCAGCAGCTCTTATTTCTAAATCACTTAGTTCTAATAAACACAGCAGGATCTCGTGTTGTTAGGCAGTATTTGTGCTCCTGCATTTTGAATTTATATCTGTGCTTTGGGTAAGATAAGTCCAAAGCAGCATTTTATCAGCTTAATAATTTTTCTTATGCAGCTTCTGAGAAGTTTGATCTGTGCATTTGTACCAATCAATTCTCAAAACCTGCAAGTAGCTGTTGTTAATACAGAAGCTGAGTTATGCCCCATAGTGCGTAGAGTTCTAACGTGACAGCGTTGAAATGCAAAAGCTTTAACAAAAAGTTCTTTGATGAAGTAATTAAAATGCTAGAAGTTAAGACATCAAACCAGTTACATTGTCTACAAGAAAATTGAAAAAGTGCAAAAATTGGAATAGAACTACCATGTGTCTAAAACTTTGCAGGATGCCTAATGGTATTTTTTTCTGTATATTGCCAGAAAAAAAAACACGTTTTGGCATTATTAACTCTTTAAACAAAAAATGAAACTGGAAAAATATTTGCTAGGCAGTTGCCTGGGAAGTACAGACAAAGACCAAACAGAAAGCAAGTTACGAGCATGTAGAACTCAAAGGGATGGCTTGTGGGGTGGGGGTGCGTGGGGCTTTTCGTGTTTGTGTGTGTTTGTGTGTGTGTTAGTGTTAGTGTTACTACAGTGGAATGCCACTTAGGGCATTCCTGGTAATTCAGAAAGGTCTAATGAATTTTCCATAAGGACAGTTATCATGAAAAGACTTTCCTCCAAAGTTAGATACTGATTTGGGCTATTCTGTTCTATCTCTTTCTTCCTATACTTCTATTCCTATGCACTAGATATTCAGTAACTTTTTCTTGAATTCTGGTAGCTGGTTGTGTATAAATTCATTAAAACTGCAATTTCTCCCAGAGATAAAGTCTTTTTAAAAAATGTCATCAACACTTTAAATGCTTGTGATGCCCTGCTAGAATCTGTATGTTTGGTTTGCCAGTTTATTGCTAGTAGTCGTTTCCATGTCTGAACCAATGTTCAGAGCCTGGCTAATCGGCTCATATGGACAGTGCAAAACAACCCCTTGTCTGCAGCAGGATTTGAGTGGCTGGGGAGCGCTGCCTTTTCAAGGATACCCTTTGTATCCAGTGTTCTGGTTATCTGTGTCATGTGGTTGACTCTTCCCACATGCTGCCTTTCCCCCATCAGTGGACATAGTTCTGGTTTTAACATCTATTTCATTTGTTAGGTTACTTGGAGCTGTATTGCTTTAATTCTTACTTGGAGTGTTCTCTCTTTCTAAATGCAAAACAAATATTGGTATGGAGAATGCATTGTGTTTGGGTGGGTTTTTTCTGTAGGGTAACTGAAAAGAGTTGTATTTAAAGAATGCAGCTGAAGTTGGTCAGAAGTGTAATGTTAGCATTTTAGCTGTTGGGTGTGCTACATTTCGAAAGCATCTCCTCTATAGATGCTACACCTGGTTAAAAAGAAAAACCTGTTTCCCTGACAACATCACTCAACTTCTTACTGTTTTGTCTAGTTGGTAGTGTAAGTATCTAATAGTTTTTTGTTCAAAACATAATTAGTTTCCAATATGATCTTTGTTAATAGAGTGTTATTGCAACAGGGATGCTGAGCTCAGATAATTTACACAGCAGGAACAATTAAATAGCACCCTTCTCTTTGTTCTTTCCCCAGTATGGAAGTAAAGCAATCTAAAACGTAATGTGCAGTCAGTGATTTGAACCTTTTAAAGCAAGGCCAATTAATTTGCTCAGTGTATTATTCATAGCTGGTACCTCCAAGTTGCATAACTGAAGTGCTTTATCTTCTTCCAACAGCAAAAACTCCCCATTTCTTGCGTCTTCAGAGTGTGGAAGTCAACGCAGGACAGTTTGCTACTTTTCAGTGCACTGCCAATGGTGGAACAGACTCAAGTGACAGACTCTGGTTACAGGTAATTTCTTTCGTTCCTAATGCACCGAGGCCTGGAGGGGAAGGGGGAGTTCATCACTGAAAGGAATGCAGAGCATGAAAAATGATAGGGCTGTCTGTTTCATCAATATTAGATTTTATAGTGCCTTTGAACTGCTGCTTGTTCTGCTGGAGAAATTGATACTGGAAGAATTTGCTCCCTTGTTTCAGTGGGATGTCTTATTAAAAAGAAAGGTACTGTCTTGTGACTAAAGGTTAAATCCCCAAGGAAAAGCATGTGATTTCCTGGTCATGTCTGTGTTGTGCAACGTTACCCACAATGATTTTCTTGGCTTACCTCTATCACTGCTTGGTATTGTCAGCCAAAACTGCATTCTCAGATTTTAAGTCCAGGGAAGACCAGAGTGACAGTCAAATCAGATCTTTTTTATTAGAGAGGCAAAGTACCCTACCTACCATTCAGTCAATATTTTTTTTTATTATTGAGTAATGTAGCTTCTAGATGGGTGTCAAATCTTGATTTAAACACTGTTTCCAGCTCCTTTTCTTTCAGTAAAGACAGTCTTTCCCTTATCCATACGTGTAACCTTGTATAAAAACATACACCTTACTTGATCTTTGTAACAGCGGTACAAATTTAGCTGCTGTCTTGCTGCCATCATTTCAGAGTTGTCTGTTCTCTACAGCTAATAGCCTGTGTTTGGACTTAGCTTTAGGGATATCCTAACTTCCAGATCCCTTTGCTTTCCACACATGAAAAACAATATGCTTGAACTGGGACATTGTCTGTGGGAAGGAAATAAGGATGCCTAAACCAATGCCTCATGACATCACTCAGATGAAACTGCAGTACGTGGAGAAAGGAGGGAGAGGAGAGATTGAAGCAATAGTAACAGGTAGAGATTAAATTATCTATTCTGGTTGTTTAAACAATTTCAGGCTTTTACTATAGTTTTCCTCTCACATTGCACTTGGTGCAAAATTTCCCCAAACATTTCAGGAATTATTCATTTAAGTGGGACAGGTTGAACAGCTCGGTAGCTAAAAGAAAACTAGAGCTTTTTAAGTGGTTTTATTTAGTTAAGTGCAAAGACTCATATTTATCTGTATATGAATGATGAACTGTTACATCTATCCAGAAAGAGCCTGATCAGATAAAGTAGAAGGCAATGGAAATCTTTGGGATTTTTATTAGGCCTGCATGAGTATTTTCAGCCTCTGTTGTTGATACAAGGCTGATAGTTTGGTAACACTCCAGCCTCTTAAAGGCAGTATTATGGTGTTGAATTGGTATAATTAAACTCTTCTCTTTCCTAAGCCACTGAGACTTTTGAAAGAAGGATTTTTCTAGTCATGACAAGATTTTAGCACATATGGGAAAATAATGTGTTGTTATTTCATCAATTATAACTTTTCCAGGACCTTTGAACTTGCTCATAAAGCTCTTGTAAAATCAAAGATAGAATTCAATATAAGGAAATCCTGATTCCATTCAGCTCTTCCATAGATTTCAGGACACTATAATTTCAGCTTGAACTTTTTTTCAAGAAATTTAGAACACACATAAATTCTCTCCATGGCTACAATGTAATTTCTTTATTTTAGAAATTACATGTCCTTCAAAATTTTATGTAATATAAAATCATTCTTCTAAACAGTAGCAGCGATTCCAGAGTGTCTTTGCTGACATTCAATAAGTGATTCCTTATTTACACACGATTATGAGATATTCTTTTTTCTCTCCATGAAGGATAAGAAAGTAGTGACAGATTGACTTGTTGAGGAATTTGATCTGCCTGCAGGGCCGCTGTTTATTTATCCTGCCCATATAACTACAGATCCCTCTGGTAATCAGCCCAAGGTTGTGCAAATTCCAGGTGTTCCTTTGTGTAAGGACATTTTAAAAGTTGACAGGATCTCCTGCATAGCTTGGATTTGGTTTTGTACTTGTTTGCCAGTTTCCACAGATGTCTGCTGCAACTTACAGTAAGACTGATCAGACAGCTCCACGTGTGGGATGCTGCAAATCAAGGCTATGCTGAGACAGGGTTCCCAACAGGGTTAGTTGTGTTGTAGTGTACTAGGTCACTGTTGGGTAAGAGATCCCCAGGCCTTGCAGTTCTTCATCAATCAGCTGAGACCATCTGGTTTCAGGGTGTGATGTGGAGGAATTTTGTAGATGCCTGCTTACAACATCTCATGACACTGCCAGAGTACAATGAGTCAAATCTGTAATAGCCATCAGAAACATGCTGTCTTCTACCTCATGTGACTGGTTAAATGGACGTGAAAGATCCATTTGGTCCTGGTAGCAGTAGAGCTGATACTCAACTACAAAGCATCTTAATAAAAAAGACACTAAAGCCAAAATAAAATGAGGACCGTTCCCTGGAGACACTTAGGGTAGCGTTTGGGTAACAGGAATTTGGCTTTTAGTAGTGTTCTGAACAGGACATGCAGTCTCTCTGATATGCCTAGTTTCTCCACCAGTAATATTAAGCCATTTCTATCATCCTTCTGAAGGTTTGTTTCCTTAAAGTTATAAAACCTTGAGAGCTAAACCATAATAAATAAATAAATAAATAAATAATTTTGGTTGTGTGATGTTACCAGGGGCTTCTCAGCATTTCTGCTGCTGAAGTCATATCAGGAAGTCTAACTGTTTGAATTTGGCAATTCCAAAATACCATGAAATAATGACTTCCCAAAATGATTTCCGGTACCTGTCATTTTTGGGGTTTTTTCCCAATTGAGATTGTTAGTCTGCAGTACAGACAGGTAAATTGCCAGGGTTAATTCACAAACACACTAGATTCAGCAATTTTTCTGGCTGTTTCCAGTTCTGGAAGAATTTTACTCTTATGTTTACTCCTATCTCTTTTATATAGTACCTCTCAGGTTGTATGCAACAAAAGACTTCAAGTTTAGTAGTACACATTTTTCTGGTGAAAAAAATATTTTACTTCTTACAGTCTGTTCAACTGTGAGGAATGAATGTTCCTTAAAACAAATGAAAAGTGACTTGGTTGGTTAGTTTGATCTCCTTCCTTGTCTTTGCTGAGGAGCTGCTGCAAATGGCATAGATGTTCTTAGTTTGATGATGCCCAGCCTTGAAGCAATCCAAAGTGAAATCCATAGATTGTATTTTATTTCCCTCCTTATTTTTTCTTTTCTCTTTTCAAGTCTATCCCACTCTTATTCCCTATGGAATGTGACACCTGATAATTTATGGAGCATTATGAAACTTTTTGCAATTGAAAGAGTGAGGGGAGAGCCACAACTCGCAGGTTAGCATCCCAAATTAGACTGCTGAGCCATGAAATTTGCTTCATGATGCTGTGATCAGTATTTACTCTTTCGGGAGAGGGAAGACAGAAAGCTGTTTACCTGTCCCATTGCGTGGTGCTTCTCAAGAAAAACAATTCCCTTGCTCCTCAGAGGCAGCCGTGCACCCCGGTGCACGGGCTGTGATTGCAGGCTTGTCAGGTAATTTGACAACAAATTACAGGCATTTTCAGTGGTACCATTTCAAGTTAAAGTCAAACAAAAGGACTAAAGAAAACAACGCAGTATCATGCAAGTTTGTTGTTGTAACAAGTGTCTAATTAATAAGGACATTGGCTGGATTGTGTGTTTATGAATTCATGTCCTCATTAGCTTATGTTCCAAACATAAACATACCTTAGAAAGAAATCTGATGACACTAATGAAGGAATGTTTATAATTAGCAGATGTGTCCCATCTGCTTACGTTTTCTTTATCACATCTGTGGACAACACAGGTTACTGTCAGCAAGAAATAGCTTTTTTCTATTCCATTGAATGATTGAGCAAAAATGCCATTCCTGTGCTCTTCCCTGTGCTCCTATTGCAAGTGCTGTAACAATTGCTGCAATTTTTTTATTTTTTATTTTTATTTTTTATTTATTTTTTAAAAAATAATTTTTAAAAAAAATTTTTATTTTTAAAATTAATTTCTCCTTGAAACTATAGGCTCCAGAAGTTGACACCAACAATAAGGTAAAGCCCTAGGCACTAAAGGAGCTGAGAATCCCAAGGGGTGGAAATACACTTCAGAAAAAAAAAAAACCCAACCCACATGTTTGTAGGTGGGAGCCCAAGTTAAAATTCGGGGAAAAAATTAACATGTGGAACACAGTTAATGGTCAAATGAAAGCTGCTGAGACAATGCCTTCTGAAAAGCTTGTGCTAGTTATTAGAATTTAGTAAATTGGCACAATAAATGCAAATCTGTACTATAGGAGTAAGAGGGTAGAATTCTTTTTTTGGTAGTATAAACTGCCAAAATTACATAAAATTACAGAATACCAGGTTGGAAGGGACTTCAAGGATCATCTGGTCCAACTTTTCTTGGCAAAAGGTCCATCTGGATAAAAACAGCCTAGACAAGATGGCCCAGCCCTTATCCGGCCAAATCTTAAGTATCCAGTGTTGGGGAATTGACCCCTTCCCTGGGGAGGCTATTCCAATGGCTGATAGTTCTCATTGTGCCAAATTTTCCTCTTGTGTCCAATCGGAATCTCCCCAGAGTAGCTTGCACCTATTACCCCTGTGGCTTTTCCATGTGACCCTCTGTAAAGAGAGAGTCTCTGTCTTCTTTGTAGCTACCCTTTAAGTACTGGGACATGTTGATGAGGTCACCCCTCAGCCTTCTTTCCTCAAGGCTGAACAAGTAACGTTCTGTGATTCTGTCGGCCTTTCCTCACATGTCAGGATTCCTGCTCCTTTGATGGTCCTGTTGGCCCTTCTCTAGCCTGTTACATGTGGTTTTTGGACAGTGAGGACCAAAACTGAACACAGTAATTCCTTTTGGTGCAACCTAAAACATTGATAAACCAAACAGTTTGCTTTCCACCTACATCTTTGAGCCAGGAATCTAAACTGTAGCTTGAAAACCAGAATGAAATTTAGAAATACGCTTACTTAAAGCCAGGTAAATTTCTTCCAGTGCAAGCCCAAGGTATACACATAGATAGGTTTTCTTCTCTGCAAATGTATGAAGTTTGAACTGTCATGTATTGAATATTTACATATATGAATTACCATGTTTAATAGTAACTATAATTAAATTTAGTATCGAGTGAAAATGGCTTTAATGTTAAAATTAATGTTTCCAAGACAGTACTTTGGAAGAAGTTGTGCCTTTGCAGCCTTAAAAGTTTGAACTTCTTGAGCCTACCTTTTTTAAGCTACGTGCCAACATTTACTTTTTTTCCTACACAATCCCCATCTTGTTCAGTATAATGGACATTCTTAGTTGAAAAATAGCTCCTTAATATGCGAGTTCCTTCACACAAGTATATTTAGGGCTTCGCTTTGCTAACTAAATATTATACAAATCAATTTCCCATTCATTTTCTAATGGAATCTTTTCAGGTAATCATAGCGCTTCACAATATTAAGTTGTTTCTGTGGGATGGATTGATACGATCTTCAGTTTTAGAGTTGAGGAACACAGAAACTGGTAAACAAAAGCATAACATACTCCTCCTTACTTTTGGAAACAGTCTCTGAGACATCTGGACCTGATTCTCTGCGCCTAAGGCACCAAGCACTTTCTGTGCTTCAGCATCTGTTGATCTTTGCTGCAGTTAAGGAGTGGCCAGTTAACCTCAAAGGCCAAAATTAGGCATGCAGAATGTCAGTATACAGTTAGAAGAGTCCTGCAAAGATTTTAAGTGACGTGACATAAGGTGTCTCTGGCAGAGGCGCATCTGTTAAATCGTGGAATGGCAGATTTTGCAATTGGCCTGTTTGTTCCTCAGCTTCTATCATGTTCCTCAGCTTCTATCAGATGGGGTGTCAGATTAGCAGGGTTGCTTGCCTGTTCCCGTGTAATGTCTCAGTGTAGGGGAAGAGATAAACATCCTAGGAACCTGCCCAAATCCTTCCACGCACCCTGCCTCCCAGGGAAGCGCTGCCTCAGAGCATGTTTCAGTATGGCCTCATGAAATAGCTCCCCCCAGCACAGTAAGGCCATTAGTGCCAGAGCAAAGCACGGAGCCTTTGTTTGCATTAACATGTTCCCAAGCTCAGCAAAATGAAGAGATAAGCAGTGCAGCCAGCAAACTCTCTGACCCGCCTGAGAACTTGCCACTTGATAACAGCTATTAGCTGCAGCACAGTTAAAACAAATCAGCCCTTGTCCCTTGCCTCTTGTTGGGAACCAAAAAGGACTGTGGTGTGTTAACCCTGCCTGAGTACCAGGTGCCCACCAAAGTTGATCACTCCCCTCCTTAGTAGGACAGGGAAGGGAAGAAAACAAAATGGGGGAAAAAAACCCTCATAATCAAGATAAAGGCAGTTTGATAAAGCAAAAGGCCTCACATGGGAGCAAAGGAAAATAGAAAGATTTATTCTCTACTTCCCATCAGCAGGCTATGTCCAGCCACTTCTGGGAAGCAGGTCTCCACTAGGCAGTGGTTGCTCTTGAAGATAAATGTTGTAATGAGTTCCCCCCACTTGCTCTTCCTTTCTTTTAGCGCTCTTGCTGAGCAGACTTCATATGGTATGGAATATCCCTTTGGTCTTGCCCACTCCCAGCCTGCTGGTGTGGTTGGAATGTTGAAGAGAGCATTGGTGCTGTGCCAGCACTGCTCAACAGTAACCAAACCCCTGGTGTGCTACCAACACCTTGCTGGCTACCAACACACAGCACTGTGAGGGATGCTGTGGGGAAAATTAACTCCACCTCAGCCAGACCCAATGCAACTGATTATAATGGATAATAGCGCTCTGTGGAGACAAGTTACTGGATGTCTACCCTGGGAATCAGTACTGGGACATGTACTGTTTAACCTCTTTGTTACTGAGCTGGGCAATGATAGAGTGCACTCTGCAAGTACGCAGGCAGTACAAAGTTGAGAGGAGTGACTGATGCACCAGAGGGTCGGGCTGGAGAAATGAGCAGAAGACTGTTGCTAGGAGGTTGAGGGAGCTGATCCTGCCCCTCTGCTCAGCAGTGGAGGAGACACATGTGGAGTGCTGGCTCTGGTTCTGGGCTCCCCAGTGCAAGAAAGATACCAGCATGCTGGAGCAGGGTTAAGGGGCCAGAGGATCTGATGTGAAATGACAGAGCTGGGAATCTTTATTCTGGAGAAGGGAAGGATCAGGGGAGATCTTGAAAGGAGTAGAGATGACAGAGCCAGATTCTTCTCAGTGATAACCAGTGCCAGGACAAAAGGCAATGGGCAGAAGCTGAAATACAGGAAATTCCATTTAAACATAAGGAAAAAAAATGCTGTGTTCAAACACTGGAACAGGCTGCTTGGAGAGGCAAAGGCATCTCCATCCTTTGAGATATTAAACATGCAGCTGGATGTGGCTATGAGCAATTTGCTGTAGTTGACCCTGCTTTGAGAAAGGGAATAGGACTACACAGTCACCAGAAATCCCTTCCAAAAGCAGTTATTCTGTGTTTCTGTGAAAACAGTTTAAAAAAATCACTGTTCTTGTTTGTAGCATTTGGCAACTTTACTGATAAGGAAATACTAAAATGGAGTTTCTTGGGTGAAGTGAGATGTTTGCCTGCATACACACATTGGTTTTCAGAAGATGATGGGATTTCTCTTTTTTCCCCATTTCAAACTCTTGGTCTGTCTCTTCGGTTCATTTCTGTTTCTGTCAGCGTACGCTTCTTATTTCTTCCTTCACTTCTGACCGTCATAAAGGAGGAGGAAGGAGATTCTCAGCAACAAGAGCACACAGAGGAAACCCAGCCAAGCAGTTGGGATGGTGTTTTGGTTGTCAGTGAACACTGACCTACCTATTAAACCTCTGATCATACTCAAATCCCAGCATTTTATGAGGGAGGAGTAGTACATAGCTGGGACTGTGTCAGAAATACAGAATCATCTCTTCGTGCAGAGGCTGCCATCTAGTACCACGTATAAAATCCTAGTAGTATAGGAAGTGGCAAAAAGAAGCTCCTTTTCATATGATTTACAAAACTGAAGTAAAGAGGCAAAGAACAGGTACATAGCAGCATCTGTGCCAACAGTGCATTCTGTTATCTGCGTATCCCTGTTCTTCCTCACTTACATAATTTTTACAGCATATTTTTATAAACATTTGCATACAGTATTGTCTTACCTAATTGGGTTTGTGTTAATTTTCATTCTGCTTGAGGTTTAATTTGTCTAGACTGTCACAGTGGTTTTTTAGGAGGCAAGTCTCAATTTTTCCAATTTTCCAAACCTTGATAAAATGTACTAGATGGATTTAGTTTAATTTACATATTCTTTTTCCCTAAAGAGAGTCATAAGAAAAAAATTTCAGAAATCTCAGCTTTTGAAACATCAATTCAAAGTTTTTGTGGGTTTTTTTAAAGAATGCTCACATGTATTAGAAATCCTGTGCCAAAGTTTTGCAGTGGAATTATCTATGTTTACTTTAATTGTTCCACTCTAGCTGTGGAGCAAATGTGTATACTAAAAGCTTTATACTTAAAGACAGTGTATATTTATTTTGTATGAAATGTCAGATACATTTTTGAACATGTATACCAAAACTTCCAAACCATTCTCTGTTACTTCCAAACCATCCCCTGTTAAAAGAGTTTTTAGGTTAGATGCTGGGCCTTTGAGGAAGACAAATGCATTGCTTATGTGAGAAGCTTTGTTGTGAACACTTAACATCTCTTCCCTCTGGGCAATAGGGCTGGAGCTTCATCACAGGCAGTACAATCCATTTTTTTTCTTCTGTCTATTGGAACGCAATCTCTAATCAGGGACAGAATCACAGAATCACTTAGGTTGGAAGAGACCTTTAACATCATGGAGTCCAACCACAGCCTAACCCTGCCTAGTCCACCTCTAGACCACATCCTCAACCACAACATCTACATACCTTTTAAATACCTCCAGGGATGGTGACTCCACCACTTCCCTGGGCAGTCTGTTCCAGTACTTGACTGCCTTTTCAGTAAAGAAATTCTTCCTGATATCTAAGATATCTAATCTAAATCCCGCCCCCTC
>VZTU01034154.1:341829-375464 GCA_013400835.1 Zapornia atra | reverse complement strand
TCTCTACAGCCTTCTTGCAGGTAGTTGTAGAGAGCACTAAGGTCTCCCCTCAGCCTCCTTTTCTTAAGACTAAAAAGCCCCAGCTCCCTCAGCCGTTCCTCATAGGACTTGTGCTCCAAACCCTTCACCAGCTTCATTACCCTTCTCTGGACACGCTCCAGCATCTCAGCGTCTGTCTTGTAGTGAGGGGCCCAGTACAAGAGGGGATAACACCAGCCAGACTTTTCTGTCTGGGCCTACAGTTTTATTCTTGTGTATGTTTAGATTCGTTTAATCTTACTCTCTTACAGAGGAGAGTTCTCTTACAGAATCTTCAATTATTAGTGATATCAGAGACTAGGATAAGTTAATTGTGGACTGTTAATGATAAATTCCAGTGAATATATGCCAGAAACAGAAAGACATATGGAAATTAGTGTATCTGTGAGGTATTTTGACTTGTTTCAGTGATGTTTCTGAGCTGACCAGAAGAAACCATCCAGCCCACTGGTTTTACTAGTAAACTATGTGCAGGTGAATTTACAAAATGTGTTTGGACTGTGGTAGGAACATACAGTAAAGGTGACTTTCCTCCCTGGACACTCCCTTTTCCTTATAGGTTAGTGTCAGTGAGGCTGAGTAGCACATCAGGTGCTGTGCCCTCTTATCACTGGCATGACTCAGTGCTGAGATTGCTTTAGGACTAAATTCTCAAATTCAGGGAACTGACATACTTTCAGAAGTATTGCAAGTAGGTTACCTACCTGTCATCCTCCTATTCTTGCATCCAGGCACAATGAAGTCTTTTGGACTGGTTCTTGCAGAGGATTTCTGCATGTTCCCTAGAAAAACAAACCATTGCATGAACAGAGAAATGGAGGCCAGCTTGCAAAGTCAGGGCCCCAGTACCATCACAGGTGGATGTTAGACTGACATCATACGTCCACCTGCTTCCTGTGTTGCATAGCTGGGGTTTGTGCACAGCTGAGAAAGCTAAAATGCCTAATGATGCAAAAGGTACTCTGAATCTGTATTCTGGCATTATGTTACTTGTATGAGATGATGCCACTGTCATAGTAGAGACAAAACATGAGCCTTATTATCTTGTGCTCAGAAACATTGCAGAAGGTTTGGCCAGCAAACCTCCTTTACCAAGTAAGCCTCCCGATCCACCAGGACTGCCCTGCCCAGCATTAGAGCCAAATATGGGTAACCATGAAGAAATGGCAGTGTGTTTTGTTATTTATAATTTAAAAAATGAAGATAATGGTAAAATTAAATTTCACTCCTATCCTCATGAACCAGCTCCACAAGTCCTAAGTGATAAGGATACTTAAAATGTTACCCAAAATACTTTATTTTTGTGAAAATACCTGACAGAAGCAGCTGTGAAGTTTTACAGTATGACAATAGTCAAAGCCTTTAAATCAGAAACTCTTCAGATCAGTGAGTACTGCAGACCACATTGGTGGTGATACCCAAACAGGAAGCTAAAAACTTTAGTGAATGTGAGCAAATTTGATCATTTTAATTCAAGAAAACTAAGCAACCCTTGATACAGTAGGATAGAGGGGAGTGATGTGCTTGTCTGCAGTGGTTTGCAAGGATTGATGGTGGGTGTTGTGGAAACAGCCTGAGCTGACTCAGTTCACCTGGGCTGGATGCCTGGGGAGGTTAACTCTGGACTGGCCAGAACCAGGACAGGGGTGTTCTTCAGCAGCAGTCCAGCAGAGGTGGGTGCTGCTCTGCCAAGAGTGTGCTTGCGACTCTAAAATATGCATTGTGTTTTCAACTAGTATACTAGCTGTTCCTGCTCATGAATGGAATGTGGAGTCCAAAAACTTTGCATATTTTAATATTGGTATTAAAATTTTTGCCATTGAAAAAGACTTTTTATCACAAAAATATGATTCTCAGTCCTCTCGCTCTTTGGTAAACTCCTGTGACCAAAGGAGTTTTTTGGGAAAAAAAGTAAGTCTGAAAAATTCATGAGCTGTAGCAGTTTTGCTTTTAGAGGTACACTGGAAACTGTGAAATTCACTGGGACCTTGGTTGCTGACAACAGGGCAAAACCTTAAGCCAGCTGGAGACAGCTTGGCACAGTCTGTTAGAGAGTAACCTGAAAAACGAGTAGACTTCGATCCTCTTCATTTGCTGTAGATGCCCTGTTGCACCTTTATCTCTGGAGTCAGAAGCACCACCTAAGAGAGTCATTGTGATCTTTATTTAACAAGGATGATACAAAACTTGTATTCTGGACAAAAAGCTTCAGGTAACAGGTAGTTATTTCTTCTTCTTTTTTCCCCCTGTTTTAGAACTGTGTTTCAAGTATTCAGAAAATACCAGGTACTAGTGAATGAACATCATATACTGATGTGCAGAAATTTTGCTTACCCACAGATATTTCTGGATATATGTAAGTTAGAGGGGATGCACATAAATCTATCCCTCTCCTCCATCCCTATCCATCCCCACATATGCTCTCATTTGATGAGGTGACCCATAAGAAAAGTCGTTCTGGGGTTGTCTGTATCAGTCTTAACCCGTTTGGCATTCTAACCTGAGTTTGAAAATGAAGCGACCCAAGTAGTGTTCTCGCTTCAAGAAACTCCATTTGATTTTTCAATCTTCCAGTTATTCTGGAAGGCTATAGTACATGGTGATTAGCAAAACTTGGGGTTAGTGGAACAGTCGCCCTGTGCCACAGTGGGGCTGGATAAACCCAGCTTGATTTTAAAGAGAGTGTTAGGTTTGTCTGCTTCTGGACCCTGAAGACATCCTTGCTATGAAGCAGAGTTCAGCAGCAGCCAAATCACTTAGAGACATACAAAGTAGGCAATTGGTGAAGTAAATTCAATAAGCTTTCTGTGCTGTGCTCTTGGACCTTTGGGAGAAAGAAACAGTGACCTTTACAATGAATCCTGTAGTTAAAATGTACCAGCTTACTGCTGGGAGGTGTCATGCTCAACTTGCAGTTGAATGGAGGTTTCTTTTATAAGACCAAGGTCTTTTGAAGCTGTTTTGAGGCAAAGAGAACCAAAATAAACATTAAATCACATGAAATCCAAAGAGAAGTTGATAGGAAGGAGATAGAGCATCAGAAGAGGTGTTTGTTGGGGGTGGAAGCTGTTAAACTACATGACAGACTCAGTAATGAAGACGGAAATGGCTCTACATTAGCTTCTCTGTAATATGAACCAATGTGTCCCTAACTTACTACTGGTTATTACTGCAATGGTTGTCTTTATTCACAAATTGCACTGTCATTGCTGAGGGGTTTCTTACAGCTTTCTTTAACCTTAGGCATGCCTCTCTTCTTGCTATTAATTCCTCCCATTTCAGGGGGCCACTGAACAGGGTTTTTTGACATCAGGTATGTATGTGCTTCTTTTTTGGCTACTTCTTCCTTGCCTGTGTTGTAGGACTCGGTATTGCTTTGGTTTTTCCTGGTATTCCTGTTGTTTCTTATTTTGGGTCATCCCCAGAACTTGCAGGTTGGACTTTCTTTGTCCCATGCTGCTTTTCTTCCCAACAAGGTAACAGTTCTCCAGGGAATGGGATATGACCGCACTGGTTTGTAACTGTTCTGTTATGCACTTTGAGTAGAAAAGGCAGACAGGTACTCTGCCTTGTGTGTACCAATTAAAATTATGCTAATGATCTTGACTTTATTATTTTCTCCCCATCATTCTGCTCCTTCCCAGCCCCCCTGTAAACCCAGCATCTCCAGTACTCCAAGCCATAGTATTTAAAATACTATGTATGTTCTCTTCATTTTATAGCATGGTGTTCCTCCTAGCTCTTGAAATTTTTAATGCAAATAAAAAGATGATGAGAAGTGCTTAGTGTTACCTATTTCAAAGAGTTAAGATATAGTATGAGATTAAATGACTTTATAAGTAGGGCTACAGGTTCAGCAAAACACCTAGCAGATACATGGATCATTGCCATAATTTCTATCCAAGGTAAAAAACCTCTCCACTAGAGAGAGATTTCCTAGTGCTCTGTTTTCTCCAGATGTTGCTAAGGATGTAGTTCCCTCTAAGTCAGTTGATATTCTGTTGTATGCTTTGAAAGATGAAGGGAAGGAAGATGGGGAATTTTCATGTATTTTGTGAGCACTAACAAGATGTTAGAGAATATTAACTCTTACCAATTGATCTAGAATTTAATGTTAAAAATAAAATACTGAGAAGGGTTTGGGTGTGGTTTTTTTTTTTTCTTTGTGAAATCTCTGTGTAGTAATAACAGACTTGCTCCTTTCAGAATTATACAAAACTGTTCCAGTATATTAAGTACAGAGTAACTGCTTTGAGTAAGTTATACTGAGTATGTCGACTCCATAAAATTCAATGTCTTTGCTTATTTTCTGTATGTTTAATTGTATCTTTAGGTAGATGTCACTACTTACTATTTGATAATGTGACTGCATGATGTGTAACTTCAGTAACATCTTCCAGTATTACCTGGCAGCTCCAACTAGCATTTAGGCTTAGTCATAAAAAATAAAGATTTATGGAGAGCTATCTGATTTGAAGAAAGGCTCAGTTATCGAACATTAAAATACCAAAAGCTGAAATCTTTCTTGAAAGGTAAAATAATAACTTTTTGCTTGAATGCCCATTAGTTACACATGCAGAGTGCAATTCTGGTTCATAGCAAAAGAATTCCAAATTGGACAATAATAATATTTTTCCAGCAGGGCCTCGTTACTTGAATGAAATACACTTGTTAACTTACAGAGATGGAATAAATACAGGATAATCACACAGATCTGTGGTGGTTCTAATCTAGACTGACAGTCGTCTTGGTTATGAAAGCAGCTCTAGAAATTCAGAGGTAGATCCGACTGTCTTAATTATTGGAGTGATATGAACTCTGTGAAGCAATTTTGTTGAGGTATTAATTACTATTTGATTTGGATTCTATACATCTTTTAAACAAAATCACTTCTGGCAGTGCTGATGTTATTTGAGATCCCACTGGTATGCCTCTAATCACAATTTTATAAATGGGCATACTTGAAAGTGGGGTAATGCAAACCCTTCCTTTCATTAAGTGCCTGAAAAGCTGCTTAATCTACCTGCACGGACAGAGGGTGACTGACCGATGGTTCCTTTTAAGTCTCTTCTGGCAAAATTGTTGAAACCTGCCTGGAGAGTGACTAATGCAGTTGTAGTGCTGTGTCTAATATCCCAGAACTCCACTCCCTTTGAATTACTGCTGCATTTTTGTTAAAAGTATTTCTGAAAGGTTTAATACATATTTTGTTGCTACTAAATTGCTGTTCATTTAGAAGACTTAAGAGTTAGTTCACTGCCTAAAAGAGACTGTAAGTCTAATTTAAATAAACATCAACCTATTTCTTTTCATTCTAGCTTGCCTAAAACGGGAAAATAATGTGCATTTTAAAGTGCTTTAAGCTGTCTCTGTATCCCTATAATGTGCTGGTATTAGGAATATGGATTTTCAAGCTGTATATATCCTCAGGTTAAATTAAGATTCTTTTTTTAAATCCCCCTATAAATTAAATAACACATTGTTTAATAGAAAATGTATTCTTAGAAGTGATTTACCGGTTACATATTTTCATCAGTTGGTTTAAGTAACATTTTTAGAATATGTGCCTGTCTTTTTATAAAAGCTTCCTCTGAGCATTTGAAAACGTACGGGCTGCTCAGCAGCCAGTGCAATCTGCTATTTTCATTTTTGGATCTCAACGTCTGGCAGCCTTTGTTTCGTGGTCAAAATTCTCCAGCTCTTAAGAAGGTTTGATAGCTCTGCCCTGGGGACGTGGCCTTTGTAGTCCAAGCAGGTCTAGCATTAAATGATTACGGCAGTTTCCTCTTTCCAAAGAATGAAGTGTCCTGTTCACACAGTTCCCCGAGTCCCAGAGGCAGAGAGAGCTAGCAGACTTAATCTGTACTAAAGCCTCCATCTTTAACTTGGCAAAAGCTGGACTAAAGTAAAAAAAAAGAATTGTCTTTATTGTTCAATTGTATTTCAAACAAACAAGCACCCATAAAGCAGAAGGATACTACAAAGTTGCTCCAACAAAGTTTTTCAGTGGGTTTTAATATAGAATACCACAGTGTTACATTGAATTTTAGAGTTTCCTGAAACGGAATTAGTAAATTACAGCCTTGTTCCTCCCCCGCCCCCCCTTTAATTTTCAATAAGATATGGTACAGTTGTGAAGACTCGGGCTTCCACATAAAAACTGGTGATTGATAAGAACAATCAGTAAATTTCAAAATCTGAGTTTAATATTTTAATGGCTATAATTAGTAAAACATTAGATTGTAAGTGATAGCTTTTATTTTTGAGACTTCCAATTGTTGCATTAGTGAGTGTTAAAAACAGTTTTATGAATGCTACTGCTACTACTACTAATAAGCAGGATGTACTAATATGTTTGATAAAGTTAAGTAAATTGTTCCTAGCCATTCTGAATGAAATAGCTGTTGATAATCTTCACTGAGAGCTTGTCATTTGTCATCCAGTGTATTTAAAGAGGCCCCTTTAAATGTGCAAACCAAATATTATTGACATTCTCCTCCAAATTTTGGCTACTTAACTAACCTATAAAATTGACTGCTGCTCTACCTGTGCAGCTTCCTGAGGACACTGTGAGGTAAGTCAGAGAGCAAACCATGAATCCCAAAGAAAGGGAGCAAAGCTGGCCGTGTGATACAGCTGAAACAGAAGCCATCCTGTATTCGCATATCAAATTTTAAATGCCATCTTTTTCAGAATAAAAATATAGTCTTTTGCCATTTGTACCTTGCTGAAATAAGTGTTTGAGGGAGGTTGTAGGTGTGGGTTGTTCAGGTTGGTTTGCTGGGGGGGATGAGGTTTGGGTGGGTGTGGGTTTTTTTACTATGCTGTTTCTTTTTTTTTAAAATCCACTTCTCCAATGTTTGTGGATTGAATTGTACTTGAATTCATTGCCTTCATTACCATTCTTTTATGCTCAGGCTTAAATCAATTAGGCGTCTCTCCTACTCATTTGCTGTTGTCCCAGAAGAGAGGGAAGACTGGGTCTCTTGAGCTATATTTTTCTTCTTGTGGAAAGTAAAGCAATTAAGTTTCTTAGTCTTTGTCTGTTCCAGACACTATGTTTTCCTTAAAAATATTTTTCCCAAAGTGACTAAAGAAAAAAAATCTGGGTTTTTTTTTCTCCTTTGAGTTCTAGTAGGAAATGTCATGCCAATGATTTCTGTGGGACGCTCTGAGTTCTAACATATAATTAGACAATCTATACTTTGCCTCTTTGAGTTTGTAATGTTTAAGAGAAGTCAGTCAAGATAATCTTTATTAATAATATTCTCACATATATTTTACAGGTGTGTTATAATAATAATAATAATAAAGGCTTTCTGTTCTGGAGCTCGTTCACGAATTTTGAAGCCACCATTAATAACCTGTTTCACATCTGGATTTCAGCGGGGGGCAGAAAGGCTGAAATCCTCCATAGAGCCAAGCTGAGTTACATTTAAAGCTCATGTAGCTTGTTCTTTGGAACAAAATTATGTTTGCCACTGAAATCCACTTCAACTTCTCTCTTTTTCAGTCGAAGTTATTGACACGTGAATGGATGGCATGTGTTGCTTGGCCATATAGTCGATTATTTGATCAAACTAAGACTTCCTGTTTTAGAACAGCAGTTAAGACATTTGAAATGAGGCAAGATTAGTGTGTTCGAGAATAAGCAGAAGGTGAAAAAGATTATGGGCACCCGTGGAATAATAATTTGTTATAAATGCTGCAATGCATTGATCAATTCCAATTTTCATTTCATATGCACAGAAATAGATGGGAAGTATGTCTTGTGGGGCCGGGTATTTGAGCAGTTCCCTTCATGGACTGCTGGCAGTTTCTAGGGCAACCCAGGCTGTGTTGTTGAGGAATTCTAGTGGCCTGTGGGATGTCTGAGGTAGCTGGCGTGGTTGGAGTCAGTCCTTTATGTGAGGTCAGCGGGACTGTGCGTGTGTCATACCTTTCCATGGTCTCCTCTTCACGGACTGCAGATTAAGGCAGAAATTATACTGCCTCATGTCATTTCCTGGTCCTTTCCCTTCACCTCCTTCTCCCTTCACCAGCATCCCATAGCTTTTGTTGACAGCAAGAAAGAAGTCTTAAAACATTTACACAGTCCTTCAGTTGCATTCTAATTTGGGAGAGTCCTGGGAAATGCTGGATGCGGGTGTCCCAAGTGGAAGGGCGGGTGTGCTGTGCGGCCTGGAGTATGCAGGGCCTTGTTCACTCTCTAAATGAGCTTGAGCTAGTTTCGGTACTAGAATTAATGACAGTGTGTGGAGGTACGTTGTTCCCAAGAGAATAACTTACCCTATTTCTTGGCAGGGTAAATAGCCAGTGTTGTAAAACTTCCTTATATTGTGACTAGAAAAAAAGGAAAAACTATCATGGGTGGATGGAATGCAAGCACTGGGCCTGGCTGTGTACCGAGGCCTTAAAGGGAGCCTGAAAGCTGCAGAAATAGGCTTTAGAGCCATGTGGTTTGTGACTGGTCAACAGCTCTGATGATAAGGGTTGATCAGGTATTGTCTGAAGTAAAAAATGACGTTGCTTTTAAGGCAGATTCATTTTCCGGTATCATAGTTAACAAGCTCTGCTTGCTTCCTGCTATCTGCAGCCATTCTTGGCAAAACTAGTAAAAAATAGTAGTTTTTAAATAGTAGTTTGAAATATTTCTTTCCGAGTTCTGCTTTCATTAGCTGCTGTGCCATGTCAGAGAAGCTGGTTTGTCAGCAGCTCAGAACTGAAGGAATTTTAAGGAGCTGGCAGCTATCTGAAGGAATACTCATGTAGTAATTTAAGACTGGGTAACTGTTAAGGTCTGATATAACATTTATTTTCAGGGAAATTACAAGCATCACCCACGTTTATTTTTGAAGGGAAATAACTCTACCTTAGTGTGCATAGAAATCAGTATTTACTGTTAATTATGCTGCTTTTTTGGCATGATTAACTCTGCCTTTTGTGATTTATGGATGAGTTTAATTTTATGTGGCTGGTATTTGAAACATTTTATAACTGGTATTTTAAAGGCACTTTTTATATGGTGGCAAGTAAAGGCCATAACAAACTGAGGTCGGTATTTCCTGCATAGGTCTTAACTTCTGCTGGACAAAGTCTATGGCAGAAGAACAGACATCACCTGCTGTGTTGATGCTTTATAGAAGGTTGGTAGCACAGGACTCTTGCCATGCTGAAGCTCCTCAAGGCAGAAAAAAACCTACTAAAAATAACCAGTAGCATTATGTAGCATCAGACTACAGTATCAGCGTATGCTACACAAGAGTTTCTTTTGGGAGGTGCTTGTTGGGGTTCTCCAGTTTCTTGTGATGTTTTGATAATGGCCATAGTCTTCACTTTGTTGAAATGCATATGTTTCTGTAAAAAGAGCATCTCTTGTTTGCTTGATTGAGTAAATGCTGTCACTGGGTTTTGTATAGTTTTATGGTGGCTTTTTTAGCCAGCTCTAGTGATTTGTTGATTTTACATTTTAGGAGGGTTTCTGAATGTTCATAGTGCATGTGACCTATATCATGGGCAGGCAGAGAATGAGTTCTGATGCGGATCTGCGAGCCAGATCTCTCTGCCCTCATCTTTATGTCAGAGAACATGGCAAGACGTCATCTCTGTCCTCTTCTGTCTGCTACCCTCCTTTTTATCTCCTCCAGCCGTGCACTGGATCACATGATGGAGCAGGCTGGCAGAATGGGATTTATACTGGGCTTTGTGTTCCTCAGTTGTTATGTGGCTCATTTTCTTGTGCCACTTATTCAACATGCTGAATTGAGGGAGAGATGCTGCACTGAGGCAGAAGCTGCCCAGTTCCCAGCACCATGCTGAGGAGGTGGGAGATGGAGACCACTTCAGCCTTGTTGGTCATTTGCCTGGTAAATCTGTGCCTAGTCTCTTCCACTGAGTCACTGATAAGCCCGTGCATAGGTGCTGCTGTGTGAGAACCATCCACTGACATTTCCGTGCAAGCTGTGCAAGATGCATACGCCAGGTCACAGTTGTGGAGGGGAAGAGAAAGTGGACACTGAATATGCCAGCTTTCATGTTTCTTTAAAAGAAAAAAACCCTTTAAATATTTGTGTAAAGCAAGCCAAGCAAGTAAATGTTACATTGCTCTTAAATCTTTCTATTAGTTAATCTATAAAGAGTTGAAAGCAGCTGTTCCAGATGAGTGGTTGCCCACTGATGATGAATGGTTTAACTCATATGGGAAGGCAGTAAAGTCTCACACAGCGTAAACATCTGTAAAAGTAACACACAGATTTCTGCCTTTATTTTCCCTCTCCTCTTGGGGGACATGAGAGAAATAAAATTGGGTTTCAGTATTTTTTTAAATTACCGACTAACAATATTCTTTGTTTCTTTGCCTAGGGTATTTATGTAAGGGATGCACCTTTGAAGGACATAAAAGTGTTCAACGTTCGACGGTTTGTAGCTCTTTTTAGTGTGGTAAATGCCACGAAGCGGGATGCTGGCAACTATCGCTGCATGATTCGGACAGAAGGAGGAGTTGGTGTATCAAACTATGCAGAACTGATAGTCAAAGGTACTTTCAATAAAAATACCAGTCTTTGCATGCTCAGGGTATGGAATAAGGACCTGTAATGGTCAATTCAGTAAGAGTGTCGCCCATAGCCTGCGAAAATCCGTTGATATAATCTTAAGAGTCTGTCCAGCTGCAATAGGAGAATAACCAAATGAGCCAGGGCAACTACTTACTTGTTGAGTGTTCTTTTAAAGAATTCCCCAAAATGCACTGTTTACAGCTACATGTTTTTAAGAGTATATTTGCAAGTTGTTTTTAAGGTATGAACATAATACTGGCTATTTACCTCCTTCATGGAGTCTGCATTCTAAAAATATATTTACTGCAAAATATGAAAGATTTACATTAAAATGAATACATAGAATACACATATTCCAATATAGGGAGGGATTTTTAAAAAACAGCAGGAATCACTTAAATGCAAATAGAATGCGTACAGATACGTCCATCCTTAGTATAGAAGACTACACAAAACCTAGTTTTTTAAACATTCATTGCATTTAAATAACATTTTGATTGCTTCTTACTTTTATACTAGCATTTTTGAGAAACAAAATTATATTTTTGTTCTTTCAGAGACAAACTCAGGCTCTGTAGCACCTAAACTGCAGAGCCACATTATTGTGTTATGTGTTGTGCCTTTCCGGTCTATTCTGTGCCTTAACAAACAAGAAGTGTGATGAAGGGCTAAAGACATTTTTCTTCATTCTGAAAATAATCTGATCTGTATTTTTTAGGAGTGAGCAAATAGCCTAAAACTAAATCCATCACAGATGTGGAATTTTCCTCTGGGAATTAGGAAGGACACACTTGCATCTATTATGTATCTTCTAATTTTAGAAACAGTATCCTTTGTTGGTTAGGACTTTCTTCTTTTGGGGATAGCAGTCAGGTTATCATGGATGCTATCATTACAGCTGTTCTAATAGAGTTAAAGAAATTTAGAGGCTAAGGAGTAACAGGAGCAAGAAATGAATTTTTTTTGTAGAATTTGTCACTCTGCTTTCCAAATTCTGCTATAGGGTTTATCTTCTGGGCTGAGATACAAATTAACCACTCTTATTACTTAGTGATCTAATTAAAAAATCATTACCTATTGCAGGGTAAGAGCTTGTACAGTTTTGGTTGCAGACAGCAGACTGGATAAAGGGCTTTGTTATTAGTTGATCTGGGATTTGCTCTTTTCTTTCTCCTAACTCTTTTAACTATTCTGTATATTTATAAACCTATATGGGATTTGTCAGGATTTTAAAAATATGTGATCTTTTTCCTAAGGGCAATTTATATCTGTGGTAATTAGCAAGGTGTGGGATAACTGTTACATCTGAAAATGTATCAGGGGTGTTGTTTCAGAAGTCAGTATAGGAAGCGTGAGTATGAGAAGCTAGCAGTAAAGGAGCAGTTTGAAGGACAGGAGGCACAGTGGCATAAATAAAGAATCAGGTTAAGACATTAAAAAAGCAAAGTGATGTGTTTTAGAGAAAATGGGGAGAAGCAGGACAAGGAGGAGGCTGTGAATAACCAGTGTTACAACATGACAAAACAAAATTGTAGTATGAAAACTTAGATGAACTATTTGAATGGACAGATGAGAGAAGCAACTAGAGAAGGTGAAATGAAAATATAATTATAATGCATGGTGGAACAAAATGAGGTTATTTCAGTCTGAACATGAAAAGGAAATAAAAGGAGTGGCCAAAACTGGTAATTTATGCAAGTCAACAAAGAAAGTAAGAAAGGTTGGAGTATGATCCTGAACAGGAATAGTGAAGCATCATTCGAGCCTAAGATCAGCAGAAACAAAGAAGAATGGAGACTGCTTGAAAGGGACAGGTGGAGATGACTGTATCGGTGACAGGAGGTACAGAAAGCCAAAGAAGTTAGATTTTTTTTCCCCATTGCTTTGATTTAATGTGTTTTAATTCAGTAGCACTCCTTTTGCTGTGCAGCAGATGAAATTACGAAGCGATATCATTAGAGCGTTTGTGCTTACTCAGATTCTTTCAGAAAATTTGCACTGGGCACTGTGAACAAGTGTATAGCCTTCGGGTGTAATCCCATTAACTGCTTGTAGAGTGGCAGAGTAATTATGGTAATCCCCGTTGCCTGTATTGGAGCTTTTATGAGACCACCTGCAGGTCATTCCTTCTGACCTAAAAAGAGGCATTTTAAACATGGTGCTGTAAAACCTTAGATGGCTATACTGAAATTGCAGCACTAGGGGCTAATTAGTAAATATGCTTTCTTAGTGATGGTGTATAATTGAGAACTTTTATTTCCTAATATTTTCAGCAGCTTTTCTGCAATGTTACTTATCAGAAATCAAAGATAATGGATTGATTTCAGTGCAGCTATATATTTTTTTTAATCCATTACCATCAATAAATCATGAAAAAAATGAATCCATACTGCATGTAATGCTCAGTGTACATGGGAATTACTGATGGGTTAATAATAGTATGTGTAGAAACAGCGGTGTAATTACTCCCCACTCTTTGTTAGAAACAATGAATCTAATTCTCTTCTCATTTATGCTGGTGTAACTAAACTGACTTAAGAGGAATTTCCCTAGAATTACATTACTGGGATGACAGGAGAGTTCAAACACAGCGTTTGTAAGTTGGAGAGAATTCCTTCTTCACAGTTACCATGCTTTCTTTCATTCTGGTTACTGAACTTGTAAATCAAGTTGTGAATGAGTAAATCTTATACTGGAGTTGGGATTTTTTTTCAAAACATCTTTGCTTTTAAGTAGGGATATTGGCACAGAAGAGTGGGTTACACCTCTGTACAGTGTTCATTCTACTTCATTGTAGGTGCTGTTTCCCTAAATGGGAACTTTTAAGTAGATTCCAGCTACTTTCTAATGTAAACCTCTTTAAGGTTTGTAGCAGTTCTGTGCCATGATGTTGCGTGGTGATGGGTAACAGGTACCAGAAAGCTTTTGAAATCACAAAGGAATAGGAACCAAATCTCTTAACAGGAGAGATAGGTAAGAAACTGCCAAGTCTTCCTTTTTTCCCTTTCTTTTTTTTTTTTTTTTCTTTTTTACCTGAGCAGGTATGGTTATAGCAAGGTTTAATCTGTTGGGGGGGAAGCAATTAAAGACCTGTCAGTTAATCTGATGTTATCTTATTAAGGAACTGTAAGCATGAATATTGCCTAGATAGTGAGCACAAAGCCTGTCCGTGAACACTTAGTCTGGCCTGAAACAAGAAGGAAAAAAGGAGTTAGGGTGGGTTTTTTTGAAAACATGTTTGTGTTATCTTTTATGCCTTTTAGAGGATGGTAAAATAAAGTATTGATTGCTCTATTTAAATAAATCCTGAAGGGAAGGTTTTCAATTTACCTGAGTGTTTGTTCTGATAGGGAAGGCTGAAAAGACAAGTGCCTTGTCATTGTGTGTGCTCAAACTACACAGTATCCTCATCTAAGTTTGTCAGAGAATTGGATTGAAATGTCACTTTATCTAATGGGAGACATGAAATTGGCCTTGTCAGATCACCCACTTACTGTAAAAAACAGCAGTTCGTATCTAATAGGTGACATAAAAGTAATCAAACATTGAGCAAAAGGAAAATAGTAGGGTGGAATTGATTAAATGTATTTGGTGAAGTAAATTAGACTTCTACATACAGTCCCAAGGTTGAATTTTTCTAATAGTGGGCAGATCCAACAGCGATTAGATTTAGGAGACCGGAATGAGCCTGTCTGAGCAGACATCAGATTATTACAGAGTTCAGACTGCTTATTGAGTTCAAACAAGGTAAACCTAGGTGTCAAACTGGTTAAAAGGAGTTTTGTTAGGTTTTTAAGTGAGGGCATAGAAAGGTAACCATCTGGAATGCTGGCAGCTGAAATGTCTGCATCTTTCCAAATGGAAGGTTTAACACCGGGAACGGAATCAAACCTCTCCTGGATCTCTAGAGGAAAGAACTGATTCTGAAGGGCAGAATTGTGCTGAGATCAAGACGCAGTAAGAAAATATGAAAGGTTGCTCAGCTGTTGTGCCAGTTGTTCTCATACATTAAGTATACGCAGGTACTTCGTGTCCCTTTTCTCTCTCTGCCAGCTAGCCTTTCATGCTGCATCCATCAGTTGGTCTGTTCCCTTTTTACAGACAGTGGTGGTATTGGGACTTACTTTTATGGTTGCCTGACGGTTCCTATCATGAAGTCCTGCTTTTGGGTGCTCAGATTTTGGCAAACTGACTTCAGGCTGGTATTTTGCAGTGTGGGCATGTGCCTTACCTGAAGGTTTTGGGAAAACCTCCAGCTGAGGTAGTTCATCTTAGCAAGCTTGCCGTAGGGAAGTGCTGAAGGTTCTGGGCTTTGGAGCAGGAACCTTTTTTTCTTTCAGGAGAGTAGTAGTTAACGTCAGGAATACTGTTTTTCTGTTCCTGTGGAAATCTGATTGCAGGCACAGTCAATTTACAGGCTACTAAATAAAACTCAGCAAGACCCTCGTTCTGATACATACAGTGGAGACTTCAAATTCCCCGCAACTTCTTGATACAGTGAACAGAATTTAAATGCACACACCGATCCGAGCCCCTCTGGGATGGGCTGGATCCATTGGTCTGTTCCCAAAGCTGTGCACCTACCATGGCTGTGCTTTTCATACACAGACCTCCACCTTGCTGAGCCCCATTGGGGTAAAACAATGAGGTGCAGGATGTGGACAGTGAAGGGTGCAAGTAGCTGTACTCTTGGATGAGGTTGTTGGTGTTGGGACAGAAAGGTACAGCAACCTGGGAGGTGTTTTGAAATGAGAAGGGGAGATAGGTGAAAATTGGGACTGCATAAGCATTGAAAACTAGGTTGAAAGACATATACACGTATATGTGTATGCAAAAATATGGATGTGTATACACATACATGTGTATGTAGGGGATATGAGGATGGGGGCTGAGGTCAGTGGAAAAGGGAACTGTCTGGAAAAAGGGACTCTTTAGTGCAGGAGGGGAGAGAAAAAGCAGGTGCTAGGTAGAAGCATGGTTAGAAGAACAACAGCAGACTGGAAGGCAGGGTGAGGAGCAGGCACAGACTGTAGATACAGCCTGGGATAAAAAAAACCCAACCTGGGGTGAGAATTTAGCGGTGTTTTTAATATGAGAATGGTGACCATAGTGTGGTGAGACAACGAAGACTAAGCAAAGCTGGGAATGGGAACGGTAGGAGGGTTTGGACCACTTAGATAAGCAGGTGAAGATGGAGCGAGAGCAAGTGCAGGCTGAGGCACTGCTGGCTTCAAAGAGAGTTGTTGAGTCAGGGGGTGGGCAGGTGAGAGCAACTGGGTTTGGGAGGGATCATGGTTGGGGATAAGAACAGTTTGTTCTTTGTTAGGGATGAGTGGTACTGCTACTCCTCCTTCTTCTCCTCCTACTACAGGACTTAGCAGGGTATCTACTAATGTCCCGCTAACTAGATGGCACCTGGCAAGGCCAATCAGTGTATAGTACAAGGACACCTCTTTTTCGTTAAAGTTTGAAAATCTGTATAAAATACAACAATGATGTTTTCTTAAATAATTATTTTACAAGTAATTTTAAGAACATCTGGGTGCTGGCTTGTGTCAAGTCTTCACCCTAAACAATCTCAATAAAGGTAAATCTCAGTAGTGCAAAATTAACTCAGAGGAAATGCATCATACTGTTTAGAGGTGTTCTTTAATTAATTAAGCACTTTGGCAGGAATTATTTAAATACTTTTTTGGAAAAAAAATTGCATGAGGAACAGTGGTGTTTCAGAATCATTGCCCTGTCTTTTGTTATCCGTTATTTGTTGCCTTTCATCCACAATGAGATGTTACAACATGGCATTGCTCTCCATTCTTTCCAAAAGGATGAAATCATTTGCATGCTCTATGATATATATATATATATATACACACATGTATGTAAAAAAACAAAGAGGAAAATGGAAGAAAAAAGATACTAAAGCTGTTCCGTTATTTCAAGACTATAAAATGACAATGATTTAATTAATTCTGTAATAATGAAGGTGTTATTAATGTGGACATAGTGTCAGAGATGGTTTATACCTTATTTTCATCACTTCACCTGCTCATGTTGTGCTGAACAGTATCACATGGGGTATCGCACTGTCTTTCTAACAGTTACTATTTAATTAAAAAAAATTATCATGTGGGATAAATATTTTTTCCCTGTTCCCCTGCAAATGTACCATGGTTCTATTCTCCCACCCTCTTATGTCAAAAGAAAAATTGAAAAATCTTATTATTACTATTGAAGTAGATTTTTCATTTTTCAAGTTAGCTGTTCTGAGCCACAGAGAAGAAATATCTATTTTTTTGGTGTTCTACAACTCACTTGAATCTGAGAGATTTACATTGTCTCCCCTGGCGTCTCTTTGCAATGCCTTTCCTTTCCCTATTAAAATTTTAAAGAACTGCAAAACATAAAGATGTTAGGATCTTGTAGAAAATATTTGCAAATTCTGTATAATTTAAGGCACAGAGCGCTGTAAATAAAGGAGTTGCCATTTCAAGTATGTTTCTGGTTAATATAGAAGTGCATAAGAATAAATATTTATATGCATCTACAGCCAAACCAGGAGCTGCCCCTTATCATACAGGCTTTATATTTTCCTCATATTTACATATGGGGTGACATTAGAGCATCTGCCTAAAGGTGTCTGTCATCTGCAGACCGCTGGCTTTGCAAGGCTTTCCATAAAGGATTACACCCATTGCCATTTGTCACAGAAGTCAAGGAGAGGTCACCTGTCTGTCCAAAGTCTAAAAAGGATTAAATTTAAAATTATTCATAAACTCACCTTCATTCCTGAGTTAATATTCTATTTCAAAAGCCTGTCTTTAAAGGGTTTCACAGTGCTGAATAGCTTGTTTCGAGGGATCTACAAGGAAGATCTCTTCAGGCTAAACCATCATACTGAACAGCCGCTGCTACAACCTTACTTCTGCAACCAGTTGAAATTCCTTCACTGAATGTACACAGCTGTAAAATCACAGGTTTATTGTACCATGTTCATAAAGGTATTAATCGGAAAATAATTTGCATGGTATTTATTTGAGAGTACCCCAGTGGCCACCAGGAAAACTTCTTGCAGTGAAAGGTGGTGGTGCTGCAGTCTGGTGCTTACTTGATTAAGTGACTCAAACTCCTCAGTGTCTTTTAAAAACAATTAAATTATTCTGCCTAAAGAAGGAATAGCTCACTGAGAAAAATAATTTTCATACTTTGGTCGTGAAATCGGCTCATGATGTGTGGTAGTAACACCTTTGTATTAAAGTGCCTGCGTAACTCTGGGTCTCCTGTATTTAACCAGTCTCTTACTAATGGGCATCATATTTGTAATGAGAGGTTCATTTTATGTAACCCCGATCTGGGGTCAGAAGACTGCTGTCAGTATTAAGCTACGTTACTAGTATTAAACCGCAGTATATGCCGGCTTTGCGGAAATCATGCAGCTTGCATTAACCTTTTGCACTTTGGTCACAAAGGAATGAAAAATATGCCCTGGGGGGATAAAAAGACAATAAAATACTGTCTAGTTCAAGTACTTGTAATACTTGGAATGAATTGGTGTAACCACTAACCTTCGTGACCTACTCCTGAGTTTGCATTTTGAATGGCACTTCAACAGCCTTTAGTAGCATTTGAAACTTGAAAGTAATTAACTGTTCTTTCAGCATGGCTAAGTAAATGCCTTAGGATGCTCTATAAAAGTTCCATTTCATGTCTTGGTTCACAAAACAGCCTAATGATTTAAATTGATACTAAATCATTTTGAGTAAGTCAGAACTGTTTCCAGACATGCTATCGTTGTATGAAGCCATAGTTTATATACTTCGGGAACAATAATTTCAATAAAACTGCAGTATGTGTCTAACTGAAAGATGACATCAGTTTGCCATATATTGCTACTGACATCTAATGGTGTTTCCCCTAGTGATTTTGAAATGTAAACAATGTTCTTTTATGGACTGGAATCTACTGCAGGATCTTAGGCCGTTTTTATGTCTTTTCCAGTCAGTAATAATTAGTAGACATCTTTGGAGATGTTCTGGATTGTTGTCTGCTGTATCACATTCTTCATGACAGTTGTCAATTAGGTTTGTTAGAGATGAAAATTTATAATGCTGATACCTGTGTTTGCTCTTTTATGATGTTGTATTTCAGATTGCACACATTGAAGCTTATGTACAAGTGTACAGTGCTAATTAGAATCAGTATCTGTCTGAGGCGTAGCTAATCTTCAATGTACTTAGTGTGCTGAGAGTTGAGTGCTCCTTCTGTAAATGAAAAAAGGTAGCATAATGTAGGATAATTATATGTTTGTTAAAATAGCATTTCTACTATTTCTCAGGAAATATGAATACTTACTTTCAGAGTTCCTTTCTTCCTTGTGCTTCATTCTTTTATGTTCTTTGCTTTAACTTTGACTTTGAAGTCCTTGAGAAAATGATTAAATATATAAATTCAGCTTCTTTTCTGTTTGACTACCTATATCTCAACACATTGGGAAATGGTTAGCAAAAGAGGATAAATCTGAATCTACAGCTTAGGGAAGACAGATGTTCTGTATTCATTACGTATTCTGTGTAGCCTTAAGAAGGTGGCAGTGTTTGCTGATAGATATGTTAAGAATATTGGATCAAACAGTGCCGTATTACAGCGGCCTGGTTTCATTCTACATGAATATATTTAACCAGTGGGAGGGTGAATTTTATGCAGAGGTGATTCGTGAAACAGCACAGTAATTTCCTGGTTAATCAATAGGAAAAAAATGAACTTCTTTCTTACATTTCAAAAGAGATGATGTTTCCAAACTATATCTGCAGTCTAATATAAAATGAGATGTCCATCATGTAGCAAATAAAAGTGGGTTAAAAATTTTGCTTACTTTTAAAATCTTCAGAATGCAAAGTATCAGGAGATGACACACATGCTTGCCCTTGTGAGAGTAGTGCTTCTGTGTGGTAGCTAGTGAAAATCAGCCATTACATGAAATAGAGTCATAGTAACGAACTCAAGAATTCCCCTTTTGAGTAAGATTTATATTTATACCCAGTAAGAACTGTGCTTTGATAAGAAAACCTGAGTTTATCTTTTAAAATTGGAAGTTAAAAGTTGTTATGCAATGTCTAGCAAATAGAATTCCAGTTGCACCCAGTTTGAAGTTACAGGGCATAAACCACAGGTTTCATGTTAAAATCTCCCAAGTACAGAAACTGAAGAGTTTGCATATTGCAGTTTATTGGAAGCAAGTTAATCTGCAGTGATGATATCTTTGTATCCATATTTTTCTTCAGCCCTCGACTGTAATATAGTCCCAAAGCCCTTTGCTGATTTGAATGTTTTAGAAACAGAAGCAATGCCAGTATGCTCATTGCTGCTTTTTGTAACTTCCTGTGCTTCAGAGCCACCGGTGCCCATCGCTCCACCTCAGCTCTCCTCAGTCGGTGCGACTTACTTGTGGATACAGTTGAATGCCAATTCCATCAATGGGGACGGACCCATCATTCAAAGGGAAGTTGAGTATCGAACTTCAAGTGGAAGCTGGTATGACATACAACCTGTGGACTCCACCAGCTACAAGATTGGGCACTTGGACCCTGACACGGAATATGAAATCAGTGTATTACTTACAAGACCAGGTGAAGGAGGAACCGGATCTCCTGGCCCAGCTCTCAAAACAAGAACAAAATGTGCCGGTGAGTACTCAAAAGTGATTTGAAAGTTATAAGCATCTTTCTAGGGCTGAAAACTTACTCCACTAGCAGTTCTTATTGTCTGCCTTGAAACAGCAGACTCACCAGAAGTAAGACTGAATGCTTCCCAAGTATAAGCTATTTTCATTTGCCAGCTACAGTGCTAACTGTAGATTGTATATGAAATCATACCTGTGCATGCCTTAAAGTTGTCAGTGTGGAGCACTGTATAAAGGATTTTCACTATAAGGTGTGCACTGAGCTGTCTCCATGACATCATTTCATAACACCTCTCTTGCCCATATATAGGTATCCCCCCAGGATACCCCCTGGCTAGTATTCCCCCAGCCTTGGTAAGAATCTTGTTTGGTTTGGATAAAGGTTCTTCTTTTTTTTTTTAAAATGCTTTGTTCTCTGTCAGTTGTATCAAACCTATAGATAATATAGAAAGAGATCCTGTGTCACAGCAAGAGTATACACTGTTAAGTCTCAATTAGTAGTTGAGGTTTAGCAGAGGACAGCTCTCTTGAGTGACTGACAGCATGTCTTTTCGTTAAATAAGACAGTGTGATTTGTGGTGCTGTGCGGCAGCCTTGGCTCCCGTTTTGGATGTTATAATTAATAGCACTGACCTCTGACTGTAGAAAGATACAAAGTAGACCTATTATACGAAAGCAATTGTACAGTAATTTTCAGGAAGAGTGGCACTGATATTAATTTGGGATTCATCTGCTCAGAAAATAATAGAGTATACTGTGACCTGGAATTTTTTTTGTCATTAGTATTTTTCCCCCAATATTTTGAACCTTCTTCCTGCTCTTCTAAAGTTGGTGGAAGATAGGCAGAAGTGTACCTAGAGGAAATGGGACTAAGCAAATGGTGTTAGCTTATTGATCTTATTCTTTTAAAGAATGGCTTGGTGTCATTTGTCTTTTTAACAGGAAAAACTACATACTTCAGCAGAAATAATGTTGTATTTCTATTGCATATAAAGTAAAAGTTACTTTCTGTAGTTACCTGGCCGCCTGTCAGTAGCTAAATGGCATTTCAGTTGAACGAATCGGTGTGATGTCAAACACAGAATGAAATGTAGTTGCTGTCAGAATCTCAGTGTTATGTTTTGAAGATGCAAGTTTATACAAGTACTAAATCTTTGATATTCTTTTGGGTTTTTTTCCTTCTTCTCATTACTGGAAAGAGGAATTTAATGAAAAAAAAGAACAAATGCAGTACAGTTAAGCTATATTTAAGTATTTTATATTTATTTTTCTTTACTAGACAGAGATACCTTCAGCTTAGTCAAAAGTGAAGCATAAAGAACCCTTCAGGAGGGTTTCTGGATCACTATGCCTTTCATAATAATGTAAAATGATCTGTCCAGACATAGTAGTTATGTATTTCATACACTACTACTTAAGATATTTTACAATAGATAAAACAGTTTTTCTCATAGTCTAATCATCTGCTGTACCATAGGGTGCTGTGTAAGGGATGGGGTAGAGGGTGTGCTGGGTTGGCACCAGCCAGCAGCCCAGTACCCACACAGCTGCCCACCCAGTCACTGCTGCCATGGCACAGTGAGAAAATAAAAGGAAGGAAGGAAGATTCATGGATTGAGATGAAGAGAGTTTAATAGGTGATGCAAAAGCTGCACTCACAAGCAAAGTGAAATAAGAAATTTGTTCTCGATTTCCCATTGGCAGGCAGATGTTTAGCCACCCCCTGGGAAGCAGGGCCTCAGCATATATAATGGCTACTTGAGAAGACAAATGCCACCACCATGAACCCTCCTTTCCTTGAGCTTTGATTGATAAGCATGGCATTATATCATGTGGAATATCCCTTTGGTCAGCTGTCCCTGCTGTGTCCCCTCCCAGCCTCTCGTCCACCTCCAGTCTGCTGGCTGTGGGGATGGAGTGGGAAAAAGAGAAAGTCTTGAGGCAATGCGAGCACTACTCAGCAGCATTCAAAACACTGGTGTGTTATCAACCTTGCCTTAGTCACAGATCCAAAACCAGCACTATACAGGGTGCTACAAAGGAAATTAACTCCATCCCAGCCAGACACGGTAGAGAGAGAAATCTGGAATTTAGTTGTACTTATAACCATCAGATGCTTTCTGGTCTTTTCGGTGGTACATGCTGTTGGGTATTTAAACATGCATTCACTCTCATAAACCACTATGTCCTGGAAGAATTTTATTACCTGGTAATGTCTTGTAATACATCAGCATTATTTGTGTTTTCATTAAGCTAAACAGTAACCCTCATAAATTAAAAGCAGAAAGTGTTGGATGACTGAAAAATTTAAATTGAATGATGACATGAAGTCTTTCTCTACAAATTGGCTTTTTTATAGCAGAAGATCCTGCTTTGAAGGTGTAGTGGTTATTGGTTAACTGTTAGCAAGTGACATGCTAATAACTGGCCCAAGGGCTTAAAAAAGGATGCTGATAAACTAATGATGGTATAATTAAGCTGGGTAGGAGTAAAATAATGCCAGTCTCCAAAGCTTACCATGGAATTAATAAAACGGGAGTCTTTAAGAGAAGAGTCATTGCACCTTTTTAATTACTGTGATAATTGTATGCTGCTTGCCTGTTCCCTAGGGGTCTAGTGAACCACTCCGAGACCTGAAGCAGTATGCTAGACATTCAATAATCTTAATAGTTCTCCAAAGCATTTGAAATATGTTTTCATTTTAGCAAAATGAGATTTCAGAGGTTTTAATAGACAAGTCCTATCTGTAACTCTAGTAAATAAAACCTTCTATAATTAGAATGCAAAGAAAAAACAAAAATCTCTCCAGACTTGGCTGCATCACCCTCAGTGGAGCAGTTGCATACTTTCTGAAGTACTTTGTTTCCTTTTGATAAAGTGTAAGTTCTCTTCAGTGTAGTGTTCAGGAAGACAGAGGAATTGCGTTTGGGTCTGGATTAAATTTACCCTAGAACACAGAGTTCAGGTTTGAAAGAGAGGGGTTTAGTGGAATTTGGCTATTGAGAATTGCATTTGAGTCAGACAGAAAAATGTGTTTCTGTCACTTCAGAGCCTGAATTTGAGGCCTCTTTGGGTTGAATCACCTGGTGCTGTGCTCAAAGCTTCCCACAGCTGTCTCACATGGTGTTACGAACCTAGAAGAGTGCTGACATTTAGAATACAAGGAGATGGGAAGAAAATTCATCAGGAGATACATGACAGAACATTCCCATTATCCAGGATAACTCAAATTACTCCTATATATACGTTTTCACTTTGGTACAGTCATAAAATAAGAATTCCAAGGTAGTTACTCGCAATTAGAATTATTTATCAGAATGCTTCACACTTCAGACACTGTTGTCTGAAGAATAAGACTGTTAGCTCAGTGTGACACTCACAATGCCAGCCACTGCTGGAGAGACCTCAGCTGCCCTGCCATTGCTAGCAGCTAAAGAGCTGAACGGATATTTGAACCAAAGAAATCACTTTGCATGTAAGCACAGAACTAAAAGTAGCTCTGGCCATATGGGGTATAAGTTTGAGGATCTGAGAATCAGTTCTGTACAAAATCCCAAGCTGTTATCCCTTAATGAAGTAGATTGGGAACCCTCGGGTGCCTGAAGAAGTCCAGAGTGAAATGTTCTCTAAATCTGACCTAAAGCCAGTAGAACTGTCCATAGTAATACCCAAGTAGGAATGTTGAAGGGTTAATAAGATAGACTATGCTTTGTAGATTCCTCTTGCCAGTACCAGTATTTTCATGGTTAGAATTACTTACTTCAGAGCTTTGCAACATGTTTTGTATTTGACATGCATTGCATGACACAAATCTTTATCTACTATGTGTCCCTATGCTCTGATGGTGAAGTCCCAGTTAAAAAAGTTTCCTGGAATATCCAGAACTTCTTAATGAGCTCCTGGAATTTATTTTTTTGCTATGGCCTATTATGAAATGGTATTTCTAATCAATGTTGATCCTTAAATCTGCTGGTGAACAGATACAGCTAAAGCCAGCTCACTTAGGAAGAAAAAATAAAATAAAATCCTCTCTTTTGCTAAGGGAGGGGGTTTTGAAGGCCTTCTAGGGAAAATCATTGCTTTTTCTCATCATGTTTCTTTTTTCAGTGTGACATTTGAAATAATCCTAGAAAATTAGCATCTTTCCCTTTCCTGAACCAGAGAACTCTATTGGAATTTAAGAATTTAAATTAAATAAAAAGACAACCATGAAAGAAACTTCTGATGGACTATTCCCACATTTGGGGTTTTGGGGTTTTTTTTTACAGTCAGAATCCTACTTCTCTGGGGTAGGACACAATCATTGCCTGGAAGTACTTGCAAAAACAATCATTGTAAATTTAACCAATAGTTTTCCAGACAGAGAATTCACATGTTCCTCATACAAGGAAGCAACAGGAATGTTTTAAGTAACATAGCTCATTTTGCTGTCTCTTCTGTCCCATCACCTGAGCTCATCAGAAGGAAAGCTGTTAACTCCCAGTACAATTGAGATCTTGAATCACTGGAGCAGGTTAGCTGTAAACTGTTATTCCTAGAAAGCATGTTACATTCTGGAAGAACAGGGCAGAGGAACTCCTTAAATCCCCACTCTTAAAAATTCATCTTTTTCATTAAATTCATTTGCTCCTTTGGCTTCAGCTGGGTAATTTTCCAAGGTGTCAAAATTACTTCACATGTTCTGTGGTGCTCACTGGCATTGTGAAAAAATCTACATGTGCCAGAATTCTCACTGAGGGCATGAGCATCCTCTTCCCTCTGATCAGTTAAGACCTCATCTCCTGCTGCCTTATCCTGGGAATGATCAGATAGGGACCAAAGCAGCAACCCTATTTTTACTTGGGAATGCTAACTAAATTCCCTCCTTTCTCCTTTTCATTGCTATAAGATGTGCATAAATGCTAAGCATGTCAGGTCTGTACCCGTTGGAGAGACTGTAGGGAAATACAGTATTCCCATAGGCAACAGAGGTTCACTCTTGAAATTGTAGCCTGATCCAAAGCCAAAGTATAAAACTCTTAATCTTCCCCATCTATCCACTTCAGGCAGGTTCTACAGATCACATACTTTGCTGTCAGACCCTGTCTAACTGCATCAGGTCGCAGCAGACAAAAGCATCTTTAGGCAGGCAGTATGGGACAGCAGATGTCTCGAGCCCTGCATGCAAAGTCACCGTGCCCAGGGATGCCAGCTTGTGCTCCACCACTTTTCTCCTGCCCCATGACATGGAGCACTTGCCAGGTCCCACAGTCTGTAGCCCTTAGCATATGATATTCTAAATACTCAATGATCTTTGCAGTTGGTCTTCCCCATTTTCCATCCTCCCATTTCTTCTGTCATTGTAGTTAGTGACTCCCTTTGTTCATGCCCTAGCCTGTCTTGAATCTCAGTGGTACCTACTGCTTATTGCCACGCTCTTCCACATTCTATATCACTACTAGGAAAGATTAATTTCTTCCTAAGAACTTCTCTAGGTTGAAATGGTGTCTGCCTTTCTCTGTCCTTGTAGGCTTCTTTGGATCATTTGACCCTTTTGTCTTAAGAAAAGAGGAAGGATCTTTGTGTCCCTGGGAATTAAGTGCTTCCTTCTTCTTGCTATACCTTGGGGGACTGCCTGTGAACAGTTCTGTTTTTTTCTTCAGGGGTGTATAATGAAATCTTAACGTCCCTTACTTTTGTGATCATAAGAACATGTCAAATTGAAGCTGTACTGCAGGTTCTTTTCTACAGCTTTTTCTCAGAACTTGGCAATTTTCTCAGAAGTTCGAAGTGAGGTTGTGCAGCTGTGTTGTATCAGAGCTAGACCTCAGATCAGAGGCACCTGAACCCTGAGGAGGAGGGTTGCAGATGTTGCACCGGTTTTTTTTTCCCTGGAAAAAATTCAACGGTACTTCTAAAGTCACTGTTCCAAACCTGAGGCTGTAATAAACTTTAGTAGGAAGCTGCATCGATTTAGCAGAACAGGAAGTCCACAGTGAGCTTACATTTCATGTATGGTTTCATTGTGAAAGTGAGTTACAGTTTTAATTGAAATTTGGAATGAAGAATACCTACTGTATCATCACTTTTCCTAAGGCCTTTCTGATACACAAATCATTCCTGTATAAGGTCCATTTTCTCACAAGGTTAAAAGCTAGTATTGGATTTTCTGCAGTGTTAGCAAGTGAATCACACCTTTTGGATGTGCAGAAGGCAAGACAATAGATTTTATTAGAATTTCAAGAAAATATTACCTGGTGGGATGTATATCCAAGTCTCTGTGTCATTTACCACTTAACATCTGATGAGGAAACAAAAAAAAAAGCAGAGTCTTGGAAAGGGCCCACAGATGATGTCCAGCTGTGATTACTGTATGAATGTTGCCCCTTGGCAGCAACTTGCTAGAAACAAGCATCCAGATTGCTCCTTAGTGAGCTGATTTCTCAGGTGCTTTCATACAGAACAGCCTCCTCTTTTTTTTTTATTGGATATCTTAGCTCAAGATAAAAAACCACCAAAATTAATCAAATTCCTCCCATTAAAAAGTGTCTTTCAATCCAGTTGTCCTCAGATTTTTTCTGAAGATCCCCTCTGGGAATCCTTTAAATTCCTGAAAGGAAAAAAAAAATTAAAATGCAGCAAGTAGCAATGAATGCATCTGCAACAAATGCCACCCCAGCTTCAAGAAGGGCCTGAAGGAATATCCAGGGAACAACAGGCTGGTCAACTTCACCATAGTCCCTGGGAAGGGGATGGAACAACTAGCCTTGGAAGACAAACAAAAGTCAAAAACATGATCAGATGTCTGCATGGATTCACAACGGGAAATTCATGCTTGATTAACCTGACAGCCTTCTGCAATTAAATGGTTTGGTAGGTGAGAGGAGAGCAGTGCAGAGAGACTCAGAAGTGGTCTGGACATAGTAATGAGCAGCCTGCTCTAGTTGACACTGGTTGAGCAAGGGTGGAGTACCAGCCCCTTCCTACCTCAGCCTTTCTGTGATCCTGAGTTTCTGTCAAACTCTGGGAATAGAAGCTGGCACCATGGTGTCTATTGAATTCTCCCAGACTGCTTTCACAAGCAGGGGTGTATCATGACATCTCTACCGTGTGTCTGAAGAAGAGCAACAAAGCTGGTGAAAGCTCTATGGAGCAAGTCTTATGGGGAACAGCTGAGGGAACTGGGGTTGTTTAGTCTGGAGAAGAGGAGCCTTAGTGGAGGCCTTAACGTTCTCTACAACTCCTGGAAGGGGGGTTGTAGTGAAAGTGGGTGTTGGTCTTGTCTCCTAACTATCGAGTGATAGGACAAGAGTAAATGGCCTCAAATTGTGCCAGGGGAGGTTTAGGTTGGATATTAGGAAAAAAATTCTTTGCTAAAAGGGTTGTCAAGCACTGGAACAGGCTGCCCAGAGAAGTGGTTGAATCACCACCCTGGAGGTATTTAAAAGATGCATAGATGTGGTGCTTAGGGACGTGGTGGTTGGACTTGGCAGTGCTAGGTTAACAGTTGGACTTGATCTTAAAGGTCTTTTCCAACCAAAATGATTCTGTGGTTCTATTCTGTGATGCTTCTTCAGATTTGTGGTTGCTAATGATACATGAAAAATAAAATATGTATTTTATAAAGGAAGCTATTACCAGGTTATCTGCCCTTTCATCCCAAGTGTGTCTTTCCTTTGCAGGAAAAAAATCACAGGTGGGTTCTTCATTCAGTGAATCTTCAGCCTGTGCCCACACTTTTCCTGACATCAGCAACTAAATGAGCTGGTGCTACGTAGAAATCAGTAATCCCTGCACTTCTGTTTCTTCATCGGTCCCTAAATACGTATTTTTGGTTTCGTTACAGCATCCAGAGGTCTCAGTGGAGAGACAGAGTATCTTCCCCTCCCAGCAGCTTAGGGGGGGCCGTACTGACAGGAAGACTCCTGTGAAGATCTAGGTCTGCTGGTTTTCTCTCTGACAAATGCGCTGGAGTGTATGAGGAACAGAGGCACATTCTGGTGATGATAAGGATGTGGAGTATGAAACCTGACTGTCAAATTGTGTTGTTTTGAGTTCCTCATTACAGGGAGGAGAAACAGTTAGGGTTCTTTCCTGACAATTATAGCTGCATTAATACTGGGGTGGAAAAGGAGCATTTGTAAAAAGAGCTGCCAGGTAGGATTGTCTTTGGTCCCGTGAAAAGCAGTCATATAAATGGAGGTTTATAAACTGGAGTTTATAAATGGAATGGAATTTCAAAATATTTGCAGAGGAAGAAAGTAACCTGCTCTTGGAGACAAACTGGCCCTTCACTGTCTCGTAACAAACCTGCAGGGAGGGAAGTTATTAATTTCACATGTACCAGGTGGGGGGAATGTTTAAAAAAAAAAAAAAGTAGAAAAAGTAGATAATAGGATTTCTCCATCTCCAGATTTGTTGCAGTCTCTTACTAATTATAAGGATAAGCTCAAAAAACACACACTCAAACAATTATTTTACCCCACTTTGATCCAGAAAAATTTCTCGGTATGGAGTGAAGCTAAACCCAGCAAGTTGGGGCTGTACTGGTTGTAAGCAAAGTGGTGGTGGCCCCGTGTGTGGCAGGGGGGTTGGAACTCTATGATCCTTGGGGTCCCTTCCAACCCAGGCCATTCTATGATTCTATGACTGTTCTGTGAGCACCTTTACTGGAAGTGATAAATCATATTTACTTCTGAAAAATACTGATAGGGACATCCTTACTATTACTTCATTGTGAACGAAGCGAACATGAACCATTCCATGCATGCTTTGGATCTCTCTTTTCAGAAATGTTAATAGTGCATATATTAATAAGTACTTTGGTATTCTATTATTAGAAATACAAAAAAGGAAATGCTGTGGGGACAGGTGTCTTCCTTGTGGAATTCCATAGGTACCCTGAATTTATCCTTAACAGCTTTCTGCTGAGCTTCCCCTTTTGCCCTTCTTCTGAGGGCAATTTTCACATCAGTTATCCCAGTTTTCACATCTGGTTATGCCATACTGCCTTCCAGTTATAAGCAGACTTCACTATATTATTAATCATGCTGATCCTTAACATGCAAAAACATTAGCAAATGAAACAGGAAATAATGGCTTGTCCTCTGATGTAGTCAGTGGAGGAGGTCTTAGCCATAACCAAACCCAAATCTTTTACACACTTAAAGTTGCAAAAGTACATTTAGTTCTTCAATTTATGTCTAAAAGAAAACTAAATGTGCATTCCTGTGGGTGTGTATGTGTTCAGATACATACACACACATATATAACCCCATCGATCCAGTTCCTTCACCTATATGTATGAACCTATCGTCCCTATGACCAAAGGGAACCTAGGCTCTAAAGATCAGGGGAGTTAATTTTTTAAAAAATGGTCAAATCAACTTCTCAGCCATTTGTTTTAGGAGTCAGAACAAACAAGATGTCCCATAGACAATGACAGTGAAAGCCTGAAGTCTAAAAGTTTTGGCTGCTAAATATCAGTGCCTTATGATGGTAATTTTTCCCTTATGACAGAGGTGCAAGGCAAAAGGTACTACCCAATTAACCAAGAGTCTGCTGTAAAATGTAGTATTTGATTTTTAGACTTCTGTTTGTCTGTCCTGTGCCTCGTGAATGAAGCCACTAGTTTGGCTGTCTCTCATCTTCTGGAATTAAATCCTGGCAGGACTGTGTCAAATTTGTTTAAATTTGAAGCAAGTTATTTAAATGAAATTTGCCAATGTTTTTAAAGGGTGTTGAAAGATGGAAATGGATGAATGGACAGACATGCTGGCCTGTTTTATTATTTTAAGGCTCACCCTTTTGTTTGAGACTGTTAGACCGTGTGCTATCTTGCCCAGCAGCTTTGGCCAGTTGTGAAAGCAAATAGCTGCAGAATTCGATTGGAGCATCTGTGAAGCATGATACATCCAGGAATTATGTAGAAACACTGACATGCTTCAGTTTTGAATACTTTAGTTTTCTTCAAAACCAATTGCTTACGAAGAAGTAAAAGCAAAGGTTTGCAGAATGGATGCTGTGTTAATTCTACCTCACTTCAAAGGAAAACAATCAGGCACCTCTCAGGTGCTTTTTTGAGTGCTTGGGAGGCACTCTGGGTTTGCAAACCTGTTTGTTTTAGAAATGTAGAAGTGCTGAATGCAGAATCCAGCCCAGCTTTCTGAAGGCTCCCAGGACGAAGAGCTGTCGCTGTGACTTCTGACTTTTCTGGTGCTACTTTTTGCCATAATGTACAATTACAACTTCAGACTGGACTGCAGCCTAGATATCTAGTTTGAGACCTGAAATCAGGGCAGATCCTGAAGAAATATCATTACTTTGGAGAAGAAAAAAAAATAGCTCTTCAAAGTGTTACGTCGCTGCAGTGATGTGAACAGTAATTCTGTCCTACAGACCAAGGTTCTCTTCTGGCCAGCAAGCGTGCAAGTGTGCATCAAATCTCTGTTTACAACTACAGAAAAATAAATTTGAGACAGATCAAAGAGCACCAGACCTCTGTTTCTATAGATTTAAAATAATAGTTTTGTTTGGTAATCCATCTAACTACTGCTGAGTGTGTTGGTTAAGCAAGGAGGGGCATCCCTGAGATGCTTCCAGAGTCTTATAGGCAACAGATGTTTGATGGAGCAAAGCTGCTCTATATTCTTTTTGTGTTCCTACATGGCTAGATGGATTCTGGCCCAAAGAAAATAAAACATTTGACTGTGAAGACATTGAGCAAGCAAATATTTAAATCTCTGAAAGGAAATAAGAAATGAAATTTGGAAATACAGTGCATAGCATGAACTACTGTATTCAAAGAATAAAATGCAGATTAAAATAAGATTGACAATGAAGCTAATGATTTAGGGCTCTTGCATTTCAGTAGTCATGTTCTTTCATCCATAGAATGATCTTACTTGGAATGAGAAATATGACCAGTCATCTAAAATGTTTTCCGTAACTGTGGTTTTAAATTTATACTTCTGATGTCTGTACTTAGCCATTTTTCAGTATCTACTATCCTGTTAGCAGCTTTTTTATTATTTCAAATATCTTAAAAACTATCTCTGCACTTATTTCATGTTTACTTATTTTGTTACTTGATACAGTTCCTTGTAAAGAAAAAAAAAAGGGTTTTCTTTTGGGAAAGGGAGAGTTCAGGTTTTTTTCCATTAATTCATGATTCATCACTTTCAAAAAGCTCTTTGAAGGTGTTTTGGTCCAGAAATTCTGCAATGGAAAATGAAGCTTGTACTGGCCTGTTATCTTTTAGTATTACACGTATGGGAAAATGCATGTAAAGCAAAAAGGCAGTAATAAGTGTTTATTCTTGACATGTAGAAGTGCCTTTTCATTTTGCAAAATTTATGTTCTTTGGAAACAAAAATCAAACTGTCTGTCAGTTGCTCTTTGTTTTGACTGTTTTTTGCAGATGTCTTGTTTGCAATTAGCTTAAAAATACTCAAAAAACCCCCTGAACCCCAAACCCAGAAATGCTCAAGGATTTACATAGTTACTGTTGTGTAGTCTTGAATTTGAGAGAATGACCCAATGTGTACTGCCGTGTTTGGCCAAGTAAATGAAAAAAACCCCAACTTTTAATGACCTGAGCATAATTATAGATGCCTTTGGAATGACAACTGGCAAAAATTGTACTATAATTAAATTTCCATTATAAAAGTTTCATCTTTTTTGTCTGACATGTAAGGCTAGATTGTGAAGAGTATTCATTTATAAGAGGAAGAATTAGAGAGCTATAATTTATAATTCAGGATAATCAATGAAAGCATTTCTTTTGTCGAGAAAGCTTTCACTGACAAATAGCATCGCATTGTTAGTTGTTTTAAAAAGAAACTAAAAATTCTTCAGTTATTTATTTCACTTACTGTAAGAGGAGGTAAAAAATTCTGGTGGCTGAATCAAGTCTTGCAGTTATTCAGAGTAATATTATGCAGATAGGGCTTCTCAGTCTGTTTTTCTCTTTATTAAAGTTATCTCCGTCTATATCTAAGGCTGTTCATAAAGAAGTAGGATCTTTATAAGATCATCGTATCAAGGCTCTGTTTAATCTTGAACAGACTTGGTTCTAATACAAGAAGGGATAATATATGCTCATTTTCAAACTTTCCAATTATTAATTGAGAATGAACCCTTTGCTTTCCAATACTGCGGTCTCAAAAGAAAATTCCTAAAAACATTGTGAGGGTATCCTATTAATTTCTATATAATCTTTCAAAGGGAGCTCCAGCAAAGATTAATATTTTTAAAAGTTTTGGCACTGGATTTTTCAAAGGCAACTGCAAGCTTGGAATCAGTCTCATTTAACTAACAGATGGGTGATGCTTCTTCCATAGGCTCATTTGAGCTCCATATTTACAGAAGAATTACAGAATTTATTTATTTGTGTGGGTTTGTTGTCACTGTTAATTAGACACAGAGTACTAATTCTACACTGATTCCATTATATTATAATATCTTTATTATTTAAACAAAGTGTACATGCCTTAATCTCAAAACATGATTCTTATGTACACAGAAAAATTGGACCTTTGACTAAGTAAATATGCCTCTCATCTTAACCTATAAATCTCTTAAAACAGTGGATCTCTGTCTGCTCTGTTAGCATCACCGAATAGTTTGGCACGAAACTAGTTTGGTTTATTCTGGGTTACAGTGACACAGTCTCTGCTAAGCAGTCAGTGTGCCATGTTGTACTGAGTTCCTAAAACAATGTGCTTGAAAATAGGTTATTTTCATAATGATAATTTTCAGAGACTTGCTAAAGTTCCAAGTGTTCATTCACTTCTTTGGGTACTACTGCTTTGCCATTAGTCTTTTGACTTACAGAGTATTGCTTATGAAAGCAGCCAGTGTTAGTATCCTAAAGTCTGCCAGAACAGTACTGCTCTGCATTATGTTTAATGCTCTGCAGTAACTGCTTCTTGGATATTACTGCAAGTTGCCCAGGCCAGTTTGTGTATCTCTTTCTTTTCATTTAGACTACAGGCTTTAATCTCTGCAAACTGATTTATGCTTTGATTTTTAAAACTATATGTTTTGCAATTAGATATCATCTTAAGGTTTTACTCTGCATTTAGAGCTTTATAGATGCACAATTCTTCAGTGGATCAGCCTAGAGGTTTTTTTCCTTGAAATGAAAAGGTTTCAGCTGTCTTCTCTTGTTGAAAAATTTTAAGTGGCATGGCCCTAGATGTCTTCTGTAGTAATTCTATTCCACTATCAGTTGATTTGACAAGTTGAAATGCTGAAATGGCAGGGCAACGCAGTATTCTGCCTTCACAGTGTCTTCAGGATGCATGAAGAAGAAAAAGGTAGCCCTCAGAGAATTCTGGGAACATCAGTACATCACAGATCCACATAAACATTTAATTATTTCT
>VZTU01034154.1:259510-341817 GCA_013400835.1 Zapornia atra | reverse complement strand
TAAACATTTAATTATTTCTTTGTAGGGGATAGCTTGGTATCTTGATCTAAAATAGGCACATCTAGTACAGCTGAGCAACTGATTGGAGCAAATTTTTATGAAGTTCTTAGGTTGTATGTGAAGGGTGACTTTTCTGTTTCTCAGAGTTACATCTCAGAAATCTAGGCTTATTTTTATCAGCACAGGTCATTATTTTTTCCCTATTTTTTTGCCCAAGATTATTTCTTGCTCTAAAGGGATGGTGGAGCCATCATGGTGGAAAGCCACATAACGTTGGATAAACTAATTTTACACTCATTCTTACAAAAATCTTAGCTATGTTTGCTGAAAATTTATAGTATGATAAAAGAGGAAGAGTAGTCACCTCAGTCTAAATTGTTTATATTTGGCCACGTAACACAAACACTTGGGAAGAGACTGATAACAAAATGTATGTGACAGCTGTGCGCACTGGTATCTGTAGGCATATACTTCCTTGTGCTGCTCCTGATGCAAAGCACCAAACTTTAGGTTACCAAATTACTTGGGAAGATATTTACTTTACTTTAGCATGCAGTGCCTGAATCTGGGCTACAATAAAATACATGGTATGTAATTTAAAGTAGTAAGTCTTGAATTTTATCCAGTGTGAAATGTTAAAGAGTGTGTGCTATTGAGATACTGTTTCTAAAGAAGGTGATGTCATTTACCTTGGACAGTACAGATTTGACTCTGAATTTAAATCAGAGTTTTGCCATACTACAGGAAAAGCACAGGGCACCTGTTGGTGCTTGGGGATGTGGTTTAGTGGATGGACTTGGCAGTGCTAGGCTGATGTTTGGACTTGATGATCTTAGAGGTCTTTTCCAACCAAAATGGTTCTATGATTCTATGTAGAAGAAAACATCATTTTTGCCTGTTTTCAGTTTTAAATTCCCATGGATTGCAAAAGCTACAATTTTGTACTGTTTGGGAGAGGGAAGAAGGCTTCAACAGTGTTGCAGTGGTATTAGATGTAGAGATCATGACTGGAATCACTTTTCCCAGTGAAAAACAGAAGCTGAATGTGCTGCAGCTCCTTCTAGAACTAGACAGCCTGTGGGAAGAAGTCCTGGGTCAGTAAACTTTTACCTGCTCAGAGCTTAAGACTATCGAAAGCCGGCAATCTTTACTCTAACCCTTCATACAGAGAAACAAGAAGGGTGAAAAGCAGGTTTTACAGGTGGGTGGGTGATCAGAAGCTAACGGGGAATCAGTTTTCTGTTGTGGTGGGAAGAGGAGGAGTAAGCTCAGTTCAGATAGAAGCTTCCAAGATGAGGATCAGGAGACCCTTTAAGTCCTTTGCTTTGGCAAAAGTTAAACTTCTGCTGTGGTTGAAGCTCATTGATTCAGTCCAACCTGGGCCCCCATTTTTTGCTGATTTCCAGCATTTTCTTTTGCTTGTGTCCCTGGAGAAAACTTCTTGCCAACTCCTTATTAACTTTCCCATTTTATTCATTGTGTTTCACACTAGTTTTGTGTAGCTTTTCATGTATAAACAGTATTGCACAATAGGTTGTGTGGGCGTAATCCTGAAAAGCACAGTTGATAAAGCAATAATTCAAATAAAATAAGATTTTAAAAATTATTAATTTTTTTTAACTAATAATGATCTATTGCTGAAAAACAAATTCCAAGGTAAGTCTGTGGTATTTATTGGCACTAATCAGAGATGCAAAGAAATGTTAATTTTCAAGGTACTAATAAGTAATCTGATTATACCCTATTATTGTATTGCCATCATGCTGTTATTTTAAGTAATGTTATTTTGGGAAAAGTAAGCATAAGCCAATAAGACTAGACTAATTTTGCCTTCTGTGATCAAACTTGGAAAGGTTTTGTCGATATTTTTGTAATAAACTTTCTGCTGGCAGAGTCCCCAGAATCGCTGTGAGTAATTTGAGAAAATACTGTGGTTCTTTAGACAGCTTAGTGCCTATGGAAACAATAAATGTTACTCCCATAAACTTATTTTCTAAGATTGGGCAGAAGTAAGGGCTGGCTAATTGGGAATTACCTCCAGCTTTTACATGTGCTTTCAGGATCCATGCTTGTGCTGCTCAGTGTGTCTCTTCTACAACTTCTGGAGTCAATGTGGAGAGGCAGATTTTGCAAGAGCCTGATTCAAAGAAGGATCCAAACAAAGTGTACTTACCTTTTAAATTCATCTTTTCAATTTTATCTTCTTTCCACTGATGATAAAACGCTTCTAGGGAGACCAATCTTTTCCATCTTTGTAAATGGACACAAGTCTCCTTGGGAATAAAGTTAAAACATTCTAGGACGAAGATAAGATTTGCTGCCTCTGTAAAATATCTAAAGACCTGCCTAGGCTGTATACACGGTGATACCATCAGTCCTAATATCCACTGAAGGACTAAAATCAGTTATTTTCCCAAAATAAGGTCAGGAACACCTTGTTTAAAGCCTCACTTTTAGGCCGTTGTTGATTAAGTTCTGTGTTAGGAAGTGAAATAGGGCTTTGACTTTCTGAATCTGAGCAGAATTCTCCTTGCTCTGAATAGAGAAGGCAAATGTCTCCTTAATCTTCCTGATGGTGTCCATTCATTTTCAGATGGGCCAGTGCCAAGGTTAAAGTATGACACTTCAACTCTGCTTGCTCTCAATGGGTGTTTCAAGGATACTGCTATTTATTATGTCAGTAGAGTCAGAAGTTGTCCAAACATCTAATATAAACACAGAAACTTCCATACCAGAAAAAAAACCCCAAACAACCCAAATTCTGAAGTTAGTTGCTGTGGATTTTCTGCAGCTGGTGTGGAATACTCTGAGAGATGTTGGAGAACTCTGCTGCTTAAGAATAAGATGACAATAGTAGCATTACCACCAGAGTGGCATGTTCTAGAAAAAAGAAAAAAATAGGTCTATCATTTTGTCAGAAAGGTTTGCTTTATTTTTTAATTTTTATTTCTAACAGTTTTTAAAGGAGGGTAGAAGTTTGGATGGTCTTTTTGGTCAAATCTAGTGAAAAAGGCTAACTTATATTCCTGAAAATATATATGTAATACACTGCTGTAGCTAAATCAGTTGCCAGATTACACTATGCTGGTAATTTACCTGTATGTTCACAACATTAGTTTTTTTTAAAAGACCAGCAACATATGTTTTGAGTATCAGGGTTTTGGGCACACTACAGCTGAGGAGTGAAAATGCATTGCAGGTACATGCCACTGATAGCCAAAATAGACTAGAAATTACAGTACATGTACTGAGATGACTTACTTCTTATGTTCTCGGGTTATTTTCATAGCTCAAAACAAGACTTACTGTACAGAGAAGTGGTGGCTAGAAGAACAAATCTGATTTTAGCCACACACCCTCCAAACCTGATGGGAGAGATGGAAGAAGGCACTTGAACAGACTGTATAGGACTGAAAAAAGGGTGACAGCATGGAAGAAAAATCATAGGCATGCCAGACCTCCCTCTTCCCTACCAAAATACATTCTAGGTTCAGTAGGTTCAAATCTGCGACGCCTGAATTTTTTAAGACATGTTGCAAATGTTTATCAAATTATTCTTAGAAAGTTGTCCTGTGCAGCCTACTTCTTGTGACTGCTGATTTTGTCTAGAATCTACTTTTTTCCTCTCCTTCCTCTGCTGCATGTTTTGCTTCTGAATCAGACAACTCACCCCTCTTTAGCAGGTCACTTAGGGTTGGTCACATTACACTTACTGAGTAAATGTGGACACCTGAAAGAATGTGATAAATCTTAGGCTATTCCATTCTACTCTGTTCACTGTGTGGTAAGAGTGAGCAGAGTGAAAATACTAAAATATGGCTTGTTTTAAGATGCAGACTGTATGTTTGCTTTACTCTTAGTAAAAGGAGTACTACTGTCTTAGTACTCAGAGTACTTCTGTCCACCAGAAATGGAAATGCTAGAAGTGCAGCACATATTGGATAGTGATATAAGGGGCAGGATCTTTCTGTTTTGTCCTCAGCTTCATATAGGTAATGGATTAACAGAAAAATCTAGGATAATGCAGATGAGATTTTAAGAAAATTCAAATTACCAAATGTTCAAAATAATTATTTAAAACTACAGGCTACTGAGGCATCATTTGAAATAAAAGTAATTCTTCATTTATAGAATGATTAATTTTCTTTAAGAATTTTTTTCAGAAGGTGATGTAAATTGTCAGAGGATAGAAGAGCGTGGGCTGTACTAATACCACAAAAATGTTCCCAGCCTTAGACACCTAAGTCAGACTGGGATTTTGTAGATGATATTATGAGCACCTCCATTTCTCCTTAGTTCCACTTCTGGGGCTAGAGACTTCCGTGAAGCTTTGGCTAAGTGACTATTTCAGTTGTGGTCTGTTGTCCTTGGCCAGCCAAGGTCTCCTGAATTGTCTGTAAGGAATGCCAACAAATAAGGGAGAAACAGCTCTTTTCTGTCCCGTGGAGGAATTATACTTGGCATAGGCCCTCCTCTGGCTCTTCAAGCAGAACTGCCCAGCGAAACAGATCAGAGGAGCCCCAAAGGGAATACTGTCAAAGGAATCAGGGAAATGTGAATGTCCTGCATCATCTGGTTAATCTTCCTTGTAAAATAAAGAGCGGCTTCAGAGTTGAATTTGATCTAAGAAACTCTTGACAGTTTCTGTGATGTTTTTTTCAAACCAGGGAGGGTTTTTTTAACCTATAGTTTCAGCGCTGAAGAGACATCTATTGTTGATACATGCGTGCCATTTGGTTTCTCTATGATGCCAAGAATTTGTCAAGTGTTTTTGAAACTTGTGGTGGCAAACTTTTTTCTTTAGTTGCATGACACTTTCATCAAGCATCATCCGATACAAAATCATTTAGAATATAACCAGGGTGAATTGTGGACTCAGCGCACATTGATTTGCAATAAATCTAGACAAAAGCAATCTCATCTTCAGTAGAGCACTGACTCCTCCAGGGATTCAGGTAAACACCAAAAGAGACAGAACTGCTCTTTCAGAAATGAGATTTAGAAAACCGAAGGCGGTATTTCCGCACAGATTTCCAGAGATGCATTATGGTTTGGATTATTCAGAGTTAACTGTTTTTCCCAACAGAGATATTGCAACTGTTCAAACAGTGCTTACTTCAGCATGGAACCATTCCTGGATGCAAAGGAGCAGCTGGGATCCAGTTAATAATGTTCTAGTTGACCACAACCCTGTGTGACCCCGCATACAAGGAGGGTCCACTGGCAGACAGCATCATTCTGGAATTCAGAGCATGTTTGGAAAAGGAGTAAGCTTAGGAATTTGGACAAGAGCCAGAAGAAGGCACAGCCACAGCATCTTGGAATATGAGAGTCTTAAATCAGTGAGGAAAGTCCCTGGTAATGAGAACTCTTTTAGGAAATATATTCTGGACTAGTTTCAACTAGTATTTTTGCAGAAAAACATAAGGAGAAGTATTGGCTTCCCAAAGGATTGGATTCTGGCCCCAGCACGTATGCTTTCCCGTATTTTTTTTTCACCAGTTCCATAGCTCCTCTAGAAATGTGGAGCTGAAAACTATCACACAGATAATCAAGCCTCCAAGTAGATTGAGCCATAGATTTTTATTAGACAGACACAATAGAAGATACTTGCTTGGGGATCTTTTCCTTTTTTTACAGACCAGCTTCAATCCTTCTGGTTTGCTTCTGAAAGTCAAATTTTGGGAGAACTCAAGATAGAGAAAGCTATTTTTGGCACATAGTCTTCTAAGAATCATGAAATGGGTATTTCTAAAGTGGGATGATAAGAGATTTGCAGCCTATATAAATCCTATTACCATGCAGACATATAGTGAAATTTCTCTTACGTCATGGATTGAGAGATCTTTTGAAAATACAGAAGTGATACCTTATCCTTTCTTGGAAAAAGTTAGCAAATTTATTCATCCACTTTTTATAGAAGCCGATTGTGCTATAATAAGCAACAGGATCACCATCAGGTAGGAACAGCACTTGAAAATCTTAAATGTCATGGATTATATCATAAAAGGTGACTTGTGGAAAGATCTACTGTCAGGATACAGTTATACAGAATATAGCTACTGCTTGGAAACGTATTAATAGCAGAAGGAAAAAATAAGAGGAGATACGTAATGATACTTGCAAATCATAATCTTTCACATTGCAAAATCAACTTGCTTTTACATGCATAAAAGCAGCAAATCAAAAACTGGGCAGAGAGTAGTAGCTGGAAAAAGTGGTTTTGTTTTCTTTATGAACTTTCTTTAATCTGGGGGAAGCTTGACATACATGAAAATGGCAGCTCCAACTAAAAAAAAATCTGAAATATTTAGTCCAAGTACATTTTAACCACAAGAGTATTTTCCTCGTCTTGGACCTATAGCACTGCGTTGGTACTAAACTTTTCTCAAGTCCATTTGTTGAGATCGAAGGAACATATGATTAAATTCAGATGTTGGAATGTTTTCCCTGATGGCTAGTCTGTGGTTTGTAGAGCTGCAAATGTTTCTCTCCTCATAAAAGAAGCAATTCCTTAACTTTAATGATACCTGTAGTTAAGTGTGGTTCCAAAACACATAACGCTAATGATATAGAAACTAATCACACCATGTGACTTCCTCTGTAATAACTTGTGTAAAACCAGTCTGTGGCATGGTTGTGGATCTTATTCTTCATCTATTTTTCAGCTTTTATTTTATTGTGCTTGATTCTGGTACCAGTTAGTGATTTCCTCTTGATGATGAGGTATCTGAAAAAATTGTATGGCCTGTGTGGTCTTTTCCTGGCTTTTTCGTGACTCCACCAGGTTAATGCTGAACTGGCTCTGCGGGAGTGCAGACAAAAAGGCAGACCTTGGGGTCTTACCTTCTCTGCAGTAGCTTTGCCCTTACCAGAGTAGTTAGCATCACTGTGAATGGGAGGAGACTCAGGCCCTGGTCTTTAGTGGGTATCAAATCTGCCTGTCGCGGACTGTAGCAACAACCATCTCTTCTGTAAAGCTGCTGGCAGAGGGGTAATTTCACTAGTGCTTTGGTTTTAACTGATAGTTTCCCCAGCAATGGCTAGAAACCTGATCCACTCTGTCATTTCAAAATTAGTCTTTGAGACAAAGCAGAGGTTAGAGCTTTTAATTTGTACTTTCATTGTGTTGGTAAATCAGAGAGGTTTAGAATTATTAAGTAAAGAAAAAAAGTGAAAAGTTTCATGATTCACTCCTTTGTTTGCGTAAAGCACAGTTGAGTGATTTGTATTTCTTTTTTTTTTCCCCCTCAATGTCTTTGATTTGCAGACCTCCATAAAATTTTTAACAGCTGTACAGCTGTGCCATTAGTGCATACAGCACTCTGTGTAATGCCTGTAGGCCTATTGACTGGAGGGCTGCTCAGTTACCTGCTGAGGATCTCATAGAAGTAATTGATGAAGCCCCAGAGATCTCAGCTGAGAAAGACCAATCCTGGTAATTTATAGATGGGTTTATGGTAAACTCTGTCATCTGGACCAAATTGGATAGTGATACTTTTAACAAATTTTTTACAAATTTTTTTAACAAATCCACATGATTGTTGCGTAGCTGGGTGTGTTTCCTAGCAGATGGGCCCAGACCTGGCTTAAATTCTGCATGAAAAGGAAGCAGTACTGATGCATGTCCATTCCTGTAGCTTCTCAGTACAATGCAAGACTCCTTAAGGTTTTTTTTATTTGGCCATCTCTGAATGTTCAGTTCCGAATGGGTTAAAGCCATGTGCTGGCGGTGGGAGCCACAGAAAACGGAATCACGTTGTTCTAGGAGTAGAGGGGATAGGTAAGATTTCTGTTAACCCATATTAGGTCTGTCTAAGGGTTCCTAAGAGAAAAATGCCTGTAGGCTACAACTCATCTTTGCCTTGCTCCTGTTGCTGAGGTTAGAGAATATGGTGTGTTTTTTGGAAAAGCTACATCACAGTGTTGTATTGTGCTCTCATGGTACCACCTCTGGTCTCAAAGCTCAGATGGTCCTGCTGACGCCTCACACCCAGTAAATGGAGACCAGCCATGCCCACAGAGGCATGCAACAAGAGACCAGGGCTTTTCATCTGCGGGCCTGGGTTTCAAGACACTGAGATGAGAAATTTGCATTAGTGTAGTGATAGAAACATTATGTCATATTTATTTTTTGTAAATTATTTATTGTAAGAGCTCAACATAAAAGGGTTCCTCATTGTAATGTCATAAGGGTTTTCTAAACAGTGTCTGCCACGCTTGCTGGTCATAGTTGATATTCGTTGCTCAGCACACAAAAAATATGTTCCATGATGAACAAGAAGCATCCAGATATACTCATGTTGTGAAGTCTTTTGTTTATTTTTCGTGCAATTTGGTCTATACCAAACCAGAGGTTACACTGTGAGTGGAATAAGGGGATATCATTATTGTTGATATGCTTTGTTTATTTGCAGTTTTAAACTAGTTTTATTTTAGTGACAGTAGAAAGAGTGGTTTTCAGTGTTTCTAGGTATCAGTAAGGAGTATCAGATAGCTTACTGTGACTGTTTTTAAGAAAAAATAAAAAAACTTAGTCATGGAAAAAGAGAAAATTTCAGAAAAGCAGGTGAAAAGTTGGAAAATTACTTTCACTCTGTTTGTGCTTCATAAACCTTACCAGCTGAGTAATGTTTCTGTAGCAGGAGAAATGGATCCTGAAAATGCTCAGTGCTTGCACAATACCCTTAGACATTAGACAATAATTTTTAAAGATTCAAGTTCTTAGAATGTAGTTGTCCTGCAAATTTTATAGCCAACTCTTTCTACAACAGGTATGTGACCAAATAACGCGCCCAGGAAGAGCTTTGTTTCTGCTTGTGCACACCAGTGTCTCTACAGCATTAACTTGTTCTTGCTAGATAAATCCTTTATAGCTTAAAAGAACTTTTCAAATTAAGGATGAGGTCTTCTACTCTGGGTTTTCAGTAATCAGACCTGTGCCAGAAGCTTTCAGATTCTTTCATGCAAACAATCCTCTTGAGTTTGTACCCTCTCTGCAGATACACTACAACGTCAGAAATTCAGGTAGAGAAAATTATATGTGATGATTTCCTTCCTTTTTTTTACTTCAAAACCAAAATCCCCTATATATGCTCTTGACCAATAACTCACTGCAAAGGCTGAGGAAGGAAAGAAGTTTCTAAATATAGTGTTATATTTTAAGCAGTAAGTATTTGGGTTATAAAAGTAGTAGCTATATTATATAAAATATAATATTTGCTATAGTATTATATTTTTGCTATATTGCCTAACACCATACTTATAGCCATATATGATAGCTATATCACATAAAATTAGTAGCTTTATTATATGCATTGAAGGAAATGTATGATGCTTTGTGACATATAGAATAGAAAGAAATTCCAGATGAAGCCCACAGTATTAAATATGTATTTGGTATTCACTGCCTTCGGTTGCCTGTTTCTCAGCTAGTATTTTTCTAGCAACAACAGCTCAGCTACAATGACCTGCCATCACAAAGCACACTGCTAAGAAACTGAGCCTCACTCAACCCATGGGTATCCACTGGTAGATTATCCAACTTCACAGTAGGTTGTGCCACAAAAGGGAAGACCTGCACTGTCTGCCAGTGAGCTGGGGGGGTTCTGGGAGCCGCATGGCTGTGTTTGCATGAGAACTGTGTGTTGGAGCCCTCGGGCGGAACTGGCTTTGCCTCCTGAGCCCCTTCTCCACAATCTGTCTTTTCTCCACTGCACCGGCATTGCACGTTCCTGTTCCAGCTTTGCAGTGGCCTGATTTATACAAGGGGTTTGTATCGCCCAGAGAGTTCTTTGTTCTGTTTCAGTTACCTCATCTTACCACTACTCTGAACAATAGATAATTGATTGCATCTTTATTTTAGTTGCTCACAGCCACGCAAACTTGACTGGCACTTATAGCTTGTGATGTGCCTGGGAGGCTGTACTGGTTTAATTGGAGTTCTAGCCTTGAACTGTTTTTGAGGCACCAGCCCACAAGTTGGCCAAATGCTAATCAGACAGTGTGTAGATACCGTGTGCCTTTGTTAACTTGGCATAAGTGTCTCAGGAGGTGCTTTTAATCCAGTTTTTTATATGAGCCAAGCATAGCCTGAGTAAAATCTGTGGGCAGGCTCTTAATTTTCACATGTGTTAAGGTAGCTAGGAACTGGTTTAGGCTAAATAAGCCATTCTCAAGGAAATTTGAAATTAGTGTGTTTTATCTGAACTGATTTCAGATTTGCATCTTGCCCATCTTGCCAGTCCTCTTATGTATCGTAAGGGTTTTTGTTCTCAGCAGTCCCAAGTATAACTCCTCTGGTCTTATTCAGTTGCTGGTTGGCTTGACTTCTCAGCCAGCCACAGAGAGAAGAAAATCTAACCCAGGGTAGTTTCCACAACCTTAGAGGTAGTTTTGTGGAACATTATGCCTGTGGACACTTGAATATGGCCCATCTAACTTGAATTATAACTCCTTTAAACCTTTTTATACCACAGTGGAGCAAAGTCTAGAGTTTTACATGGTTTCATGTGAGCTGTGAAATCCTACTCAGCAGTTTGAATTTAGTTCTGCAAAGAAGGAACAAGTCCCTAGCGATGTTTAAAGCTTTGAAAGATAAAAGCAGGGCCACAATCAAACATTTTCCATTCCCAAAAATGACATCTTTGGTTAAAAAAGAGCTTTGGCAAATCTCTTTCTTCCCAAGTTGTAGGCTCTAAATGGTGGCAAGAAGTCTGATGTATCAGGATTACAGCTCCTGCTGTAGAGGGCTGAGCAGAAGCCAGACTTGGTGACGTGCAATAGAGCCATGGTTTTCCTCCAGTTGGGAGGTACTTGGTTAGGAGACATATGAAATGGAAGTGAAACCCATTTCTATAATCATTATGACCTGCACACACACACAAGAGTAGTTTTGTTGAAGAGCGAAGTCAGATAATACACAAAGGCTTTTTAATTTTTATAGCTTCTGAACTAATAGGGGCATGTTGTGACTCTGGGGCATATTAACAAACTAAAATCTTTAATTGGATGAACCTTCATAACACTAACTCAAGTATGATGCAAATTTTGTAAGAAAATAAGAATTTTAATTTTTAATGCTGTCAGACATCTTTGCAGTGTTCAGGAAAGAGACAGAATTTCAGTGCTGTTCCGGAATATTTTTGCAAAATTATCTACCATCCATGCCTGGTTATGCAGATTGCAAGATTTTTAGATGGCATATGCCCTGACAGGCCGCCTCAGAGGATCAGCATGTATTTTGGTATGGAGATGAACTGTTAAATGTAGGTGAATAGTTTTCAGCCTGATAGGATTTGAAGATGTGGTAAATTAGCAGAGAGAACATTAGAGAGAACATTGCACAAGAAGTCTTTGCCAACTTAGTGAGGTGCTAATATTGCTGCCATGTTAACTACCAATATCAGATCATCCTCCTACATGCCGTGGAAATTGCAGACTCTCAGATGTGTACAGTAGGAGGCTGACAGTGAAGTCCCATACAATGCAAAATAGATGTAGAAAAATAAATAAAAAAATCAATAAACAGCTGCTGACACAGTATGGGAAAATTATTGGGTGAGGAAGAAAGCGGATGAGATGTCTCACTGTTAAGCTTAAAATAAAACTTTTGAGGAAAAAAAACCTTGGGTTTTTTTGGTGGTTTTTTTTTTTTTGGTCTTTACATACTGTTTTTAGACCAGATCTGTAAAGAAGACAACAGTCCTCTTCATACTGCTCTGTGAAAGTGTTAAGAAACAAATGGGGTTTTAACTATCCTTTTACAAAGTGCTTAAAAAAGCACATGATTTTCTTTTCCAAGTTGGATGACCGTCTTTTCCATGGAGTAATAGTAACAGAAATAGCTTCTGGTTCTTTGCATAGCTTCATTCCTTTCTTTGGAACTGGGTGTTACCCTTAGGACAAACAACGAAAACTTTCCCTGCTTGTTGCACTGTGCAAAACTACTAATGCACCTGTCCATGGCTTTATGTTGCAAAAAAGCATGAGAAACTTGAATGCAGACATTGATTTTGTATGTGGCTCTGAAAGCAGATGCTGCTCTCAGATTCAGTTTGTGGAGCTCAAGTCTGAACTTGTGTTACCCAGACACGTGAGGCCAGAGGAGGAACGTCTCTGAGACCCGCACGTTCAGCCAGAACAGCATTTCTAAGCTCTACTGTGGAAAGTTGAGAGCAGGCTGTTGTCCTATGGCCTTGTATCAGCATCAGCATCCAAAAAGCAAAATTAAGAGGTGATTGGTTCTTTTTAAATGCTGTTGGAAATGGCTAAAGGGATGATGATGAAAAAAAACACAGCTAGAGCAGCAAGGTCTGTTTTGATAATACGTTCTGGGACTGCTTTCAAGCAGGCAAACACATTAGTAACCTGAAAAGGGCAGCATGCATGTTCCCTAATTCATTTCCTCCAGCACTGTGGAATTGCAGATTGTGTTTGGAATCGAAATTCTTTGCTTTCGAAGCTTAACATAGATGATATCAGTGTAACATCCAGTTTTTAATTGCCCAGAAGATGCGAGAGGGCGCCGTGTAATTTGTTTACTTCTAAGTCTTTCACTTGTCTTAATCTGTTGCCACTTTTGAAACAGAAAGCTAATTTCTGTTGGCCTGTGCCTCCACTCACGTGCATTCATTTCACATTCACACCTTCAATGTCTTTCTAGCCGGAGACACTTAACATTGTACTTTGATAAAAGAAAACTAGCACTGGAAGGAATTCTTTTCCTTCATTGTGAAGTTAGTTTTGTTAGTTTAAGTTCATGACTTTGTGAAGAATGGAGAAAGAATTAAAGCAGTAGTCTATATGTAAGGAAATCATGAACCAAGGAACAAGCCTGAATTCTCTTGTTGATTCATGAAAGTTGCTTCCCTGATTCTCTTGCTTTCTTTTGTCTGGTCCTTTCAGTCCACTTAGTCAAGCTAGGCCACAAATATATTTGCTGAAATAGAACTAATGTTATTCAAATGACAGCATGATAGGTCATTTGATAGGTATAATATTTTTTTTAATTATACGTGTCATATTAAAGAAGATAATGTATTGGTTTGTGATAGAAATAGCAGTCCAGAGCAGTCAAACATGTAATTAATTAAGTATTTTTCAGGTTGCTTTTAATGGTTCTGATAGTCTGGGCCCTTTACTTAAGAAGCACTAAGAAATGATGTTTGTTTACCTTCCATCACAAGGCTCAGTTCAGTTCCCTAAACACAAGCAACTACTTAGTATCTTTAGAGAGTCCTTGAGTACCCGTCCTGGTCTCTCCACCAGATAGATAGATTAATGCAGTAGCATCTTCATCCTCCTGTTGCCTCTGCAAAAGGCAAACATTTGTGTTCTATTACTATGAAGCGCAGAAATGCGACACAGAAATTAGAACTGTGAGCGTAATCGTCTCTTACGGGTACATTATGCTTCAGTTGTTTCCTGCTAAGTGAAGTGGGAGAAGTTCATACCAGAGTAGGCAGTGGTAAAGGCGAGAGCTTGACAAAAGGGAACCCATTCCTTGCTTTTAGGTTCCGACCCAGGCACTGCCATGTATGTGTGTGAGTCTGCAGTCAGAGCCTGAGCCTACAGTCAGGCAAGTCTGCAGATCTTGTCAAAAAACCTTCTACCGTGGAAAATACACACCATTCCCCACGACTGTTCAGCATTTATGTTGCATCCCAGTAATGTATTGCTATGAATCCAGAGAAAAATTGTCAATTACAAATATCCACTTGCATGCTCTGGTAGCCAGAGAGAGCCTTGAAGAGAAGGGTTTTGCTCATCTCTGTCCTTCACATTTCATTTCTAAGTACGCTGTGCAGTTTCATCTGCAAAACTCGTTCTGATAAGCTCACTGAACTGCTGAAATAGTCTCCTTTCAATAAATCTACAATTACACATGTTATTTAGAGCATCCACCACTGACTAAATCACAGTTATGGCAGGGCATAAAATGTATATGTAATAAAAAGTACAATGTGTACAGTTCTTCCTACACTGACCCAAATCACTGCTTTGAAAGAGTGCCTTACACAACATTCAAAACACACACCAGACAAAATAACGCAGGGTTATTCACAAATCTTACTACAGTTTTCCTTATTTCATTCTTAACAGTAAAAGAGAGAGTAAACTTCTTTCTTAAAGCTTCTTCTGGAGCATTCTAAAATAAGATCTCACCTTTTCCACCTTGCTCTCCAAGGGGACTTCAGAGTTTGAAGTTCTGCGAAATGTAAAAACATGCCAAGATTTAAGCTGTGGAAGACAAATTCTGTTGCTCTGCCTGTGACTTTCAGTGAAAAATAGGAGAAACACATTTTGGTTCATTAAACAGTACACGCCATGAAAAGGGAAAGGTACGAATGCAGCCTACATGCCGACATGAAGGACAGGATTTGGTGCTGAGGGCTGGCCCTGCCAGGCCTGAGCTACTGCCCAGTTCCCTTGAATCCTTCTGAGATCACAGCACATGCAAGAGCCCTGCGTAAGTACTCTAGCAGTTTTCGTGCATCAAAGGCAACTAAAGACTTAAGTCAGCCATGGTAGGGAAATTTTATTCAAAAAACGATAGTATGTGAGTAATTCTTTTTAACTGTATTGTTTATAATACTAAGTATTTCAGTAGACTGTGCAGAATGAACAAAATAATCAAGACCTCTCCGTATCTAAATCCGTATGTCCTTTATCCACTATCTGAAAAGGAATGAGTCCCAGATAAGATACAGTTACCCACGAGATTTGTTAGAGATATGTAGAGATATATTCAGAGTTTAAAAATACAGACTGTAGGAATTTTTTCATCCTGACGTAGAGCACATGTTGTATTTGTAACTAATATTATCTGATTTTTTCACTTGTTCTCTTCCATCCCTGTATCTGCATCTGTTCTGCAGTCTCCGGTTTCATCTTCCCTTTTTACTGAGATTGTAAACAGGGGACAGGTGCTGTCATTTAATTTTGTATGTATTTAGCTCCTAGGTCAATGGAATATTGAATAATTATATAGTCTCGGCCCACTGGTAATATAAGTGGTTATTATTTTTATTGTTGGTGTTAGATTAGGCACTACTGTGAGAATATTGTCTGCTTTGCTGATTGCTTGACGATAGAACATGTTATTATTTTTAATATACTTAAAGTGTCATGGTTTTGTTACTGGGCTGCTGTTGAAAACTATGTTCATATAGTCTCTGAAGTGTCTGTTCCCTTTCAAAAGATTATTCCCCACCCCCCTCGAAAGGTTTCTCTCACTTATGTTGCCTTATTTTTATTTATTTATTTATTTATGTTTATATGCTAGTCCATTATCCTCTCTGGGAAACCAGTGTTGCATTTTAAACCAGTCAAGTGAGTCGACTGGATCTGGCAAAGTACGTGTGTGGAGGGCTTGAAAGGAACGGTACAATTGATTCCTTGTATTTCTCTCCATTATCCTCCTTCACTTTTGATAGATGGCTATTCAAGAGATGAGTACTGGGTCAAGACTTTAATAAAATCAAGAGATAACTGTTAAGTACATTAAAGGTTGCTGTGGTGATTTTTAATACCCAGTCTTGAATGAGAAATTATGACTGTCATTCTAATGCAGTATAAGTAGGGATGTACAACCTAAATAATAAAGCAACATTTTAGAAGTAGGTAGTATTGAAAAGATGTTGTGCTGCTTTTTTTTTTTTTTTCTTCTTCTTATTTGTCACACACCATTAAACTTCTTTTCCTCCAGGCTAAACTAGACACCTGCTACTTTGGCCTACTTATCAAAAGAAATGAAACATTTATTGGCATGGCATCGTTGCATTTAAACTTTGGAAGATGAAGAAAATTACCGACCTGAAGTAAACTAGGATGCCATTTGATAGCTAGATGAGCTACCTCCTTTTAGCAGAGAGGAGTGCTAATTTGTAAATGGTCACTCAAGTTCATGGACCTCTGTGTGCATTCTCCTGCACACACACACACACAAGCTCCCAGAAGAATAATATCCCAAATTTTGACAAGTGGCCACCAACCTCACCTTGGGAAGAAGGGAGAATAACCAGTCAGTAAGACCAAGGACTTAATGACATTATATGAGGCCAGGTTTTAGAATTAAGGGTTTGTTGACATCAGAGTTGGATTTTAAGTCTCCTGAAGTTCTTGCTTTAAATTACTGGCAGATTAAAAAAGAATGTGTAGCATACAGGCTATTACCATCATTGGGATTGTTTTCAAACTTAAAATGCAAGATGGTTTGGGATTTTTTTGTGGGATTTTGTGAGTTTCTTTAAAAAAGCTAAAATTAAAACTTGATTTCTGGAGCACAGTACTGCAGATAGAAATCTGAAGCTACAGTCAAACTATATAGAAGAGACTGCCTGATGCATTCCAACTGTCAGCCTGGAGCTCTCAGTTTTCTCTGTTCATCACATACTGCAGTCTCATAGGAGCCCATAACATTTTCTTTCGAGTGCTGATGTCAAGTATTGCCAATGGGCAAGCTACATTTTCTTTCGTCTAGGTTTTTGGAAGCTCCAGGTACTTAGTCCACACATAGTGCTTCATTCCAAGGAGGGGGAGAGGGAGCAATTAATAGCAAAAATTCATGCTTAGAAATAAAGGAGCTATTGCTGTTTTCTTTTTTGTTTTTCTCATGTTTTTTACTAAAACTGTCTTCAGGGAAAAAACATCAACTTGAGCTTCCTAGGGGCTTGCCCAAAGCAAACCACATTAGAAACTTAGGGCAATGTTTCAAAATAATGGTGCAATACTAATAATATTTGTATATTTCTTAATAAAAGCTATCATCAAAAAAACCCACCACCCTAAACGACAAGCCAGTTGGTCCTCAGCGGGTCCTGACACGTGGGGTTGTTCCATCCTCGGTGAAAGACTTTTCGTCTCTCTTTGTTGAATGCAGTGAGGTTGGGCACTTCCTCCAGGTTCAGCTGGTTGAGTTCACTCTGATTGGCAGTCATACCTTCCTACAGAGCAAGTGCTTTACTAACTCTCCTCTCAAAGCTTGGGGGTACGTTCCTTTCTTGAGATCTTTAGTGAATACACTGTACAATGTCAGCTCCAGTATCATCACCCGAGGGGTACCACTTCTAACCAGTTAGACTTCCAACTGTTGAACAATACCCTTTGACTTTAAGGGTGCAAACTTGATACTGAGTCCAAGACCATCTCCTACAGAAACACAGCTAAAGCAGTTGTTCCCTCTGTAAAGTTTGTGCAATTCGTTGTTCCCTCCTTGTAGCATTCTGCAGTTTTAGTTTGTGAATAGTGTTCCCATGGTTGGTGGTGGGGTGGGGTTGTTTCTGTTTGGATTTTTTTCAGATTTGGTGGCCGAGATCTTCTCAACTTTTTTGTTGCACACACCATTAGTGACAATTTTGACTAGCACTAGATCTTAGACAGATACCTGTTAGTTAAAATCCACTTTGGAAGGGACCAGGCCACTAAACTTTTGATGTTGTTTGTCCAGTGGGTTCTTTGAGTCTGTGATGAGTATCTTCATTTAGACTAACACTCCTTAGCTTCTTTAGGTTACAGAAAGGTTATCTAAAATAGTAGCAAAAGCCTTAGCAAAGTCAAGACCTAGTTACATACTGCTTTGTTTCCAAACTCAGTTGCCCTGCCATAGAAGAAAACATTTGTAGTTTTCTATGTTATGTTCTTAGCAAGTCTTTGGTATCTTCTAATAATTTGTCAGGGGTGAGTTCTGTGTCTTGCATGCAGTCTGGTTAGTTTTCCATAGGCCTGCAATTGTTCATACATTTTCCTTTACGTTTTTCAGAAATGACCTTTAAAAAAACCCAAGCAGCATTATTTTTGCCTTTTTGAGGCTTTACATACAAGTTTTCCAGAGTAAATGCTAATATATGGAAAATACCACCAGTCAATTTTCAAGTAAACAGGATGAGTAACAGGACTGGAGTTGTAAAAATACCAAACTTACCTGAGTATCCTTCAGTCTACCTGCATCTTCCCTACTGTAGGCTAAGATCTTTCACCCTTGAATTTGTGCTTTTGCTAACCACTAGGTCATAGTTGATTTTTTTTTTTGAGGAGATTGATACAAAAAGGTCATTACATACTTCAGTTGCTTTGATGTCGATACTGAATAGTTTTTGTTCAATAATAAAACAGTTTTCTCTTTGGTATTAACTTTTTGCCATGGATTCTGTGCTAGTTACACAGCTCTGCTACCTACTGCTTCTGGTTTTGTGACCAGGCATCTGTGTTTAGTGATTTGATCAACTTTGTCACATGTTTCCTTCTTATCTGTAAGATCTGAAAGTACAGAAAATTTTCCACTTGAGTTTCTCACATTTTCTCATGGACACAGTTAAGGTTCTGCAACAACCATCACCATCTTTTCTCCAAAGAAGATGACATCTCATTCTCGAGATTTAGAAGCCAACGAGAATTTCTCAGGTTATAAAGAAAGGAATGTAAAAAACCCTTCCAGTCTCTCTATTGAAAAGTTTATAGCAGATTTGGACCTCGTTGCTTAGGTGTCTGTATCACTCTTGGGACTTGTGTAGCATGCACAGTCCAAGTGTAGTGTTTCTGCAAGTCCCCCACTGCATCCTTTTTTCTCTCCCCTTTCTGGGTTAGAGTATTGGTTCTCTGCATTATTCAAAAGAAAGATGTCAGGCTGACCAACCATAAGCTACTTCACCAGCACAGCAGAATAGAACAGGGCATAATGTTTTTACAGGTTGCAAAATTTATATTATGCCCTGTAAATTGAAGGAGTGATGACCTGCCTCTCTGGTTTTAGGCACAACTCTGTCAGTCATAGAACACTGTGCATTTTTCTCTCGTTGAATATGAACATTAGCAGTGTAAATGACTTGCTTATAATTTTAAAAATGTATATATATATTTGTTTCCTGAGGAACCCTGTATAGTTCCATCCTGAATTTTATGCTCTTTGCTGTTTCAGCAGGTAAATCTCCTCAAGTGTTACCTGTTGATTCCAGACAGTTTTGAGTCTGTCTATATAAAAGAGCTCCAGGATATTGTAGAGCTAGACCAAAAATAAATAGCCAAGGTTTAGCATTTTTTCTTATGGTTGTCTTCTCCTTCACATTTATGACTCATAGTGTGTGGTCAATGAATGAAAGGTATGTTGCTCTATTTACGATATGAAAACTGTGAATGTATAGGGGTTTCATTCCTACCTGTGGCATTATCAGTCCAGCTGAAAACAACACAAGTTTTGAAAAGTTATTTAAGTTGCATAAATTTAGTTTGGATTGATCTCTTCAATGTAAAAATGATAAGTGGATTTGTCTTTTGAGTAAGTAAAATAACTTATTTACCTAAAGAATACTTGAGAAGAATTAGATGTTACAGGGAAGAGACAGAGGTTTCTGGGATGATATTATCAGAAATGTATTCCTATCAAGTACAAGGAGCCCTTGTAATGTTGGCTTATATGAGGCAGTGAGACTTCAGATTCTTCTGGAATATGCATACCATGAAAATAACCTCACAAGTCATTATAAATTGCCACTTAAAATCCCACTTGTCCATGTTTACAGCTGACAGATTTCACATGGCTGATACCTACGTTCACATGCATTTCCTTGTTCAGCTCTGATCAGCAAAAACAGAGGTTTGTGTGAAAAAGACAGCAAACTTCTGATCCCTCGTTCAGTTGCTGAAGTGCATCGTGAGTCAGTTGGATCAGAGCAGTGTAGTTTCTGGCAATGCAGGTCACTTTTTGCTCCTGCTGCAAACACCTCGTTTTTTTCTTCAGATGTACAGTGGCCTGCTGGTGATGATCTGTAACTGAAGGAGCTTGTATTTTTTTAAAGGGTAGTGAGAAAACAGGAGCACCCGTGATCTCCCAGGGGTCTTGTTCATCTGAGAGGTGTGCTGTATGGTGGAAAGTGTTCTCGTGTGTCTGAGACTGGGAAGAGCTTTTCTTCACAGGCTGCTTTAGCAAAGCGCTCTGCATTTTAAGAAGCCAATTCTGCCCCTACTCTTCACTGATCATAAGGTTACAGGTTGAAGTTTTTAACTTGCACATATAAAATAAGGCACCTGCTGAAATGATAAAGCACAATGGTAGTTGCAATACCTTTTTAAAGAGGGTGTTGTAAAGTGTTTCTACGGTAGCTAACTGGCATCATGGCCCTCAAGAATAACAGGAAAAAGGGCTGGAGGCAGAACATGAAAATTGTGGCAAAAAAGTTCTCTTGGGGAAGAGAGAACGTTGATCCACACAAAGAACTGTCAGGGGCCAAGGGTGAGGAATTGAGATGAAGAAAATAATTTGTACAAGCTCAGTGAATGAGGAGGGAGTTATGAGGATTTTGGCTGTGGAAAAATGTAGGGAAAATTAATGCCTCCCTGTGATGAGGAGGTTAAAAAGAATAATGCACGGGAAAGTGAAAACAGTAAGTGTTGGTGTAAAACAACAAATGGCAGAAGGCGGTTCTGCTATTTGAGGTGGAATACAAGAAATCTGGAGGCCAGAGAAGACTTCATTTATCTAGGATGAGTCGGGCATGGAGGCTTTCAGAAACCCTGGGGTTGAAGTCAAGTTGGGTTTGGACAATACCACAGGGACAGAGAGAACAAGCCTTGGTTATAGGCTGAGTGTACAGGGACTTTCAGGGGGTGTTGTGTGGGGGTTCTACCTCTTTCTTGATCTGCAGCTAGAAGAGGACTGCTCTTTCACAGTAGACTTCTGCTCATCTTACAGCATAGCTATAAGGTCCATGGCTTGTAATTCTAAGTTTCTGTTGTCTGACCCTAAACAGGTGGGTGTTTGGTTTTTTTTGCCCTCCAATTATATAAAAGTAATAATTTATTCATTGTCTTCATTAAACTTTAATAAATACATGAGAGACTAGCTAACATTTTGTTTGACACATGTTAATGACTCCTTTACATCTTCATCTGCTTGAAGATAACTGATGAAACCTGTTGGAAATTAAGGCTGTAAACTAACAGGTAGGGATTTCAGTCTAATCAATGTTTTGCTGGTAATGATAGCAGTTTATTCCTACAAAATACATGGGCTAGAAGGTGGAGAATCAATGTCTGGAAATGAAAAACGAGTGTCAGCTTTGACAGGGACATTACTGTCGTGATGTCTGGAGGCCAATGGATTGTGTTGGGAAGCAGAACAGTAATTCTGTCTGTATGGTATGTGAGGAACTAATGAAAAAGTGAGAAACACTGATTCTCACTTGTGAGCTTGAGGCCTTCAGTAATACGTTCATCTATCCTTGTTTTTATCTTCTCCCTCTTTTTTTCCCAAGCTGCAATTCATAATACAAAGATACACGCTTTCTACCTCTGTATCATAGAGTCTCCTCTGCATTATGTTCTGAGAGCTGGTTTTCTTTAATGAAGTCGTGAGGAAAGCAGTGCAGTATGCTTCGGTGTTCCTTACAGTTACTGCTCAGAAGACATCCAGAGCAATGTGGTCATACAAAGTCTAAGCAAATATTACAGGATTAAAAGAAATGAAGGGGCCAAGAAAGAGCACATGGAGAGGGTAAATGTGAACACGTTTCTTCATCAGGTCCAGAAGCACTAACAGAAAAATAACAGTTAGTCTGCAAATGTGATTTGTAATCAAAGATAAAAACAAGTGCCACATTAAATTAAGAAATGGCAAGTTTTTGTGTCAGAAAGCTCTGATTCTGCAGTTTTCCTACACTAGTTAAGTGTTCCTGTGTCCCGGGAGGCGTTTTAACAGAAAGGAAGAGACCAAACAGAGCAGGACTTTGCTATTAGTTACACTTCTGGGGCTTAGGAAGCGCTTCAGATGATGTGCAGATAGCACACTGACTGAGGGAAAACACTGTTTATAGTTCTGCTAATATAGAAATAACGGCATCATTTTGGAAAAGGGTCTTTCTAAACTCTAGTGCTGTGCAGCTCTAGTAGTACAGAGAGCTTAGGTCTGGCACTAGGTAACAGTGGTTATTGTCCAACAGCTACTTGTGTTGCCCTGGGAGTTGTTCATCTTTGAAGTTATCTTTCCATCCCTTGTCAAGTTGCAATTCCTCTCTTCTCTCGTGGCATCCACAGGTACCCCAACCACACCGTCACTACCACCTCTACGTGTTGCCAAGTGCACCAGCAGCTGCTGCAATGCTCAATAGTTTGTTACTGTGGTGAGTTGACCTTGGCAGGAGGCCAGGTGCCCACCAAAGCCACTCTGTCACTCCTCTCCTCAGCTGGGCAAGGGAGAGAAGACATAATGAAAGGCTCGTGGGTTGAGATGAGGACAGAGAGAAGTTACTGTCATGGTCAAAACAGACACAACTCTGGAAAATGTATTGAATTTATTACAAAAAAAATCAGAGTCGAGTAAGGAGAAATAAACCCAAGTCTTAAAACACCTTCCTGCCATCCCTCCCTTCTTCTGGGTTTAACTTCTCATTTCTTTTCCTCCTCCACCCAAGCAGCACAAGGGGATGGGAAATCGGGGCTGGGTCAGTTCATCACATGTTGTCTCTGCTGCTCCTTTCTCCTCAGGGGGAGGACTTCTCACACTCTGCCTTGGCTCCAGCATGGTGTCCCTCCCAGGAGACAGTCCTCCACTAGCTTCTCCTAAGTGAGTCTTTCCCACAGGCTTCAGTTCTTCAGTTCTTCACAAACTGCTCCAGCATGGGTCCCTTCCACAGGGTGCAGCCCTTCAGGACCAGACTGCTCCAGCATGGGTCCCTCATGGGGTCACAAGATTCCCATAGGATCACATGGTTCCCCCATGGGATCACCTGCCCCTCCTTCTTCACTGACCTTGGTATCTGCAGAGCTGTTCCTCTCACATAGTCTCACTTCTCTCTCTGGCTGCAATTGCTCTTTGTGTTTTCTTCTCCTTCTTAAATATGCTACCACTGTCACTGATGGACTTGGCCTTGGCTAGCAGCAGGGCTGTCTTGGCTGCCATTGGCTCTATCAGACATAGGGGAAGCTTCTAGAGCAGCATCTCACAGAAGCCAGCTCCCTACCCCCCACTGCTACTGAAACCTTGCCACACAAACCCAATACAGATACCTTGCAGTTTCTCAATGAACAGTTAGAAGATGTCAGTCACATGCTCCCAGCTTACAACTGGCAAGTCTTTACATTTGTAGTGCTTTGCACCAGGCATACTTGACCTTTAATTCCAATTATACATTTATAGTGAGTAAACCATCAAGTCTGGCTATTTTAGCACAATTCTTCTTACAACAGAAAGCAAGACATAAAATATGGGCAGGGCTTCCTGAGATTCCATATGTCACCTGAGAAAAAGAACTGGCATGGGACCAGGACTTATGGTATGCCTGTCTGTTAAATGAACCTGAAGCTATTGCCTAGTTTACTTATCAAAGTGCTAATAAATGAAGAGTTTTTCCTAAACATACAGTATCTTCAGTACAGAACTTCATCTAGGCACCCAATTCACCTTATTCCATATTGGAACCGTAGGCATCTGAAAACAAAGCCATGAGAAGTTTAGGCTAGACCTTACGCCTTTAGGTGTCAAGTCAGTGGACTGAGAGAAACTTTACAGTGAACTGAAAATAGGGAATATACTCCTATTTTCATGTCTTCTAGAAAGAGTAATCAGTGTATCCCAGAAATTGTATTTTCCTGATGTAACTGTTTGCCTGCAAAGCAAAGATTGCACAAAGGGAATGAATACTGCCTTCAGTTATTGTGCCATTATGGCATTAGCTTCAAGCAGTGATACTCCCACTAGGGTCTTGGACTCCCTGGAGAACCTTGACATCCATCATGAAATCTCCAGCTTCAACTTTCTTTGTTCATTGCTGTTTCATTTTGCAGTAGGGTGATCTGTAAACTTAATGTCATGTCTTTTATCACACGTGGAAGCCATATGATTCACACAGATTAAATCTTTTGCTCAGTGGATAAATGTGGATCTGATATTTCATCTCAGAGCGGATATTAAAAGCTGACCAAATGTGCTCCTCTTTGGTGAAGGAAGTTGCTGGCCTTCTACCTTGCAGCAAAATGACCAAGCACAACTGGCTTGTTCACAGGAATTGAATTGCTGTAATGTCATGACAGATTGCAAGACTAAATTTCTCATCAGTCTGGTAGGATAGCCTCATTGCTTGACAATCACAACAATCTAGTTGACATATTGGACTTTTGAAATGTGTTCTGCAGCCATGCCAAACCCTGAGGTTTTCTGAAGAACGTACCAAAATGTTGCATGGGATCATATGCAAGACAGGAATATCATTAGCACCAAACCTACCATTTGCTAGGAGTCATGAACTCACCAAGCAACCAAAGGCAACAAAGCTTGTGACGACCAGAGAAAATGTCTCCAGGCAGAGACGTCTGCAGATCGATTTTACAGACTGAATCAAGTTCCAGCATTATTTCTTAAATAAAGGGAAGGTGGATTCATGGAGGCTTCTCACTATTCCTAGAGATAGGCACTGTAGTAACTGCTTTCATCTAATAGACAACACCTTCATAACTTTTGTTAATAAAATACACCAATGATGCGTAACACCGAGGCAAGCTGTATCACTCTGGTAGGCATTGAAACGAGTGGATAAACCCCAAGCTGTATGCTCCAGTCTTTGGGTGCCCCACATTAAATCCTCATGCAGTATTTTGAATGAAGGCAGTTCTCAGGTACAACGCAGACCAGCTGTTCTGTATCGTGGAGTACACCTAGCAAAGTTTTAAGGCATAAATGCTTCTCAGTGTACTTGCAGGATTTTACAAAACATCCAAAACCTACAATAAAAATCATAGAAACTTTTCACTTTCTGAGAGCTAAGTAATCATCAAATATTTAATGAAAGTGGGTGCTGACTCTGTTTTATCATGCCATAAATTGGTATGAAAGATTAAAGAACCATCATGTAGAGTAAGGGAAAACCATTAAGTGAAAATATGCACTTAAAAAAAAGAGAAATGAATGGAAAAATATTTCAAATGTACTGCATTTTTGAGGATTCAAGGGCCTCGGGTCTGCTGTACTACTGTAGATACAAGGGCCTCTAGTCCTTTGTCGTCTTATTTTACAACTAGTAGGTGAACAGTTTGCAAGCAGTTTGCGGATACCCCAGGCCATATGCTTGCCTTAGCTTTGTAACATTGTAATTTGTCTTTTGTCCAAAGGATGGATTTCTTTCTTTTAGGCTCACATGGCCAGATTCTGCCCCTGGATGTGTACATTAGGTATCAGATTGCCTGAACCAAAACGACAGAGTGTGTTTTACTATAGGCAGTGTTTTACTATAATACAAGATTGAGATGTTAGCCTGTGGTCATAAGGTGAGCCATTTGCCATCTGATGAAGTTGTTTGTATTTTGGATGAAAGCGGGGCACAGACATTTCAGAAAGCAGCATCAGTTGCAAAAAGAAAGGAAAACTTAAAAATAGCCAGCTTTGTTTTGCCATATGCCTCAAGCCATAGATGTGTGATTTATATAAAGCACTTCTGCTCTTCTTCAACCCCATATTTTTGTAGTATAAAGGTTAAATCTTATATTTCCACAACAGAACTGAAAAAAATTATTTACAGAAACAAACTGAAAAGCAGTGACAATTTGCACCCTAACAAGTGTATGGATTGTGCTGTCCATATGCTTCTCTGATTGGAACAATTGCAAAGTAAAGTTGCTATTTAAAGATAACCTTTTTCCTTTCCTTTTCCTTCTCCTTTTTAATAGTCTTGTAAAGAAAACGTTTATTTTGTTTCCTCTGGAATCTGTCTGGCAGCTTCCATTCCTTAAACTTCAGCCTTGTCTTTGCTGCCATTTAAATTCTGTTCACCAGCAAGAATGCTTACCTGTAAGGGTTCGATGTAGAGTAAGCCACCCTTTCCTCCCAGCCTTTGGGAATGTCTCTTCCTGCCACTGCAACTGTCCTGAGCCGTTGTGCCTGGACTGTGACCTCCAGTCCACAGTGGCTTAAGCCACCAGATCTGCACACGGATAGCCGATTCTTTTCACCACACTCGTTTATCAGTGTACATCTCTGATGAGAAGGAGATCATAGCTATAAACCTGATGGGAGTCAAGAACCTGAGTGCTGTGTTTTCTGAAATTGTGCTTGTGCTTGCTAACCTGAGTCCTGATAGCAGTCCCTCTTTGCTCTTCCTCGTTCTGCATCTTTGCGTAGCGCATGATTTTTCTTTACTTTCTATACAAAGCTTTTATAACGATCCAGTTCTGTTTCAGCTAAAGAGCAAGCTGTTTATGAGCTATTTTGTTTGTTTTCAAGAAAGTAGCCAATGATATTAAATTACTAAATACGGCTTTTTTATATTAGTTAACAATAGGGTTCAAGATAAAAATTAATGGGCTGACATTGCTTCACTTAAATTTTAGATATGTGGGCATATTATAAATTGAAACAGCAATCATTAGTGTTGCCATATGGACTGCCAGACTTAAATGAATATAAAAATATATTTACCCTGGAGTGAGATGTCTGCAGATCACTGCTGAATTTCTCTCCTGGTAAGACAAACAGCTACACCTACCTCTAAATGTAATACGAAAGGCACACATGAGAGAACCACAGGAGCACTCTGATATACCAGCCTTGTGCAGTTCTGCAGCTTTATCGAGCAACAACAACATTCTTTAATTTCTGTAACTGTGTGGAGGAGCTCAGCATTGGCAGCAAGGCCTGTGATGCTGCCCTCGCATTTTTCGGTCTGTCCGTTGTGTTGCCGCAGCGGCGTCTCCGTACGTGCAGCGATCTTTCATCGTTATTCCCGGGTGTTCGTTGCACCGGGAGCACTGTATTAGTGGCTTTGGCAGGCTGCCTTCAGAAGGTTTCAGATGCTCTTCTTCATTAAAGCAAATGGAGAAAGCACAAACAAGGCATTAGGAGTTTTCTTCCAGGACATTCCAGATACTGCCTTAGGCAAGAATAAAGTATTTTCGTGTATATATATAGGACATCCTTCATGCACCTATTTCTCTTGTCTCCATCCTACTGCTGTATTTATTCATTTTGTTGTCCATATATTTCCCTCTTGACTTAAAGATAGCTCTACATGAAGATCAGGATAATTACTTCTATTTATAAAATTTGAAACGAGTTGCAAATTCTGCTGAAGCAAATGGGTTCATTTATTGTAGTTTTAAATAGCTTTTTGGTTGTACCAAGACTAAAACTGTTTCAACAACGGACAGTCATGTAGGTAATCCCATGGTCTGCTGAACATACTGTTAAGAATAAAGTCTCTATAGTTACAAACATTAGGCTTTACTTTTATCAAGAGATTCTAGCAACATCATAAACAACAGGATTGCATCTTGAGTCATTTGTTCATGTCACTGGAAACTGCAGATGGAATTATTGCCTTATTTTATGTGAATTCAGAGGGTGTACTTTTATGTGTGGATCATGATTAATGCCTGTGAAGCTGCCAGAAGCCTCCTAGGGTTTGATCTGCCATTTGTAACTAACTTCTTCTATGTGTTTTTAAACTTCTTACTGCAAATTTATCTAGTGAAAATTTGTATAGGTAAAAATAGATGCCATAACCGTGCTTTAGACTTCTCTCTCCTACAAGGCAGAAACTCCATAATAGGTTCAGCTTTCTAAGCTTTTTGTTTATCTTTTTTAAAGCCCTCTTACGAATATATCAAGTGGCATTGCACAGCACACATAAACACTGCCTCTCTTGGTCTTTCACCTATAGTATTGACATACAGTGCTTCCCTCTAGTGACAGGTGGCATTCTGAACCAAAGACTCATTTAAGTAAAGAGCCTTTATCTTTATTTAGATGGGGGTTTTTTCGTACACCCTGAGTCAGCTAACTTAAACTATCAACTAGTACTGAGAACAGGCTTTCTGATAAGACATTTGGCACTTCTGCTTCTTACTCGATAGTCTGCGTAACTTGAAATTTTCATTAAGCATCTTTGAATGACCATAGGAATAACCAAAGGTTTCCAGCATCTTTGAGCTCCCTCATTATCTAATTACAAGTCTGTTGGTGGTGAGTCCTCCGTGCTTACTGGAGGCAGCTGAGCATCTTCACTTCTTGCTGCATTTTGCCAAGGGCAAAGGAGAGAAATGAAGAACACCAGAAGTGTGTTTTCCTGTTTGTGTGAGCCAGTGCCTTTTACTATACCTGTCACTCAGGAAACAAGACAGCAAGTATGGAAATTATTGGGATGCCTCCAAAGCATAGGACTTCATGTCAGTCATGATACTGGGCACATGCCCATGAATGCAAGATAGACCTGTAGGGACCATCTCTCCTGGGGCATTTGTATGTTCAAACACAACCCTAAGAGTGAAGGGTAAGAAGTTCCCTGTATATGATAGGAGGTTAACCTTCTATGCCCCAATCTCCTTATATTAGTAACAGTATTATAATTTGACTTTTAGTGATGATGGGAAACTTTAGAGCACTTGAGATTTGTCTGTTTTATCTCTTTCACCTACAGTAGGTAAAAGATGTCCACATTCCTGTTCCATTAAGTAAAAGTTTTATTTCCTAGCTTGCTTTCACTAATGGGCTTCAGGTAGGGTTGGGGGGCTTTTGAACTCCTGTTGCTGTCAGTAGAGAGCCATTACAGGGATCCTAGGCACCATGGGACTCTGTGGGGAATTGCTGTGCTGCAGCATGCTTGAGAGGGCAAAGGACTTGTGTCTTCTGAACTTGTGAATCCTTCCTCGGCGTACTGGGCTACTGAAGATTTGCTGTGACAGCCTGATGTATGCATGTGCGGTGGCTGAATTCACTGTGAATTAAGAGAGATAACAACTGCACTTGCAGAAGGATTTTTCTTGTTTCATTTTAACTCATAATTTAAACCAGGGATAGTTGTGTGATATTGTTGTGTGATATTGAGCAACTACCACACATCCAAGAGTGGTATTTTTTTCTTGCTGTCACAAGCTGGTGTTAGAAGAAGCCTCAGGTCAGTGAAGTTAAATCAAGAATACATTTGAACCAGGCTAAACATTATTTAAATGACCCCATAAGTGGTTCCATAGTATTACCTACAGATTTTTTTTTTCTGTCCCTACTCAAGGACCGCACCATGAGGAACCAGACCCTCCTGCCCCTGTTCACTTACGTTCTTCAATGGTAGTATTACGTGCAGTGTTCAGTGAAAATGCTAAAACGAACTTAAATGCCTCATAGCTGTCATGTGAGCACCTTATGCTGTAACTCTTAAAAAGTCAGATTTTTTAATGGGGTTTGTTTTTCAATTAGGACCTGTTCTTGTATTAAAATAGTTGCAAATACGCATTCAGGTAGTGAAATCCATATAAATAAGAAGTAGAAAAATCCTGATCAAAATATTCTGTCAGAGAGCTAACAGAAATGTGCTTTAAGGCTTCTTGAAAGTTGTGTCTGTGCAAACATGTTTAATTTAATTCTTAATTAAACCCATTTTTCTGTAGCGTATCTAACTAACTATTTAGCAGGAGTAAAAAATGTCTCTGTCTTTATTAATTTTGCAGACTTACAGAAATGTAGTTATCAGAAGATAGATGTTCTTTCTTGAATAGTTCCTTTTATATGTCTTGAGTGGTCTTTTGTAATTTTAAAAAATAATATTGTTTTAATTACTATGGTTACATGCTGCTAGTGCTGATACAATTTAAAACGATTGCTTTCTGCTCCAATACTTAATACACTGTGAATTCATCAAAAGTTGAACAAAAAAGAAAAAAATCGTACAGTGCAAAATTTCTTGTCTGGTTTTCTCTGCTCTTTATTGAGGTCTTGATAGTGCATTCTTCATGGGGGGAGTACTCACTTGTACCCGGATCCGACCTAAGTATTTGAAATACCAAACTCATCCGTGGTGGGTGACCTCAGCTGGCTGCCAGATGCCTTCCTGGTTTATCACTCACTCCCCCTCCTCAACAGGACCGGTGACGAAGTAAGATGGAAAAGCTCTCGGGTCGGTAAGAGGGGAAGATGGCTAACCAGTTGCCATCACAGAGTCAGCTTGGGGTAAATCAATTCAGTTTGTTAGCAGTTGAAATGGATTTGGGTAGGCAGAAACGAAGACAAGTCGAAGCAACAGAATAACCCCTCCTCAGAGCTGTGCCCTGTGCCAGGTGAGTCGGAGCTGGCTGGAACTGGCTGTGCCCAGGTTGGGCCAGCGCCGGCCACGCCTCACAGAGGCCGCCCTGCAGTCCCCACACCAGCGCCCAGGCTTCTGCACCCTGTATGCCATCCAGCCCACCTGGGTGGCATGAGTTAAGCTCTTGTCTTCCCTGACATCTTTTGCCAGCATTTCTGAAGCTGTGTGTTAGTGGAGCAGGCTGCCTCATACCTGTAGTTTCGGTGCGGTTGTATGAATTGTGTCTTCAGCAGTGGAATAGAGACACCCTGACTTTCATGTTGCTTTCATTTCAACTTTCAGAGTATACTGAAAAATAACATCTTTGTCCATTGTAACACCTCTGAGCCATAAATATCAAAGTGCTTTTACAAACAGAGAATTTAGTTATTCAAATCAGAAGCGTTAAGTGAGATTTCTGTGATCTGCCAGTGACAAGTGCCTAATCCAGAAATTGAGCCAAGGTTTCAAACTCCACAGTACAGGGATCTTTCCACCAAGCCCTGTGACCCATGCAGACCACAGCTGGTACGTTGGATGGGGGAAATGAACAAATGAGCTTTTGTTGACTTCAAGTCTCTGTGATATTGTCTTTCTGTCAGGTTGTTTTTTTTCTGATTTGTCTCTATAGTTGACCTTTGAGATCCAGCCAGGAACACTGCCACAGGAGTGTTCGCACCATCTACTATAGAAGCAATTAATGCTTGTAACTTCTTATACTACGTTCTCAGATTAACTATTGGCAACAGTGTTTTGAATATCAGAGCCTCATAAGTCAATGAAATTATTTGTCCCTACAAATATAATGTAATTTAAAATGCTGTTGTGCTACTGGCAGACTTGCATAAGCACAAAGCAGATGCTCACTTATCGAGAAACTTCCAGTTCTAGTGACACATTATATAAATATTTCTAGATTTTGTGCGCATACATATCCTAAATCCAGCAAACCATTTGTACGCTCATGATGATTACTGACAAAAAAACATTGTCATAATTCAAAATTATAACAGGTGACCCTGAAACCATTTTGCAAATGCAAAAGCAGCAGCTCTTCTACTGTTGCATTCTCCTTTGGGTCAATTCTGTGTTACAAATAAGAGCTTACATTTTCTATCATGCAAATGAAAATCTTGATAATTAAAATGTGTGGTTTATATACCTCTGAATATTTCATATTTTATAAAATTAAAATATTTTTAAACTTAATTTTTAAATAAGGGTACTTGTGTGCCTATTCTATGACCAGAAGCTGTGGGGGCTGCTGATTTTAAGTTGTTGTAGGCTCTCGTTGCTTCTTCTGTCTTTGGGTTTTGGGCATTCTTTTCCTTCCTTTTTACTCTATTCCCAGTTTTGTTAGTGAAAAGCACCCTTAAATATGAAAAACTGAGCACTCCACAAACTCCATGTAAATTATTATCCTGAATTTTTTACTTTCATAATTGTGATAGAGATGGGGCAAAGCCTGTGATAAGAAACTTGTGCTTGGAAGAAAACTGCATGATTTATAATAGATGTCAGCAATTCATAAATTCAAATTAGAGTAACATATAAATAGTGACTGTATAGCACTTGCTTTTTTATTACTTTATGTATGACCTTTTTCAGAGTAGCAATTATTTTCCATTAGTTCAGTTCAATTGGAAAAAACAATGCTTAATGGACTTTGAGTCCTGGGTCACGGGTGATAGAATTAGACAGTTTTCAGATTTATGTAATTGCTGTCATATGCGGCTCTGTAATTTGTCGCACCAGCTTATTTCTGGTGGACTTTCTCCAACCACCTCTCTGGTGTTTTCCTCAAACCCTGTGGGAAAACTGTGAGCTGGGGCTCCTGAGTGACCAGTGGAGCTGGATTATGTCTCAACAGTGAAGCAACTGCCTGTCTTTGACCAGTGGAACTGTAATCCAGACCTGGCCCCTCTCCTTTGCTCAGGATCGCAGGTGGTTTAGTAACCTCCCTTAACCTCTGCTTTCCTAAATATTTGACAGCTGCTTTGTGTTCTTCTGTGTCAGTTACGGTTCTGGCATAAATGCACGCGTTCTTTAATCCATTTGACAGGACCAAATTTAGAAGAGGGGAAGGAAAAAGAAGGACATAACCAAATGCAAAGTGACCCGTAGCGATTAAAGCAGGGAATGCTGCAGGCAACGTAGGGAAATGTAGTCCTGATAAATGATTCATCTGTATGACTAGATAAAGGAAGTAAACAACACAAGCTCAAGACCATGTGTGGAAAAAAAGCGTGGCTTCAAGGAAATAAATAAAACAAGCTTAACTAACCTGTGATAGATGCTACACAAAAGCATGTTTATTTTTATATTTTCTTCTTTATTCTGTGCTTGTATTCCTTTGTCTGTGCTTTCTGTCAGTATTATTATGTATTTCTGTATCTGTGGTAGACTTCAAAGTCCTAGGTGCATGCATTTTTGTGGGAATCTTAGGACTTTGCTAAATGTTATGAGGAAAAAGAGAATGACCTTTGAAGCAGTTTATTATCCACACTATCCCTTTTTCCCAGCTCTTCTCCATCCTTCTCCATTGAAAGTTTCTTTCCTTGTTAGGAATGTGTCAGAAGCAAGGATGCACTGGTTTCCTCTGTATTTCACAGTATGGTGTAACAGTATAAATTTACTTCATCAGCAAGCATATTTTTTGTTTGCTTTTTACAGGGAATGGTATTGCCGAGAATGCTGGTGACAAATAACTACTTCAGCTGTCACAGGAAAATTCAAAGAAATCTGCCAGAGAGGGAGCAATTTGGGGAGTTCTTCAAGACATTTTTCTAGATATTTTGATATAGCAGTGAGAAAACAGGCTGAATGTATTCAATCAACAAAGTTAACAGTATATACTCTTAATGCTGGTACTTTAAAAATACTCTAATATGTAAATAATTTATTTATTGTTATTGAATGGGAAAGATAGCAGGAAATTCCTTTCATACAAGGAGTCTGGATAAACAGAAAAATAAAAATGACCTTATCTATCTCACTTACGTGAGTTCTTACATAATTCTAAATTAAAACATCCAAAACCTGATGAGTTGCCTGGATAGCATAGGAGAAGTTTGTGGTTTGCTTCTTTTAAGTCAGTCTGCGTAAAGTACTGTTCTTGTTTGTGCTAGCTTGAGGAAAGAATCAGAGTTCAATGTTGCAGCTGATATTGAGGCCAAATTTATTAGTTACTGGCAGCATCCAGAGACAAAGATGGTAGTTGAGATTGATGGGTGTTAAAGCACCTTCATTTACTCAGTCGCGACTAACTCTTCAGGCTTCTGTGAAGCTCCTGGAAAAGTCCTGAGTATACCCTCACCTGAGGAAAGTTAAAGGCTGTATCCAGACTGACTGGAAATTACACAGCAGGTTCTTTTGGGAAGAGGGTCTTATCGCAAATTCAACAGGTGTTCTCAACTTTATAGTGCTTACCTCTTAATATTCTACTTACATGTCAATAGTAGTTAGCACATGATAGTATACTAGGAAGAGACAATCTTCTGTTCCTTTCTGACATGCATGTAAGTACAAAGTTTCTTTTACTAGTTGTAAACAGAGAATTTGATTCATTTATCAAGTTTATGTATTTGAGGGTTATTTGTCAAAACCGATCCCACTCTGCATCGCTTGGTTAAGGTTGATTGCACATGTCAGATTACAAATAATGGTAAATATTCTTTTTAGACGAGTAACATTGATTGGTGGCATTTTCTCTTCTACATAGATTTATATGGCCATGTTTTCCTGTCATCTAGGTTCAATAAAGGCCTGTTTTCAATCCCCAATTTAGCTAACACCACTGTACATAACAGCTCTGAATTAATGCGATTTGTCAGTAGCAATAGGCCACAGTGATAACCAGAACACGCTGCTACATCTTATTCTGACTGATGTATGAAACAGCATCACCCATTTATTCTTTCGCACAACATAGTGAACAGTCACTGGGCTTCTACTTTGATGGCAGGGACTGAGCAGCTGAAACCTTCACTAATTTACACAATGCTCCAGTCTTTGCTCCAGTCAATTTCAGGGGCAACTCTAGAAGCTGTACCATAAACCTTAATGGGTTTGAACATGTTAAGGTGTCACACAACAGAGCAAACAGTGCATGCATTACCATGAATATTAGTCACAATTAGAAGGTGATAGGGGCACTTACTGTGCAAAAATACAGGTACTCAGTGCGTAAAGAGAATGGTTTGCTGTACTACAGTGTCATGGATGTATTCCAGCCATTTCCAGGAAAAAAAAAGATTATTTCCCTCTCAACAGAACTTGTAAATGTTTATACCATTCTCCTGAGTTCCCACCGAGCAGAAGGGTGCATGTGACATTAATGCCACTTCCCCTGTTCGTGGTGCATGGGCACGTTACACCTGTTGTTCTCATGAATAGATGTAATTATGAGCCAACCACCTGCACCATTTCTCGGTATATCTGAAAGTTTCTGCATTGCCAGGTGGTTTCCTGCTCAGCGAAGACAGTACTGTTGCATGGTGGCTGTGCAAAGGTGGTGTTTCCACAAGGCCACAAGAACAGTTCCTCAGACTTTCAGCTGTATTTGTCTTTCCTGCAGCCTCTCAAATACGAGCAGCATCTGGGCTGCAGCCTGTTTAAGTTGATCTAGAAGTCTGCTACCTGTGCCAGCTCCTGAAGGGTGCCACAGGTGGGGAGGTACCTGTCTGGTCAGATGCGTCTGTGTGTTCAGATCAGGAGATAGCGACATCTGCTTTGTTAACATACGATAGACATGGGATAGGAAGGGACAATGGTGACAGTAAATAAACCAGCAAAGTGACCAACTCAGAAAAAGGCTTAAGCACCCATGGTTCAATCAAGAGGAACAATTTATGCACCACAGGTCATTTGATTTTAATTTTCCTCAAAGATTGTTCCAATCCAAGTGTCTTCCAAGGGTAGAGCTACCAAAGCTAACATCTACCAGCAATAGGCATCTTAGCATAGTAAGATCTTATTTCTTAAGTCTTACTTGCCATCTTACCATAGTAATGCTTCTAAGAGCTATTTGTCACAACCTTTTATTTCTTGTTGATTTACATACTCACGGAGGTTCCTGGGGTGAAGTTGGGATAAATTGTTGCTGCCATATGTGTGAAGTGAAAAGTATACGTCTGCATTCTTTATTTTTCATTTCTCAGTTAGATGTGTGCTTCCTTCATGCAAAAGAAAGAAAACCTTGAGAACACATGCTTGTCTGTCTTTCGAACTCTCTAGAATTAGCTTGTCATGAAATGCAAAGTTAATGTGTAGTTGTAAAAACCACTGCCAGCGTTTTCCTCACTAGTGCCTGATGGCTAAGTAGATTTAGAAATGAAAGGGGTTATTATAAAGTGATTACTGAATAGCTAGGTATGTCATTTTAAACAAGCAACTAAAATCTCTGTTGCAGATTCAGAATGTAATCTTGTTTGTATCATTCATACTTAAAATCTGATTTTGATTGTGGAGGAGTAATCATGTAATGTAGGTAATTTGACAAAAATATATCGAATGATGTTTTTCTTTCATTCCTTACTTAAAGGTATTAGAATTTAAATGACTCGCCATTCAGAGTATACCTATAAAATGACAACATAAAGAAATATTGGATTCAATTTGCATTAGTTCATATTTAAATTTTACTATAAAGTGAAAAATTCGTATCAGCTGTCTCATGAAGGAAAACGTTGTATAGAAACTAACGCTCAAAAAATACAACTAACTTTAAAAAAGGGTGTTATTGATGGTGAGACCAATATACTTTGCAAATGTGAGTGTCAGCTTGAAGACCCGGGCCTGCCTTGTGAGATGTGTGTGGCCATGCGTTGGAGAATAAGAGGTGGAAAAGTTAAGGAAATTGTCTGGGACAGGATTGTATCACTCATTCGTGTTTCTGTATCCAGTGCTTGTAAGTAAATGAGAATTCATTTTAAACACTTGCCCTGCTCATTTTACTGCTGTGAGCTGTCCATATTTTACTGTTTTCTGGGCTCCCACGTGTCAGTTCTGGCCACAAAATACAGAAAAACCTGTTGTGTTCTAATTAGTTAGAAATTAAACTGAGAGTTAGGATTGCACAGCTTTTGCTGATCCTTTGTAACCATCCGCAGATAATGAATTTCTTTTGAGCTTCAACTGCTTTGTTTATAAAGTAGGAGAAATGCTGTTGTCATACCTCAAACAGATACCTAAGGTTTAACTACACAATGCTCATGATATATGATACAACAAAATCAGTGGAAGCACAATCTGGTATCTCATTCCACGCCGAAGAATGACGTTCACTATCATCTTACTGACAGCAGGATAGTTTCAGAGATGCTGGCTTTTCTCTTTTGCCCAGCAGACTGCTGGCATCTCTGGCAGGAGAAAGAGACTTGAGGATGAGCACATGCTGTGAGTGAGACACTTCCAGTTCTCAGATGCTGGGAAGTGGTTATTCCAGAGACAGAAAACTCTGTGTGGTGGGGTTGCCCTGAGATGTGGGGGTTTTTTATACTTAAGCCATGTCTTCCTGACACTCTCTCTCCTTTGCGACACTGTGAATCCCGATCACATTAGAAAAGGTGCAGGAAGCTTGTTCCTGCCTCTCAGTGCTCTGTGTGCAGAAGGCATCCCCACAGGCTGCTGCTCAAAGTTATCATCCTGATAACTTTAGGGTACATACACCCTTGTGTTCGTCTTCCTTCACCACCATTTTGACTGTGGAAGATAAATGAATAATAATTAAAAAGCAGAAACTTTTTAAAAAAATTAAAGAGAAGCTTTTTTCCCCCCAGAATTTGCTCAAAGAAAACGAGGCATAGTCCAGTTTTTAGCATAAAACTGACTACTCCTTCCTCTTTTGAATCACAGGCGACTATCATTTCAGTTTTGCTGTCTCACAGTTCTTTCTCTCATTAGTGCTGAAGCTCTGCAGGGCTTGGATCCCAACATTTTTTAAAGTGTCAGGGAGTGCGTTCAGAAGACTGATAGAAGTGCTGCTTTTCTGTAGGAGGCATCTATTTTTGCACGAGGAGGGACGTGTTCTCTTAGAAATGCTATTAGCAAGTAACAGTGAAAGACTGGTAAGAATTTTAAGTACCTTAACTTCAAAACTCTCCAGGAGGTGCTGGGTATATTCTGCGGTCATTTACTCTTACCCAAATAATCCTACTAACTATTGCTATCAATCTCTATGGCTTCTCCATGAAAGTAAGTAGAGAGATCCCAGGTGAAACTGATGTTTTAAGCTTTTTTTTACAAAATTAAAGTTGTTCTTTGCTACTTTTAATGTTTTTGCTTGTTGCCACAACATGCTGTGGTCTTAGATACTGGAATTTGAAAAACCCTCATCTATTACCAGATTTGATAAAACATGATAGTTTGAGTGAAGCAAAGCTCTTTTTGAACCTAAGGTTTTGTTGAAGAACTCAGAGGAAAAAATAGGTACAGTATAAAAATCACCCCATCACAGTTGAATGTGATCTTTCACAAAACTGACTGATCAAGTTTGTAAACAACATCAAATTGTTTGCAGCCATGTATACATTTGATATCAAATCAAATCAAACAAGTACAATATTTTGCCTACTTTCTTGCTTGTTGTTGACTGTAGATGTTCAAATCTTGAGATTTGTTCTCAAACAAACCAAACATTGTTACTTTGATAGCAGCTGGCTCAAGAGGCAAATAGTCTGTTCCCCAATAGATTAATTGATATTTCAGTACCTCATGATCTGTGCCCCTGAGGCATAACATTATGTAGACTACTGAGAAGCAGCAGAGTATCTGTTTATCTGGAGAACTGTAGAGCCAGTAGAGAAGTCTGGCTTGGTTACCTCTGCAGGTGGGGTTTTACCAAGTAAGGAGAAGCACAGATGAAATATGGTGTGCCTAAATGCATATAAAGACTTGTAAACTCATTGTTAATAAATGTTTAAGCGCTTAATCCTGTAGTTTTTCTGCAGGGAAACGTAAATTTTCCATGTCTCCTCCTCAGCTGTTCTGTTTTGTTCTTCCCTGGAAGGTACTTCTGACTCTAAAGTACACTGACAGACTGATGACTTCTGCCAGTGCTGGTAAACTCTTAAAGCATGTGTTTAACTTAAAACACATATAGCCTTGTTTGAATCAAAGCATGTGGCTTAAATTGTCTGCTGAATCAGATGTGGCCTTGGTGTAGCGTGAGGAGTCAGGTCTAGAGTTTGTATGTGCCCATGGACTCCAACACTACAGTATGCGAGTTCCTTGCAGATGTTCATGGAGTTCTGTGGACACCCTCTGATACTGATGCCAGAGTACTATGATTCCCACTTTATGCAGAGGGAACTGATGTGAAAAGATGTTAATTAAGTTGAACCAGACTGCATATGCAGTCTGTGACAAAGCCTGTACATTTAATTTTCATTAGTTAAATTTTGTGTTTAAAGGAGCCATAGTGAATAATACCTTAAATCTCAGATGATTGTGGTTACATCTTCAAGTTTTACATTTTCATGTTCTGCTCATCCTTTACCCACTGTGGAAGGACAGTAGAGTCCAATCTGGAATTTAAATCTCATGGAATTACATAGCTAAACCACACTAATAATTTGCTTAGATAAGAAGTAAATTCTTCATGCCTACTGTTCAGATGTCTTTCAAATGGTGCCTAACACGTACCAGGTAGAATCACAGAACCACCATGCCCTTCCTTTCTTCATCCCTTATTTAATTAAATCTGTGGTGAAAAGACAAAACTCCCAGTCTGAGTTTTTGTTCTAAACCCAAGTTTTGATGATCAATGATAGGATGCTAAAAATACACCTGAATGTCTCTGTGATTCTGAAATTGAGTTTCTGAAAAAGCATTGTACTTTTGGTAAGAGGTAAAGTGTGAGGTTCCAGAGAAATGAGCTGTGAATTGCAGCTGCAATGGAAATTGATCCTGTCTGTCAGTCTCTGCTCCAAATTCTCAGGAAAACAGAGCGGAGCAGAGAAGGAACCAAGATCACCGATTAAATGGGATGCTAAAGTGCCAGGGGCTAGAACTGGGCTTGCTGGTCCCTCAGGTCAGAGCTGCAACTGTCAGACTTCACTGCGTGATACCCTGCTGAAGCTGGCAGAAGGAGAGCAGCATGAAAAATGCTGCAGGCACCAGCCAGGGAATTAGTGAGAGCTACCTGGCTAAGCTTCAGGCATGACAGGCAGTGCCCTCCTTTGGGAGGAAAACCTCTTCTCTTATGAACTGGTAGGCCTTATTTTCCCCATTGGCCTCATGATCTGTACCAGGGAAGCATAAGTAAATAGCTGGAATACCGAGGAACAGCAGAGACTCGGTTTGCCTGGAGAGCTGCAGAGTGAGCAGAGAGCTCTGGCTGTGTAACCTCTCTACAGGTAGGCCTCTACCTAGCAAGGAAAAAGCATAGTCAGCACGTGCACACTGTGCTATGGGGTGTATATGTTGTGTATAATATAAACAGTATGGCATATTAATCTCCTTATTCGTCTTCTACTTTAAGGAATGTGATTTCGGTTGCGATTAGCACTGTGAAATGAGGCTTCCTTATCTAGCTATTCTTTATCTTAACCTGATGCAAGGTCACAACAGCAGACCATTGCCAGGATGACTGCATTTCAGTACTACATGAATAGTTAAGTGGGAGTCTCATGAGGACAGCAGCAGCATCTCTACAGAATGCTTATCTTTTCATTTAAAGTTTGGACATTAACATGGAAAAGTGATAAAAAGATCCTGTAGAAAATAAACTAATCAAAGTCATCATGCTGTGGTAATTAATTCAGCTTTTCCTTTTAAACCATAGTCATTAGTTGTCATTCTTTTTGTGTCACTTAACAGTTTTCTTTTCCCAAGTATCCTGCATCCTTCATGATGAAGAGCAGTTACTTTCTAGTGTAGTGGAAGCGAGGTACTGTGCTCTCAGAACCATATCACATTAAATATTTCCTCTGGGGTGCACAACAATACTGCCAGAGAAGCTCAGTGCTAACTTGATCAAATGGAAATTTCTTTTTCTTTTCTTGCAATAACTGCTATTTTTTGTGGCTGTTTTGAGCCATGTGTTTTTTTAATCTCAAAATTCCATTGTTACAGTAGCCTTTTTTTTTCTGGTTAAAAGTAGACATGTTTCACTTCATCTCTCCTCTGCTTACTTTATGAATTAACTGAATTTAACCAAAAAATGTCATGTACTTGAAGTGTATGGAACTGTTATGACTGAGAATTCAACTATATAGAGCAGATGAGAACTGATAACCTCAGGTCTGAGAAGAAGTCATGTCTGATAAATGAAAGAAATGTGGTATTGTAAAGAAAAATATAATAAAGCAAATAAAGCAGTGGTAGTCCAGGAATTAGGTTTATCAGAGGAAAGAAACAATAAAGCATCATCTATTCCACTAACCATGTCCATTTTGAGAATTTAAAAATGAGGTTGAGGGCACAAAGTGGGGAAATTCTTTGAAGTACAGGCCTGTATCCTCAGAGGCTTTTTCATGGACAAACTTCTGGAATATTCAACCTCACTTTCTCAGTGGACGTCTCCCATAAACCAGCAGTTTACCTACCTGGAGCATCATGTAAAATCCTGCTTTATTTTTGCTTAAATGTCTCTCTCTGTTGTGTCCCAGGAGTTTTTTATATCCTAACTCTCTCCCGTTCTTTCCACCAAGCGCATCGTTGACTAGTTGACACACTAGGCTTACCCCACAAAGAGGTCGGAGCTCTGTCAGCTCCATAATCTCACAGAATCTCAGAATCACTAGGTTGGAAAAGACCTTTAAGATCATCAACTCCAACCATACCTGTCCTCTGATAAAGCATTTTCCTGGGCACCTCATCTACTCGTCTTTTAAATACATCCAGGGATAGTGACTCAACCACCTCCCTGGGCAGCCTGTTCCAATGCCCCTTAACCCTTTTGGTGAAGAACTTTTTCCTAATGTCTAATCTGAACCTGTCCTAGCACAGGTTGAGTCGATTCCCCCTTGTCCTATCACCTGTTGCTTGGGTGAAGAGACCATCACCCACCTCTCTATAACCTCCTCTCAGGTAGTTGTAGGTGGTAATAAAGTCTCCCCTCAGCCTCCTCCAGGCTAAACAACCCTAACTCCCTCAGCTGCTCCTTGTAAGGTTTGCTCTCCAGCCCCTTCACAGCAGCCTGCTTGCCCTTCTCTGGACAACTCCAAGACCTCATTGTCTTTCTTGCAGTGAGGGGCCCAAAACTGAACACAGTACTTGAGGTGTGGCCTCACCAATGCCGAATACAGGGGCACAATCACTTCCCTAAATCCCATCTTAGCTTTGAATGAATGGTAAGAAGAAGAGATAGGGGATGGGGTATCTGCTACTGTAGATTATAGAATCAAATCAGGAACCAAAGGAACCAGGGTATTTGCTTTACACTGTGAATAGCGACAAAAGCTGTGTTGTCTCAGTATTTTACAATCTAATCTCTTTTACCTTTCTGTCTAGTTAAAAGAGAAAATGTATCTGTCATTCTCATAGCAATAACTTCAAGATTTAACTATAGGGCTAACTTGTACTTTTTACTAAGATAACATGACATAAGAATACCTTCCTCCTGGGCAGAAATTGTGGACAGGTTTTGATCCATTTTTTTTGTACAGATGCTCCATTTCAGTTTTAAAATGCTATGAATTAGCTTTATATCTCTAATAAAATGATTTCTCAGCTCCCCTGTGAATTTTCTTATGTGCCTACTATGGAACTAAGCAGGCTGTTCCCTGTTGTTGCTGCTAGGAGCTTTGTTCAACTGCTTAATGTTGTATATCAGGGTCACCTCAATTTTGTTGATTTTCTAGTCCTATTTAGCCCATTTGGATATTGTTACGGTTGCACAATACACATCAAATGTCCTTTGCTATTCATAGGCTCACCTAAAGAAGAAATAAAGAAGCTGGTATGAAACCAAAAAATAAAAAAAAAAGGAAGGCTCCTTTTCATTATTTTTTTTTTGTGAATTATGCAGAAGTGCTTAAGGAAGACATGGAAGTCCTAGGACTTGCTTTGTCATTATTCTTAATTGCTGTAGCAATAAAAAGTGCCCCAAACACCAGGATTCATGGGTGGGGTATCTGAGCATGGAAGCAGGCAAATGGCTCTAGTGATTTATCCTTGGTCAAGACATTTTTACCAGTCAGTCTAGTCACTAGAAGGAGACCATGTTTACATCTGGTTTGATTTTTTTTTTTTTTGGCTTTGCCACTTTGTTAACAGAGGGTGAATACTCTGTATTGGTGACCAAAACAGTTAGGTAGTGGGAATTAAGTTTAAAAAAAAAAAGAAAGAAAAAGGGGGAGCTGGAGGATTTGCTACCCTGATGTTTGAAAGAGCAAGCAATTTCTTAACACCTTTTCTTCAAGGAGTTAAGATGAATAGCATCTTTGAACAAATATTTCAAGTACGCAGGGATTTTATTAAAAAATAAAAAGATGAAATCCTGTGTAAATTGTTTAGAACATTGCTAGTGAAGACATGCTGATTAATAAACATAAAAGAAGGAAGATGCATATTAATTTGTTTACGTATAAGAGGCTTCTAGCTCATTAAAAGTCACCCTAGTGAAGCAGTAGATAAAACCAGACATTATCTTTAATCTTCTTGATGGCTCCAATATGAAAAAGCACAGATTATTGTGGGGTTAAAATGTGGGGGGGGGTGTCAACTCTGTGGCTCTGCTGCAATACAGCAGAAAATTGGGTTCACCTTTCTATCTCGGTTGCTGGGATCACTGGGACTGAAGAAAACTTGAGTTCATCAAGCACAGTCTTTGGTTCTTGTGTATATATAGCCATAAGTTCTTGTGCATGATTTTGTTAGATGTGATTTATGGTTGGTCATATACTGGGAGATCTCTGGGAAAGCTTGGATGCAGTAGGGTATCATCAGATGTGTTGTGTATTGTCTGTGTATCTGTCCAACTTCTTTTGATACTTTGCTAAACCACTACTACAAATGGAGATATTGGCCCTGTTATTCAGGATGAGTTAACAAAAAAAAGCAACAAGCAGCTATTAACAACTAAATGCTTATGGGAACAGAACTCCATGGAGTATTTTAAAGGAATTGGAGTATTAATATCCTGGCTGAATAGAGATTAATTGCATTCAGTCTAACTTAAAAACAAATTAGTTCAAAATAACTGAAGAATCATCTAACTTCTTTTTTCTTTGTATAAACAGTCCTGGAAGAAAATCACCACGTATTTGCAAGTTTCCCTTTAAATAGCTTTTTTAGATACTTGTTTTGTGAAGGGTTTTGCTCTAAAAGTGCTAACACAAATGAATTTGCAAAAATACTTAAGATACTTCTAATTTGCAAGCAACAGGTAAAAAAGAAAGTGTAATTTAAACTGTATCATATCATGCAGTTTGAGTTTAAGCATAAAACGTTTCTGGTATTTTGTTTGCTCTTCATTTCTCATCAAAGATACTTCACTCTCTTTTTCTCACTGTTTGGGTTTTTTTTATTGTTTTCCTGATTTTTCAGAGACCAGTACTTGTATTCATTTTCACTGTGAGAGGTAAAGCAGTGGATTTCTCTTTCTGCTTGTATGTCAAACTTCTTGTTACTCTTGTTACTTACTGAATAAATACTTATACCAGAACTGTATTGCCCGTTTTGCAGATCCAATGCGTGGGCCACGAAAACTGGAGGTTGTGGAGATCAAGTCTAGGCAAATCACTATTTGCTGGGAGCCTTTTGGATACAACGTCACGCGTTGCCATCGGTACAACCTCACGGTGCATTACCGGTACCAGGCTGGGGGACAGGAGCAAGTCAGAGAAGAAGTCAGCTGGGACACGGAAAGTTCACATCCCCAGCACACGATTACTAATCTGTCACCATACACGAACGTCAGCATCAAATTAGTGCTAATGAACCCCGAGGGCCGAAAAGAAAGCCAAGAACTTGTAGTGCAAACTGATGAAGATGGTGAGTTTTTTCTGTTGACATGTATGTGTACATTGTACGTGCGTGCTACCTGAGAGCTACTCTGCTTTTCTAGATAATCCCGTATTCTACTCCCACTAATGTCTGTAACAGGTTTTCCACCAACTTCAGCAATTTTAAGGCAGTAAAGGGTCCATTAAAGTGGTAGAATGATCTTTTACATAACCTATAACATCACACGTCATTTATCATAGCAGATGACACCAAGCTGAGTGCAGATGACACCAAGCTGAGTGGTGTGGTTGACACCCTAGAAGGAAAGGAAGCCATCCAGAGGGACCTTGACAGGCTGGAAAGATGGGCCCGGGTGAACCTAATGAGGTTCAACACTGCCAAGTGTAAGGTGCTGCACTTGGGTCAGAAGAATCCCAGACATAGATACAGACTGGGAGAAGAGCTTCTTGAGAGTAGCCCTGCTGAGAAGGACTTGGGGATTGTGGTGGACGAGAGACTTAACATGAGCCAGCAGTGTGCTCTTGCAGCTCGCAAGGCCAATGGGATCCTGGGCTCCATCAGAAGAGGGGTGGCCAGCAGGGACAGGGAGGTGATTGTCCCTCTCTACTCTGCCCTCGTGAGGCCCCATCTGGAGTCCTGTGTCCAGATCTGGGGCCCCCAATACAAGAAAGATGTGGAACTGTTGGAGAGGGTTCAGAGAAGGGCCACAAGGATGATTAGAGGGCTGGAGCACCTGCCCTACAAAGAAAGGCTGAGGGAGCTGGGCTTGTTCAGCCTGGAGAAGAGAAGGCTGCGAGGGGACCTCATTGCAGCCTTCCAGTACCTGAAGGGTACTTATAAGCAGGAGGGGATTCAACTTTTTAAAAGGGTAGATAATGGCAGGACAAGGGGGAATGGACTAAAGCTAAAGGAAGGAAGGTTTAGATTAGATATTAGGGGGAAGTTTTTTACAGAAAGAGTGGTGAGGTGCTGGAACAGGCTGCCCAGAGAAGTAGTGGATGCCCCGTCCCTGGAAGTGTTCAAGGCCAGGTTGGATGGGGCCCTGGGCAACCTTGTGTAGATCCAGACCTGGAGGTTGGTGGCCCTGCCTGTGGCAGGGGGGTTGGAGCTCTATGATCCTTGGGGTCCCTTCCAACCCAGACCATTCTATGATTCTATGATTCTATGATTTCTTCATTAAACTCACAACTTGTGCTGGAAGTAGGTGCTGCCTCTTAAAAATTCCAGTATCAGTTTGAAGAAATTTCAGGTGATTGTCCTCAGTATCCTTGTGCAAGCTTTTCTGCTGAGTGATTTCCTCAACATTAAATATTTTTTCTTGATTTGCAGTTTCAATTTCTCTGGCATTAGCTTTCCAACCACTGGATGCTATTAGTTGCTTATTCAGACAATATATTCCATATACAGACATCCAAATACATAGATATTCCCTTAATTTAAATAATTTTCAGCTAACATGGGTTTTTCAGGTCTCTTTTTTATTTATTTTGAGCAATAATACAATTTGTGTCTTTCTTTGAAGCACAGCAGAATTGGCAACCATGTCTCTGTAGTGCTCAAGTAATAATGCATGAAAAAGTTACACCATCCCTCCAAACTCCCCTGTGATACTATTGTGATTCTACATGCAGGCAATACTGGAGCTCTGTTAGCTAGGAGAATGGGACTCTCTTGTTGAATTTGTATCACCAGGAATCAATTTCACCTTTCCAGAAAACTCCATACTGAGCTGTAGCCCCTTAGTGCCCTCTACAAGTGTACCTTAACGTCTTTGACCTTGCTTTTACTCATTTTAAAATGCATACTCTTCAAATAAACCTTGTCAAATGACTGGCATTGCTTTATATAACAGACCTGTTCTCCCATTTTTATCATCTGCAATCTGAAAAGGAATGGCTTTTTAATTTCTTACAGATCAACGATAGATTTACTGCAGACATGGCAGATTTCTAGTAGCAACCTCAGCAATGCGTTCATCTTATTATAAATACTTGAAGTCTGTCACTTAAGCCATTAAATTATTTCATATATGCTGTATTGGCTTTGTGTAGTACTAATTTCTAATCAAAATATATGAGGCAATAAATTAAAAAAATTGAGGAATGTATAGTTGCTACTGCAACAGATTTGACAAATCACAGCTTAAAAAAGAAGTTAATTCTAATTAAACTTTGCTGTCCTTCTCTAATTTTTATTTGATTCAATTGTAGGATGACAAAGCTAAAGACTTTATTGTTATCTGGGACATTTATGTATTTTTTCCTAAGGTTTTGCTTAATATTTTCTTATGTCTGTCCCTCTGGAACTTCATACTATTCCAAGACCTATTAAAAACCAGTGTCAATGGTTGGGAGAATACACTGAACCAAAATTTTAACTTTTTAATATACCATACACTTTCAGTCAGGTATGTGAGCCTGGGTGCAATGCAACAGAGTATATTGACCCAAATAGTCGTCGTCATTTTCTGAATTACACGATCATCATGTAGGTTACAAGGGGCCTCCAGAGCTCATTTAGTCCAACCTTTTGCTCAGAGCAGATCGAGTGAGAGCAGAGTGCTCAGGGTCTTGTACAGTTGAGTTTTGAGTATCTCCAAAGATGGATATACCACAACCTCTCTAGGTAACCCCCTGTTTGACCTTCCTCATGGCATAACTGCTCAGAGTTTATGGCCTTCATTTTAGAGGGTTACCACAGTGTTTTGCTGTACTTCCAACTTACATACGCTATATTGAATTCCTCTCCCTTTACATGTATATCATTTAACAACTGGCTTTTGCCAGTTGTCTCCTTGGAAGCAAGGTTTAGTGCCCAAACTTAAGGTTGCCTTAAGGGCATAATCTTACTGGTCCATACAGGACTGGTAAGACGCTTCAAAAACCATCATCTGTGTCTTTTGAGCTTCCCCTTGGTAGAGCACAGGACTCTGTGAGCAGCTATGGAGCAGTGATTATGAAGTGTCAAATCATGTAAACACCAACAGCATGGAGCAGGAGGATAGTGCTCTGCCTGACTTAGCAACAACGAAGGAATCACCAGATGTCTTGCTTGTAGGTCTTCCTATTCTTTAACCATTTATGTACGTCTCAGTAAGAGGTCTGAGAACTTACTTCATTTCAACCACTGCAGCAGATAGTTTCCACCTTCTTTCTCTAAGACGTGGAAGATGTTAAGTCTGTCTTCTTGTTGGATTTTCACAGGCAGTTTGTGGAACAGTGCTACCCATCAGTTCCTTTTGCCTCACAACAGTTCTGTCTGCATTTTTCAGAATTTTCTTTTCACATTCCATAGCAAGTATTGTTGCAGAAATAAAATCAGAGATAGACATGTTCATGTCCTGTTTACACATACGCTTCTCTGAAAACTGTGTTGAAGTTGGCTTGGGGATAAGGTAATTGTTGCAGAACAACCAGGAAACGGAAGTAGATTCTGTGACATATCTTTTACTGGAACCTGCTGACAGCTGCTGACTCTTCAGAGGTCATCCTCATCAATTAAGACACTTTAAGAAAAATTAATAAAGACTTTCAATTTGGCTGCTTCATAATTTTTTTATGTTCATCTTGTTGCAGGTCTCCAGGCCTGGTGTCAGTGAGTGTCACTGCTCACTGCAACATGTGGCTTGTGCTTCCAAGCTAACCATTATAGTTCATTCTGCTGAAATTATATCTTGTTACTTCCATGGTTACCCATTTTCATATATGAATATTTAATAGGTTTTTCACTACCAGACAGTAACACTTGATAAGTGTGTATCACAAATAGATTTTATTTACAAGAATTTGTATGTGAGAAATCACCCAGTTCCTTCTAAAGAGCTGAATTGTCCTTTTCTTTCATCAGTACTGTTTTACTGGAAAATTTTGATGCTCACTAACTCCTTCTTACACTGAAGGTGACACATATGTTTCTACAGTGTCACTATCATGTTTAACAAATCCTCCTCCTCCTGAGCTATCCCGGTCTATGCTTCAGTCTTGGGGAAATAATTATGGGTGTTATTCTCTAAGAGTGTATGTGCAATTGAGATGGTTTACTCAGAGAAGAGAGGAGGTTATAGATGGCTATGTATGATCTGTTCAGCAGTTCAACAAATGCTGCAGAATATGTATTATATCTCAACAGGAGACTGAGATATGATGGATGGATGGATGGATGGATGGATGGGTTGGTTTTATGCCACAGCAATGCCAATATTAAGCAGTGTGTGTTTATCTGACGGTTTTCTCAAAACAGTATTTTCCCCTTTTTTTTATCCATTAGTCCCAAGTGCTGTGCCACTTGAATCCATTCAGGGGAGTACTTTTGAAGAGAAGATTTTCCTTCAGTGGAGAGAACCAGCGCAAACATATGGAGTGATTACTTTGTATGAGGTACTTAGCATTTTGCCATGTTTTAATTTTTATTTATAGTTTTCATTTTCAAAGATGTGTAATTAGTAAGGAAATTAAAGTATTTTTTCCTGTTTCTGTAAAATGAATATTCTTTTTGAAGATAATAGCAATTGCCAAGTAATAAAATCAAATATATAACATAGGAGTGAATTAGTGCAGGACCCAAAATCTCCCTGGCTTATCAACTTTAAGGAAACCGCTATTTTTAGAATGATGTGATACAGCAGCAGTGAATCAAATATTTAAAAGATTGAAAGGCAGATCTTAGTGAATTCTTTAAAAAATTGGAGACATAACATAGTGGTGACAGTCAACATCACATTTAGATAAGACTCATTATAAGAAGTCTATTGTAATAGAAACAAGCAGGCATAATTAAAAAAAATCTAGCATTTTTTAAAATGCAAATTCAACAAAATTACATGTTGTTAGATGTCTAAAAATCACTGCTTTTCCTCATGTGGAACCTGTGCCTGAATACCTTTTAGAAAAATTGACAAAAGGCTACACAGATTAAGCTGTCAGACAGTAATCACTGTTAAGCTTCTTACCTGACCTTACTACAAAATTGGTATTGCGATGCTTTGTTTGAAAAAACCCCACAAAGCCAATGCCTAGATGAGATGTGGTGTAAAAGAAAAGTCAAACTGAATGGTAACCTATTGATACTGTTTTGCAAACTATTTTATTGGAAGGGGGAAAAATGTTATGAAAAAGTATGGATTGACTATTTTATAAAGCTAACTACTTCCCAGCTAGTTCAGCAGTTGGCTCTCTTCAGGGGTCAGAGTGTTTTAGTTCATATGTTAATGTTTTTACTGATGTTAGGCTTTATGTACATGGAGAATCACAGTGGTGAATCATCAGCCCTTACATGATGCAGGGGGAACATAAGTGGCAAAGGATGAGGACAAAGCTGAGGTACTTAATTTCTTCTTTGTGCTATCACACAGCACATACACGACAACTGAATGATCAAGCCCAGTTGACGTGGGTTTATGAAGGACCAACAGGATGAGTTTCAACAAGGCCAAGTGCAGAGTCCTGCACTTGGGGCATAACAACCCTGTGCTTGGGGAAGAGTGGCTAGAAAGCTGCGGGATAGAGAAGGACCTGGGATTGATGGTTGACTGCAGACTGAATATGAGCCAGCAGTGTGCCCAGGTGGCCAAGAAGGCCAGTGACACCTTGGCTTGTATCAGAAACAGCGTAGCCAGCAGGTCCAGGGAAGTGATTGGTGAGGCCACACCTCAAGTACTGTATTCAGTTTTGGGCCCCTCACTACAAGAAAGACACTGAGGTCCTGGAGTTGTCCAGAGAAGGGCAACCAGGCTGCTGTGAAGGGGCTGGAGAGCAAACCTTACAAGGAGCAGCTGAGGGAGTTGGGGTTGTTTAGCCTGGAGGAGGCTGAGGGGAGACTTTATCACCACCTACAACTACCTGAGAGGAGGCTATAGAGAGGTGGGTGATGGTCTCTTCACCCAAGCAAGAGGTGATAGGACAAGGGGGAGTCGACTCAACCTGTGCTAGGACAGGTTCAAATTAGACATTAGGAAAAAGTTCTTCACCAAAAGGGTTAAGGGGCATTGGAACAGGCTGCCCAGGGAGGTGGTTGAGTCACTATCCCTGGATGTATTTAAAAGATGAGTAGATGAGGTGCCCAGGAAAATGCTTTATCAGAGGACAGGTGTGGTTGGAGTTGATGATCTCAAAGGTCTTTTCCAACCTTGTGATTCTGTATTCTTTCTGCTTCCAAACATGCATGCATGTCTAGTTACATTGCTGAGGAGTATATGCACCATATACGTGCAATTAACTTCATCAGCTGTAATGGGAGTTCTGCAGGTGTATTCAGAGATGGAAAAGAATTGCTTGGTCAGACTTTCTAAGGGAGTCAGGACTGAGCAAGTCCCTGAACATTGAAAGGACCTAGTATTCCAACAGTGAGGAGAGTGTTGAAAATACTCTTATCTCCTTATACTGTTTATCTGCTATGCTTCAAAGTGGAGACAGAGAGAGAAAGGCAATCAGTTAAATCAGAAACTTGATTTAATTAATGCTTTAGTAAAACTTACAACAAACTGATGCAACCAATCTTACTTTAAAGATGCTGGCTCTGTCCAGTCAGGTGATTGGATGTCAACAGGCATCTAGTTGCTGAAGACTTGTTTGTCAATACTTTTTCTCCCCTGATGTTTGCTTATAAGCCTAAAATGTTTCACAGAGTTTTTATAAATACGACTGGCAAACTACTTGGAAGCTGACAAATATACACAGTGAATCACAGGGCCATTTTACCTATTTTAAACACATACTTCAGTTGAAATATAATAGTACACTTCAGATATATTTTACCTAACTGAAGTAGCTCATGGGATAAGATCCAGACAAGTTAGATGAAATTTAGGTACCCGTGGTTTATAGGTTGATTTAGACTACCCAGGATGTCTCAGTAGGCACCCCTCTGGCTGATCTGTGTGCTGTCAAGGTAATGCATCCAGCACAGCTCCAAATCACCCGAACTTGAGAAGTAAGTTCTGCCTGCTCCAACGCTTAGGCAAACAGGAATCTAAGCCTCGGCTTCTGATCTAAAAGGCATAGCCACTGAAGCTGCTCTTAAACAAACATAGGGCATATTTGGAATGCAGGTGAAAACTGTGGTGGTCATGGCATTGGCTTTTCAGAGCATGTCCTAGGAGATGAGCACCCACCCAATAAGGGGGAGCCCTGGGTAAGAGACATTTCAGCCTGAGGGATTCCCCAGTTCAGGATAATCTGCCTGCAGGGCAGTGACTCAGGCACAGAGCTGCAACAAGACTCAGCACAGAGCTGTGGGGGTGCTCTTCCCCTTTGCCTGTCACCCACCACTGGGCTGTACACAGCCAGGGGTGAAAGAATTGTAGTCCCAGGAGAAAAGCAAGTACAAAGGTGCTGGCTACTTTAAAGATGAAGACGCACAGCTTGTGTAAGGCAAACCTGCAAGCATGTAAACCTGAGACAGACCTAGGAGCAAGTTTACTCTTTCCAGGGAATCTCTTCATCTGGTAACTGTTGTTATAGGGGCAGCCTTAAGACTACAGCAGCAGAAACGTTTCTGGAGGATGTCTCAGGACCTTGTTCCCAGCAGAGAGATGAACTTAAAGTGTAGTTCTGAGTCTGCATCCCTCCTCTCAGAGAGAAAGCTCAATCTCACCTCTGTGCCTAGCATTTCTTATTCCGAGTACCTGATTTTCTGTGTTGTTTAAAACCTCATAACTTGTTTTCTAGGGGTAGGCATTTGTTTTTAGTGCCTGAAGGAGACAGTTTTAATATATGTGATGGGAAAAACTTTGTGTTGAAGGATCAAGTATTAAAGCATTCGTTGCTGTTGTGAAATTAAGTGCAAATCCAATTATTCTAGCAATATTTAAATTTAAAAAGCCTTTAGATGAAAAAATGACATAATGACAATTTATACCATTTTGCTCCTCTATCACCAGTACAGGTCCACAGTTGTAGGAATAAAGGGATTAGTCCTTCGGACATGGCTTCATCTAAATTTGATAAAAATAGCCAACATCCAGTAAGAAAATGATGCTCATACCTCCCTCCCGCCACCCCCCTTTTTTTTTCATCATCACTGAAGAGCTGAACTGGCATTAGCAATGGTGAACATAAGAAATTAGTTTAAAAAAAAAAGAAAAGTAGGAACAGTTGCTCAAGGAGTAAAATACAGAAAGAGTGTAAGTTCATTTTAACCAGGCAATAAACTTCCTTTTTTTTCCATGTATTCTGGATGATCCATGGAAGAACTTTTTTTCTTACAGAACACCAGCCACTTAGCTATCTAATAATTAAACACTGAACAAAAATTTATAAGAGCCTAATGTGACATTTTGGAAAATCCTGTTAAAAATCTTAGAAATACAGAGAACTGAGTTAAAGGGATCTGCAAGAGGTCATTTAGTTGATATATCTGCCGAAGGAGTTTTATCGGCTGTAGAGAAAATGTAGTTGCTATATGGCTGTAACCTGTTTTTTAAAATCTCCCAAAAAAGTTATGGCCTATTCTCCCTCAAGCAGACATAGCAACACTTAGCATCAGAAAGGGAGATTCTTCTGGGCAGTATTGGGCAACCTTAATTTCTTTACTGGTAACAGTTCAAATATTAGGTGGCATAGTTTTTTTCTGTCTTCTTCAGAGGTTTGGAAGCACTTTCAGTCGAATTTATGGATGAGGAGTTATAGAGGATGTGCCTGTATCTACTGAAGTGATGTCGGGGATTATCTAGATGTTATCAGTGTTTTTATTACTAATTTTCTGCACTTTATTGATGTTAGATAGGTCATATAAAAATCAATTTTCATTAAGTCAGAGGTTTTAGGAAATTGCAAGTGTTTAAGGTGTGTAATGCTGACACTTAGATGTTTCCACATATTGTTTTATTTGTCTTAATTGTAATGATACAGAATAAATAGAGGAAAAAGAGTGCCAGTTATCACTTTATATAATAAGAGCGTTGGAATTATTCGCATACAAATTAAGCGTTAAAAGTAAAAAGGAGGGATGAATCATTTTTACTTTTTAATTTTTTAATGGATTTCTTATTTTTAAATTCTCATTACAGTGCATGGAAATTAGTAATTAAGAGAAGGAATCTGGATCAAGTTTTACTGTGAACTTATATTAACATTTCTAATGAAAACTAAAAATACTGTGTGAATCAAAGAAAGAACTGAGGGATACAATATACACACTGCATATATTACTTAACGTTTTATCTCTGCTTTCCTCCATATGAGAATCTGACCTAGGTACAATATAATAACCTGAAATTTTCCAAATTAGCAATTACAATAGCTAAGCTTCAGACTGAAATTCAAGCTTTACCCACTTTCTGAAAAATTTGCCTTAAGCTGCCCTTATCATCCTTTCACGGATAATCTTATTCAGAGCAAAGTGTAATTACAGTGAAGTCAGCTGGAAATGGGGGCGACACCTTCTGCTACTCACTTATCTGCTTTTACCTGGTTGTTTTGGTTTGTTATTGTTGCTGATCAAAACCAACAGTAAGGTGAATTCAAAAAACGACACTGTTAAAGCCAGCATCTTGAAGGAATTAATGTAAGCCTGAACCCATCCTTTAGAGTAGTAATCTAGCTGCCTCTAAGTCTCTGTATCTATAAAAGTAATAAGTCATAGCAGTTATGGCTGAGTTTCTGTGTCCCTCCGTGGGATTCGGGATTTGAAGAGTCTAAGAGAGTAAGATAGCTTATCATAAAATGTCTGACAGCGCATACATCAGAAGGGTTTACTGGATAAAGATGCAATCTCTGTCCGTCTGCTCAGGGCAGTTTATAACTTTCTTGTACTTTTGCAGATCACCTACAAAGCAGTCAGTTCCTTTGACCCAGAAATAGATTTATCCAATCAAAGCGGACGAGTCTCAAAGCTGGGAAATGAAACGCACTATCTCTTCTTTGGCCTCTACCCTGGCACTACCTACTCTTTCACCATCAGAGCCAGCACCGCTAAAGGCTTTGGACCTCCAATCACAAATCAGTTCACCACTAAAATATCAGGTACTTGGTTAAAGAATATTGTTGTTTGCTTATTATTATGATGTGTAATTCTTCTGTTGTTTACTTTTTAGGATTTAACAAGCAGCAACTTGAAAAAGTAAAATAGATGTTCATCCCTGAAGATGTCAAAGTGACATATATTAACATATCTGAAAACCTTCCAAGTGCTTGAACATCAGCTAGTACTTTGAAATTCACAACTGTAACTTATCACCTCAGAAACCCTATGAATTATGTGCCTGCAGCCAGTGCCAGCTGCTGTTGCAACATTTAGCATAGGGTTTTTTGGACATGAGGATGAGGGTTCCATTCAGAGCTTAGTCAGCCTTGACATGATTCTAAATTAGTACAGTAACGGTGCTGGAAAATCTCTCTAATGAGCCATGAACAGTTGAGAGTAGAGCAGAAATACTGTATGTCTAGTGCTCACTTAGAAAGTGTAGCCAACTGCCAGCCTGCGTGTGCGCCTGGCAAGCGTGTGGACTGAAGTGCATATGAAACTATTAGACAAGAACATCAGGACTAGTGGTTTTCAGATAACAGCAGCATGACTCTGTCACTTCTGCATGTCCATGAATAATATTTTATAGCCCTCTCAGAGGCAGAGGTTTCTCTAGCTGACGGGATGCAGCACTATCCTGTGCTCTTCAAATGCTCGTGTAATTGATGACAACATGTTTTGCAAACTTACAGCTCAAATCCGTTCACTCGACACTTCTCTACAGTCTTCTCAGGAATTAAACTGACAGTTGAACTGTGTCCCCGAGATTATATTTATAGAAAATTGCCTTGTGTATTTGTGGTCAACTTTGCTTTTCAGAAAGCCTAAAGGAAGCATTTGGGTACAAAATCTTTCCCTTTTTTTCTGTGTACTTTACCCCATCACTCATTTTCTGTCCTCACTGGAATGAAAAAAAGTAACAAGGTTAATCAGAGAGGAATTTATTTTGTCTTGTTAGAGGAAAGGGCATTTAATGCAAGATGGAAATTATTGCAATACAGGTGCTAGTAGAGAAAAAAAACGTTGTTAATTTTCAAGTTAGAAACTTATGCTTTATAGAAAGTCTAAACATAGTTAACACTCATCAGTAAAGATGGGGATCATTTTCCACCCCCTTTCCTATACTAAGCAGAAACTTTCTCTGTCAGAAAGCAATTTCTGATGCAACAAGACTTGATAAGGATGGCAGAATCAGCCCTTATTAGAATGAGGAGAGAAGGGGACTTGTGGATGAGAATCTAGGCATTTGGGAATACAGCTGGACCTTAAATTGTTCTACTTTCTAAATTCAATATGCCACCAATTAAAACTCATCAACATGAATAGACGTTGCAGGAATGCATGGGAATGAAACTAACCTCCAATCTACCATGTGGCAAGGTTCTGCAAGCTGTTTTTCCCACACCCCACTCTCATTACTTCATGTTAGTTACTGTACTAACAGGGAATGTTTATGCCTTGTCCGTGGGTACTTGAAACCAATGTCTTGATGAATTTAAACCAGAAGCAGAATTCATGAGTTTCTTAGTATTACTGAAGAATCACAACTCAAAATTTAGCCGTTGACTGGTACCCTCTTTGCAGTGCTATTGATCTGTGGTCTCACTGTCTCACTACAAGGCCTTGAGGCTCTTGATGTGGCCAGTGCTCTCCATTTTGGGGAGATGTAAAACAAAAATGCTAAACATTTATGGATAAAAATGTTTAACTATTTTATTTTTCAAATAGATGAGGTGGCAACAGTGCATTCTGACTGATTTCTGAACTGACTCATTGCATTTTAATTTATCTGACTCTAAGCTCCATGCTTACCTGAATTAAATATGCTTTATTTCCTGTCTTAAGTGTTGAGTACTGCAGTACTGCTATTCTGTACTGTAAATAGTTACTGTAGAATCATGGAGTCACAGAACAGTTTAGGTTGGAAGGATCTTCAAAGATCACCTCATTCCTACCCCCTGCCATGGACAGGGACACCCTTCATTAGATCTAGTTGCCCAAAGCCCCATCCAACCTGGCCTTGAACACTGCCAAGGAGGGGGCAGCCACAGCTTCTCTGGGCAGCCTGTGCCAGGGCGTCACCGCGCTCACAGAGAACCATTTCTTTCTAATATCCAATCTAATCTAAATTTATCCTCCTTCATCTTAAACCCATTACCCCTCATCCTATCACTACATGCCCTTGTAAACAGTCCCTCTCCAGCTCTCCGTGTTGCATTCCACAGTTGTGTGATTGGCGCTGATGGATGAAGTGATCTGTATGTAAATACGTATTACCCAAAGCAGAGCTTGTAGCAGTGCCTGCTATCAGAATTGATGGGCACTCTATTAGAAGACTGTTTCCTGTTGCACGTAACTTTTCACAAAGTCAGCTGTGCAGGCTGAAATTCTTTACACTGCTTTCCATACTGAGGAGAATTTCATCCATTTCAGGAACATGGCTGACATCCTGAAAAATTCTGGTGACCGATACATTACTAAAGTGCTTTCAACAAGATGTAAATATTTAGCAAGAAGAGAGACATTCCTGTGAGCCATCGCTCTGAAAATCTGTCTAGATTTGGACAGTTTGTAAATGTTGCCGTTTGTACATAACTGTTGGTAAATGACAGAATTGAGCAGCGAATGTCATCATATATGCCATGCTCACTGAATAGATTTAAGTTCTCCAAGCTTTTCGAGCCTTAGTTTGCCAAGTGTAGCTCAGCAAAAGTAGATCGTCTCTAAGAGCCTTGTGCATCTCAGCTTCCTGCTGCTGAAGACAAGCGTGTGCCGTTGCAAACATTGTGAACAGGAAGAAAATCTCCTTTTTTCCCTGTTAATTGATAAGCTCCTTCTTTACACATGAGCAGTGTGGAGGAGGAAAAGTCCTAACCTAGACAGGAGAGAAGTGTAAGAATTAAATCACAGAACATTAGGAGTTGGAAGGGACCTCGAAACATCATCTAGTCCAACCCCCCTGCCAGAGCAGGATCACCTAGACTAAATCACACAGGAACACATCCAGGTGGGTTTTGAATGTCTCCAGAGAAGGAGACTCCACAACCTCTCTGGGCAGCCTGTCCTAGGGCGCTCTCACCCTCCCAGTAAAAAGGTTTCTCCTTATGTTCACATGGAACTTCCTATGCTCCAGCTTGCACCCATTGCCCCTTGTCCTACTGCTAGCCATCACTGAGAAGAGCTTGGGAGTAAAAGGTGGGACTGAGAGTTCCACAACTCATGTTGTGGACAGAAAGACAATTTTTGTGGAGCGAGAGTAAGATTAGTAAGGAGCGCAAGTAGGGACCTAGGAGCCATAAGTTAAGAAGATTACAGGACTTAAGATGCTGGCAGTAGACCAGAGGCAAGAAATTACAGTGTTCCAGTAATGTTTGGAGCTCATGCATCTTTTTGGACATGCAGTTACTCTGTGCTTCCCTTATTTTCAGGACAGTCAACTTGAGAATGGAGCATTAAGTGTACAAGTTCTAGATGTTTGAAACTGCAAAACTGATACATGTGAAAATTGAGTCTTTAAAGAATTGTGTAATATTAGACCTTTAGGCTTCTCAAAGTGGGTACCCAAATTACTTAAAACCATGAGTCTAAATCTTTGTGCCTCAAGCCCAGGATAATAAACAGAATAAAACCCTCTCAGTTTACAAGGAGGATTTTGAACTTTTTTTTATTTTATTTGTGAAACATTTCAAAACTGCTGAATATCAATAAAAAGTGATGAAGATGTTGTCAGTGTCCTCACCGCAGATTGAAAAGTTGTGGATAAGTGTTAATGTAATCCTTACTTGGCTATGTAGGGCAATATGGATAAAGGAGAGAGAAATTCATACACCTTTCAAGTAGATGCAGCTACTCCTGGGAGGGTAAAAAGTATTGGAAGACACAGTTGAAAGAAAGACTGGCTTTGTTGGAGCTTTTTTACTTGCTAGAGGAGCCTAGAGGTTGATATTATCTGTATGTGAAGCAGTATGTATGTGGAGTAACTTCCATCAGTGTGGTACACAAAGTATCCAGTGGCTGGAAGATGAAGCTAAACAAGTTGAGGTGCCAGATAGGTCTCCGTGTTCAACATGATGTATAATCAGTTATTACAAGAATCTGGTAAAGAAAAGATCTTACACATGCACACACACACACACACACACACGCACACACCATGCAAAGTATTGTCTTTTTGAAGCAGGAATTAGTTCAGGGGAGTTCCCTGCCCTGCATTATTCCTATAGTCGGGAAAGATCATTGTAATGAAGACTTTCTGCTTCCACTGCCTGAAAAGCTGTTAATTTTGTATCATCATTACCAATTGGACAATAAGGATACACCAGACTGCTGAATATCCAATTAACCAAGCAGCCTTCCATCCAACAGAATGATAAAAATGCCACTAGACAATAGGACTGAAAAAAGTAACAACAATATAAGGCAGTAACTAAGGCATCATTTGTTTTAATAACAACCATAATTCATTAATGAAGACACAGTTTGCAAAAGTGCTATTGAGTGTGGCTTCAAACTAAAATAAGCTCTCGTGGTGATAATCCCACTTCATTGTTGCAAATGATGTCTCTGTTGGACAGGAGACCCAGGACAGTTAAAGCACTAGTTAAACACGATTCCAGGAATGAGAAGTTCTGAGAGCGTATCCTAATACCAGTAACATACTGAGAAAGCTGGGCTCAGTTTCAAAAACTATAGTCACTTCGGCATGCACATTTGCAGATGCTCTTCTTCAGATAACTTTTCATTTCCAAGTCATGCATTCTCAATACTTTCTGCAAACTTACTCCTACTAGTATCTGTTTCCTTGCTTGAAATTGGCAGTGAGCTGGGATTTCTTTGTTTGTTTTATTTTTTGCTAAAGTTATTTAACAGTTGTCTCACACTTGTAACAGAAAGCATCTTAGACCTGTAATACGGTCTTTGTGTTTGAAGAAGTCTTTAAAATTACCTATTCAAATAAAGATAACAGCTCTTGAAAGGAGAAATACAGGAATAATGATTTTTTTCTTTTTGCTTCTTTTCTTATTCTAGCACCCTCTATGCCACCATATGAACTTGAAACACCTTTGAATCAAACTGACAGCACTGTGACAGTCTTGCTGAAACCTGCACAGAGCAGAGGCGCTCCTGTCAGGTACTGGGGAAACATTCTTTATAAAATTAAAACCAAATTGATTAATTTCTCGAACATGTTTTCTGGGGATTTTCTACACAGCAATCAGTGTCTAAATTCATGTCTGTATTAGCTCTAATTAAATTAAATAACTGAAGAAAATGAAAGTGCTTTGATGTTGAGTGTTCGCGTATTGTTTAAGGGATTTGATCCAGATGCAAGTGGCTTGTTCTTTGAAGATAAGGAACAAAGCCATAGTTCTGTTGTGTGGGTGGCTTCTTTAAGGTAATTGCTTACTGCAGTGTTATAAGTTCAAGGGCATATCACATTTTTTATGCTGAGCTACTATCTTTAATATTCACTCTTCTTGTTTACTTCACAGATTTAAGATAATCAACTCTTAGTAAGTTAGCCAATTTAAACAGTATATACTGTAACACTCATAAAGTACTTACATTTAATTGACCCATGATAGCAGAAATGGGAAAAAGTGAAGCAACCTGGAAAAACCAGTAGCTCGGATTCTTTAGAGTTATGTACTAGCCTTTAATGAATTTCCAGTTTGCAGAGGTTTATTTCACAGCCAGATAACAGAGGTACTATGTAAGTCCTTCACTGATTAGAATAAAAGATGCCAGCTTTACAGCAAAGCAAACAGAGGAATGGTTAGATTATTTTGAACGAGAACCGGTAATGAGCTCAAAGTGTGAATAAATGGAAGTACAGATTTTTCAGAGGTATATGATGTTTTCCCTTTTGGCTAATCAAGAACCATCAGAAATGGTAAATAATTTTCTGACTGTAGGTAGAGTTTCCCCCTATAGTAAATGGCTATCAGTTATTTTCATCATGATGCCAATAAGGTTTTTGGTCATTTCTGTTTGGGAAATGCAGATCTAGTTGACTCATATATATCCGTGAATGAAAACAAGTGTTCTTTGTATTTCTTCAGAATATTCAGTGTTTCATTCAATTTATGCAACATTCATATATATTATATGTAGGTAGGTCTGCATTTAGGAAATGTCAACCTGTTGTTCATTCAGGCGTCTTTTTAAAATGAAAAGGTAACACTCTGGGGGAGTCTGAACCAGCTGAGAAAAACAACCCAGAAAGCAATTAAAGCAGGTTTAATGAAACTGTTTGATTTAGCAGACTAAATTAGAAACAGAGTGGTTTGATGTTTGTCTTATTTTATTTCACAAAGCTATAGTGTAGTCCTCCTGAATTGAAGCATCTGTATTAAAATAATGCCAGTTGGAATCATTGTTGCTTAAACACCAACATATTAGACCATTAATAAAAAATCACTTCTGTTCCTTTTATCTGCATCACGAACATCAAGTTGATTGACTTCTATAGCAGTAGTGACACATGAAGAACTTCACTGACAATAGAAAGGATCCAGTTAGGAGATTAAAGTGTGCCAAATAAGGGGATGAGTGGTTAGGAAAATAGGAGGAGAGATTTAAAGTAACATGAAGCTGTAGAACTGACAGATTAACACCCAGCAGCGAGCTTACTGAGGTCCTTTGCAACAGGCCTTAAAATGAATGCTGACTGCAAACCCACAATGTAAATACTGAGCGAAGCAGAGAGTGAAAATTAACGTAAGAATTTCTTAATACTTTTAAGATTTTATTTTGCGTTACACTCTCAAGCACACTGTCATTGCAGAGCTTGCAGAACACGTTCTGCATATGGATTTTATCATCTCCATCTGTATTCATCGGGTGTTAAAAGTTTAGCCATCCTTCATTTATGCACACCACTAAGCAAGATGCCTTGTCCATTGATTCTGCTACAGCTACCGGCTTGGTTCATGCAGATTTCTGAAGCTGCACTAAACTTGCAGTGTAAATGATAGTTGTTGTTTTATTGATCAACACACCAGCCGTGTCACATAAAATTCTTTAATTCCTGAGATGGATAAGGAGGGCCCAAATCGCACCATCCAAGTCAGTAATGCTGATACAAGAGGTCATTCAGAATTCCATTTTTTCTTCTGTGATTAAATTACTTTTTTCCACTTAAATATGAAGAATCCTGGTATCATCCACCTTATTTAGAATCCACACACAGCCACAACATACAAGGAGAAAAAGGGCAATGCTGATTGTTTAAATGTTGATTCAAAAAGCAGACTTCATAAAAATGTTCAGGAAGCTCTGTTTACAGTGATAAAGAACACATTAATCATGAAGGCCAAATGGCATTTCAGGTTCTTTTAGAATTCATAAGGCTGGACATGATTAAAATGTATTTTGTCAGAGTTTTAATACAACAAACACTGCTTGCTTTGTCTTCAATTTCAGGTCCATGTTTTAGGGTTGTTGCTGTGTTTATTTCAAGGAGATTATTTTGGAATTTTACATGTTTAAAGCAGTAGTGCATTCACTAATGATGAATGTATGCGCTTCTTTAACAGCTGGCTAAGCTATTGTGATTTTTAGAATTATTTCAATTTGCAAGGGTTTGGGGGTTGGGTTTTTTGGTGGTTTTTTTATTTTAAGATGATAGGTGTATGTGAGAGTCAGTAAAATTTTAAAGAACAACATACAAATCATACAAATTCATGTATTTTTCCTATTATGGCTTTTGAGCATCTTTTGAAGGGCTCACTTTTCCAAGGCAGTATCATTTGTACTTTTCACTTCTTCAGGGCAAGTTAGTCTAAAGTTTAAAAGACCCTGGGACCAGATTGTCTGCAGGTACATGGATCGGTCATTAGGAATGCTAATTTACTGCAAAGATCTGACTCATATACAGGAATGAAAAATGTAATGCTTGCTGACTGCATGTATTTAGCGTTATTTATCTATCCATCTGTGTTAGAAAGAGCTTTAGATTGTTTGCCGCATTCCGTTATAAAAGGTTCTTCTGACCTGCTCTGGGGAAGTTTTCCTGCAAGCTTTTAGCTTCAGCAGGGAGAAGCAAGTTTCCTTTGTCGCACAGATTTTCATTCAGTCTTGCCACAGTAAAGTTTGTTTCCACTTCTGTCTCCCTTATGTAATCAGCAAAATGCTGTCACCATACCACCCTCTTCCTGCTGCTCTGTGCCACATCCTCAGAAAGCCTGAACAGTAAACATCCCAAAGGTACTGGCCCAGATAACAGAGGAACTACCAGGCAATAGCAAGCACTCCCAGAGCAGCAAAGTGGGGAAAGAAGCAGGAAGGATAGGGGAGAGAGCAAGACTATCCAGGCTCTACCCTACCTCCTAGTCTCTTTCTCCCATTACATTGCAGAGCTCAGCTCATCTGGATTTACCCCATTAAACACTTGCAATCAGTTAATGGCCTGTTCAGCCACCCTTTCCCCTCTTCTCGACACTGCAGAGTTGGTACTTCCAGCCTAAAGTGAGGGAACAGAGGGTCAAGCATACCAGGTAGCAGCACTCTGTGAATGCAATACTTGGCATTTAGGATGCCAGAGTAGTTCCTATGATGAGTAAGTAGAATCAGTCCTGATGCATCTGAGGCTGGAAAGTCTAGACAGCGTGAGGGGTAGAGGAAGAATTGCAGCAATTGCTAAATACTTTTAATCTCTCTTCCCAGAAAAAGTAATGTTTATTATATTTCAGCCCAAAAGCCTATATAAAGTTGTTAAGTGTTTTGAAGTGCAGCTGAAACCTGTATGTTATCTAAAGTGATAAGCACTCCCTTCTACTATTTCACCAGGTAAACACTTTGTGATCTGTTCAGATTGTCTAAATTTCACAGAGATTTGCATTTCTTATTGGCCTAATCCAGACCTTTTAAAGGCACCCTGTAAATACTGGATGCATTGTCACAGGTGGAATTAGGGCCATCTGCACATGGTCCCTGGGGTAGGAGCAGCATAATTCAAAGGAAGACGCATGTTGTAAAGAAAACTTAGTCAGCCCCAGTCAATCAAGTACTTCATTCAGTATGTGGTTAGTCATTTCAAGAGCACTCATAGTATAATGACTCTTAAATGAATGACAGGGGACAACTAATTTCTACCCACTACCTAGCAGCTAGAAGGAGTAAATAAAACCAAGGTAGTCACCTTTGAAACACAGAGACTTTTATGTAATGCTGCAGTTCCCCACTGCACTCCACACAAAGCAAAGGTCACAACTGCCTTCCCATCGCTGCCACACACATTGCAAGATAGGATGGACATGTCTTAGGGCCTTGTCTCTTTCCTTTGACATGACTGGTGCCATGAGGATTAGCCTTCTACATGTCAGTCTGTTCTCTCTGCTCTGTTACTGTGTCTGCCCTCTCACAGGCTGGCAGCAGGAGCGTGCACTCCTTGTGTTGTGTCAGTTAGGGTGCAGTGCTATTCTGACCCTTCCAAAAGCAGAAATGGGATCATCCAAAGCCTGAGAGAGCTTTGCAGGACCCTTCAATCTGACAGCCAGCCTTCTAGAGAAGCCACTTCTATTCATGAAACTTAGCATCTTCAGAAAATCCCTTCCCTGGTTGGTAGATCAGCAGATTACATTGTTTCACTGGCAATCAAAAAAATCTAAACAAAAGCATAGGAAGCTAGCCAGGCTGTTGGGAACCCCCTGGCAGGGAACTCATAAAGCAGCAGGGCTTCACATACTCTGTATACAAAAGTTTCTGGATATTTTCCTGTGGTGGCTTGACCCTGAGGTCAAATGCCCACCAAAGCCACTCTATCACTCCCTTTTTCAGCTGCACAGGGGAGAAAATAGATATTGGGAGGCTTAGGAGTTGAGATAAGGACAGGGAGAGATCGTTCCACAGCGTCATGGACAAAACAGACTCAACACAGAATCAAGGAAAGCAAACAATCTAATTTATTACACTGCACTGCACACACAGCGAAACCAGAGTCGGGTAATGAGAAGTGCGACCAGATCTTAAAGCACAACCCCCCCCCCTCCTTCTTAGACTTCACTTCAGATTGTGCTCCCTTCTACCCCGCCATGGTGCTATGGGGAGGGGCAGGAACTGGGGGAATGGGGTTTCAGTCATTTTGGCATGAGCTGTTTTCCTTCTTAACCGAGGGAGGGGGGCATTCCTTACACCCTTCCCCTGCTCCAGCATGGGGTCCCACTCATGGGAGACAGTCCTCCATGAACTTCTCCGGTGAGTCCTATCTGTCGGGGCTTCAGCTCTTCACTAGACCTTCACAGCATCTCCTGTGTGTCTCCACCTGCTCCCGTGTGGAGCCTCTCCATAGGCGGCAGGTGGGGTCTCTGTCTTTTCCATGGGCTGCGGGGAGACACCTGCTCCACCATGGGTTTCGCCACGGGCTGCAGGGAAATCTTTCTCTGTGGCACCTGGGTCGCCTCATCCCCCCTTCTTCACCAGCCTCGGTGCCTGCACAGCTCCTTACATCTTCTCACTCCCTTCTCTGGTGGCAAAAAGTGGCTGCTTGTTTTTTTTTCTCCTAAATGTGATTCCCAGAGGTGCTGTGACCATTGCTGATGTGCTTGGCCTTGGTCAGCAATGACTCTGGCCTTGAGCTGGCTGGTGTGTGCTCTGTCAGGCTTGCAGAGAGTTTCTCACTGCTTCTTGCAAGAAGCCGCCCCTGCAGCCCCCTCTCCTCCACCAGAACCCAGCCACACAAAATTACCACATTTCCATAAGCTTGAAGAGACCGCAGGGCACACACATTGCTGATGTGAGCACATGGCAGCCGCAGGGCTGGGCCTTCAAGTTGCAATCCACTGCTCGAAGAACAGGTACTGATAGCTCAGTCTGATTCTCTGTGATGCATGGTAAGAGTGCAGCATTAATTCCCATGCATGAATTATGGAGGCAGGCATCATGAGGATGATTATAAATTCAGAATAAGTGAGCAAATGAGTTTTGAAATGAGAGGGCGCTGATTTGCACAATAAGGGACACCTTAGTGTTCTGTGTGGGCAAAAACATGGCTCTAGCACATGCAAATACAAGCATTGCGATATCTGTATTTTGGTCTCTCACATTTCCTACCTAGCATGTTATGTAATGCTAGCATGTTATTGTGATTTCCTTCTATTCCCAGTGACGTTACAGGGTAGTGCAGTAATGAGGAAGAAAATATAAATCTCATGTAGACACAACTGAGGAAAGAAATATCAAAACTGTGCATTAACCAGGAGAGATTTGGAAAGCTTCCCAATAAAGTGAAAAGTGAACTTTGGCCTTTCAAGAGCTCAGCTAAAACAGTCTAGGTAGTTGGTAGATTTATGATAGAGAAATGGTTATGTTGAAATAATGTTACTGTACGTGTTCAAATAGCATTACTAACTCACGAGTATTCTGAAATGTCATGTTCAAAATGCAGCCTTTTGAAATACTGTAGTCTACAATATTGTGGTCTACAAGGTCTAAAGAGCATGGAGGGAACTTACTGTCCCTTCTTTAATTTGCTTGCGATGAGCATTCTTTCTATTGTTTAAGGGTCTGTAAACATAAAGACTTGAATTGTATGCGCTATAGGGTCAGCTTTTGCCTGCAAGCTGTATTTCCAAATCATAGCTTTACAACCTGTAAGGCAGCCAGTAAACTTGTTTGAGGATGTCTGTGATACAGAAGGGATGAGGTTTTATTAATGCCCATAATTGTCACTTCTTTATAGCAACAAGTATAATTATTTACAGCAGAAGGGTCAATTTCAGTTTCATTGAGGGAACAGTACAATAATTGCTTATGCTGTAAAAATGCTGTAATTCTTTTTTGTTATGCAGTAGAACTTGTCCTTGGATTTTTACTGTGACTTGAGCTAAAATTTATGGTACGTGTTGCTAGGGCATGCCTGATGCAGCTTCACAAGTCCTGCTGGCTTGTTCAGAAATTTCTCTGGTCCTTTTACTGTGACTTCTCACATGGTCCCTGGGTAAAAGGAGCATTGAATCTTGATTCCGTTAAGTGGTAATTTGTGTCACTGAGAACCTGGCATGTAATGCTATCTGTCATTTACCAATGTGATTAGCAAAAATTAATCTATGATAAATAAAGCAAGCTAGAGCAATTCCAGAATAAAAGGGAGAATAGATTTTTCCATATCTCTGAGGAGATTGTTTTTCAGTATCATAACTCAACAATACTTTCTCAAGGGTTTTGGCTATAAATAAATGAAAAAATTGCTTCACTGTTATGGGGCTGTGCTTTTTTTTTCTTTTTTCCCCTTTCTTCTATGTGCTGGCCTCAAGTAGGATGGTCACCGTATCTTTACATGCTAGTCTTCTTTGGTATTGCTTACCTCTCATTCTGACAGCATGATAAGCTAGTTCTCTGCTAACTTCCTTTGGACCACTGGTGTTTTCCAATCTCCCTGGTAAAGGCTGAAATCCAGTAGCTGTTCCACTGGTAAACGATAAACTCTTGGAATTCATACCCTGTTTTGATGGCTCTGGACCACCAGCTTCAGTCAGAATTGCTAAAACATTTTTTTCTTAAACCTGCTTCCCAATTCAAACAGCTCAGTCCCTGAGTATGCAAGGAACATGCATACCGTGCTCCCATTCCAAGGAATGGCTGCTCAGTGCTCAGCTTACTTAAGTTCAGACTTCAGGCATACATATTTGGTAGGTAATTTTGTATGCCCTGCGCTGTTCTCTGCTACTGAGGCCAACTGGCTGAAAGCAGGCCAATGTCATACTGCAGAGCTTCCAGGCACAGCAGACTGGACATTCCCACCTACAGTTGGGGATGGGCCCTGAGTCACGTCTAGAAATTTTGTTGCGAGTGGTACCTGGGTGGTGCCAAAGCCCTGCTGGGAGCCTTGCAAGCCCTTTATCACAGAGGATGGTGTTGCATTTCTGTGATCAATCTCCTGTTACAGATTGGATGGATTTTACGCAGCTCAGTTTTAGCAAGTGCCACCAGCCTCTTCTCAAGTATCACTGTTCTCAGTAAATCAATTGAAACCTCTAACTAGGAGCATGAAGTTCCTAAAGCTCCTCCTAGGCAAGCAAGAGACCTGAAGTCCTTTTTCTTTTCTCAAGGTCTTTTAATGTGTTTTATTTTAGATGTTTACTAAGAACAGAAATATTGGGCAGAATAAGGGGAGTCTCCGTTTGATTAGACAGGTTCCCCTTCTGGTTCTCTGATTCTTCTTGTATTTCTGTCTGTGTGCTAGGCCAGCCTCAGCAGAAGACCACAGTAACGCTGTTCAGATGGATGGGAGCAATGTGGTGAAAGCCTCTCTGGTTCAAAACCGTATTGAACCCTGGCCTGGAGTCTCTGAGAACATGCTCAAGGCTTTAGGTTATTGTAGGAAAAGGAGGCATGACTGTCACATCTCTCATGAGGCAGCTCAGATGTCCGTACCCTAAGCAGATATAGACCTATACAATAAAGCCCCAAATAAGGTGCCTTTCAGGTCTCTAATGTAAGCATCTACTTCTGACCGAGTGTAGGTAGCTCCTCAATTACAGGTGCATTCATCGCCCCCCAGGGACACTATGAGAGGTACAATCCCACCTGCATCTCAAGAGTACTCCTCTGGAGGTGCACAGACACGTGTTTCTCTCCCACTGAGTGTCCAGGGGGATCAAGTGTATTTCTGTGTGCTTGCCTTGAGAGGTACTTAATTTAGGGACTATAATGAAAGAATAATGAGCATGGCTGGAAATTACTGTGTTGCATGATTTTAAAAAGGGTACTCAGGTTATACATACGTGAGTTCAAACCCAGACCAACCAGACCACTCCTTGGAAATCCAAGAAAGAGAGGTTGTTGCCCTGTGTTTACAGAAGTATGCCAGGGATTTGTTTTCATTTTACCATGTGCCATGGAAGGATTGAAGGAGGAGTATGTGAGTCAGCTCCATTTCCCAGAGTGGCTGTTGAACAGAATTATGGAGGGATGTACTTTCTGTAAACATTTTCAAGTCATTTTCTGACGATGTGTGTCACAGTAGCTCTATGTCCATTTGTAGCTGCTGTGCTGAGTGACCCGTTCTGAATTCCTGTAAAACTGGTTAGGAATTGTCAGGCCCATGTAACCCACTGCTGCCTCTGGGTGCTTTCACCATTGATCTTCCTGTTTATTACGCATGTGCACTTCCCATATCCTTAATGTCAATGTGAAATGAGATTTTTCCACTGTGGCTTATCATCTCACTACAGTTCTTTTGTTTTTGTGGAGGTTTGAATCTCAGCAGTATTTTTGTTCTGTAGTGCTGGGTGCCAGTGAAATGTCCTGAGTGAAAAGTAGGGAATAGCTTTTAGTGATGGTTCACCCATTTGGCTAAATAAGCCCTCAAGTCAGTCATACTGGAAGCCATAGCTGCTTGGGCTCTGTTAGTACTGAAGCCTTGACAATGTTGCATATCAATCTTTTTATGTTTTAGCTATGTCATATGCTTTATATTTCCAGTGGATCTTTAGAGATGTTTTCTAAGTATTTCAATTAGCTGTATTTAAGTGGCTCACAAGAGCTCTAAACCTAAACCCAGTGGCCATGATGTATATGTGTGTTCATTGTGCTGTATTCTGAAATACTGATTTATCAACTTCAGGTGGCCCAGTAACATTCTGCATGTTGTGTTTACAGAGATCAGATAGAAATGTAACTCATTATAACCAATTTGGCAGTAAAAGCAGACCCTGGCAGCAGCAGCAGCAGCACTGGATTGGGAAGCTGCACAGAAAATACCGAATAGCCTTTAGGATTAACCTTCAACAAATAGGATGAGTTGGAAAGCTTGCATTTTATGAGCTAGTAGCAAGAATGTGTGTTGTAAGGTAAAGGCTCATTTTTGAAAATAACAGAGCAGAAAAAAGTGTGTATTGATGGCTTGTGGTATGACTGTGAATCATCAAGACATGGCATGACTGACAGAGGCAAATAGGCTGTACACAGCAGGTGGGGTTTCCAGCAAGGGGGACAATCTATAAATGCTGTTGTACAAGACACTGTCAGGACCTTATGTGTACTCCTGTGCCTAGTTCTGATCTACCAAGAAATACTAATTTACTAGCACCACAGCAGCGAAGCATTAGGGCATAAATGATCAGGGAACTGGCAAACCTGTGTTACAAGTAGAGGGACCAAGAGAACTAGACTTGTTTCAGGTAGCCAGTTAAGGCCAAGAGAAGACATGGCTGTTTTCTAAAAATACATCAGAGGAATAACTTCAGAGAGGGAAAAGAACAATTTTGGTTCAGAGAGCATGTAAACAAACAGCTCAAATACAAAATCTCTACCCAGTGGTGAATTCTGAAACAGGTACAGATATAAATGTCAGGAAAGCGGTGCTAGATGAATTTAGAGAACTGATTATGTGATGTGGTATTGTGTAAGAGTTAGTCACACAGCATTGGGGTGCGAAAAGCCCCTTTTCAGTTTTACATAGATGTTCATCCCCCAAAAAAGCACAAGCTTTTGTCAAGATGCTCACAGGTTAGGGTCACCTTCATCAGGGAGCCAAAAGTCAGTGGTTTGGGGTTTTTTTTTCATAATTTATGTTGCAACACAGAAGTAACCTGTACCATTTTAAGTGCTTTTTCCATAGATTCTTTGATGAAGGTGTATTTTCATAGTGCTGTTGACCCTAGAATCTTTTCTTCTGGTATTGGTTTTTTTGAGCAAGTTTATGAGCCCTTTATTCACTAGGAAATACTAAATGGCTGCATTATAAAATATTTTGTTGCTAATGCATGAATGTATGGCAGGAGGGCTGCAGTTTCTAGGACAAAGTGATTTGGGGGAATTCCTCGCAATATAAATAATACTTGATTGACCCATTCTCTGTGTACTGAAGAATTTTGATCTGGTGTTGCAAGCAAACAAGTGAATGCTTATATTTGATATTAAGTAGTATTAAAGGAGATGAAAGGATAAGAAGGAATGCTACATGGAAAGAGGAAGAAAAGCTATAGATGTGCTGCGAGTGAAACACTGTCATTTCCCATACTGGATGCTGAAAGAGCATTCATTTTACTGAACATTAACATGAAAACTTTCTTTCTGTTACGCTGTTCATTTAAGCAGGAAAGGAAATCACTGGCATTTACAACAAGCATCATGACTCTAAAGCATTGTTAAGTAAAAGCTAATCTGCTCAACTGGATTACATTAAATGACATAAAGAAACATTAGAGTCACTTACTGGGCTCTACAACTGAAAGCAGCAACTCTTTAGTCAGAAGCAGTATAAAAGCCTCAGTCTGAAACAGTCTCAGGGAGCAGGAGGATAGATGTCTAAGGCATTATAAAAATGTTGAATTTAGGGAGAAATTACCATGGGGAAATCAGTCGAGGGCGAATGAATTAACCGTGTTCTCACAGCCAGGGTTGAAGCTGTTTTCAAGATTAGTCTCGTAGGGTACTAGAAGCACAGGGCCAGAATCTCATCTGTATTTAACAGCTGTGCTAATCCTGAACTGTGCAGAATCTTTTATCTACGGCCAGATTTCCTGTGGGAAGAGCTGTACAGTGTCATGCTGCCAAGGTTTCTATGCCACCTAATCCTACCAGAGTCATTCCCAGTGCGGGGAGGAAGAAGAGTTATACCTTCACTGACAGAATAGAAGGTCAGCCTTGTATTTATCCACAGAAGTCCTGAGAAGCTGGGGACAATGCCACAGAAACTGACTGTTTTCTGTATCCGCCTGAATCATTCTGCACTGCTGATTAAAGTGCCCTGCAGAGCCTTTTTGTGGAGAAGAAAGGATGAAAATGAACACAGACAGTAATCTCCATTTCCAAATTGCTGGACCAGGACCCACTGCATTTAAGTTGTGGAAAGAGACGATAGCATTGAGAGACACGAATTTTGTTGTGGTTATTTTTGCTGTGGTCCTGCTCTCCCAGAGCAGAGTTGGCAGGAGAAAATGTGTCTGTGCCTTGGGTTGTTTACGTGATAACACTAGGCTTTACATTTCCAAGTGAAGCACAGGGACATGCTGCTTTCCACCAAGCCTCCCATGAAAGCATTGCATCTGCTAAGAGAAAGTGGACAAATGAGACATCTTAAACCGCAGCAGCGGACGTGTTTGAGCTAGTCTCTCTGTGCTCCATGTTGTATCCCCTGGTTGAATGGATTGAAAACTCTATATCCTCTGTGAGTGCTTTAATGAGCAGTAAACAGTTTTCAAGCTTTGCATCAAAAAACCTGTTGAAATTGGCTTGTGTATTCATTCAGCTGTCTCAGCAAATATTTTTCAGTGGTGAATGCACACAAAGCAGCAGGTTGCAGAGCATCCTTGTAAAAGGGAGAAAATAAGCATTCTCCTTCTACCTATAAACAACTCATTTTAATACATCTATATGCTTAATTCCCCAGCCCAACTCAGTAGTGAGTTTCCAGTGTGTGTTTTTTTAGAATATAGAAAGATCTAATTCTTTTAGTGTTTTAATGTTTTAGGTCATTAATCCGTTAGCTGTCCTCCTGCTCTAAATACCATTTCTTAATTTTTATCTAATATCCAGTCTCCTTGATCACTTTGCTTGTGCATATTACTTGGCATTCCTAAGTAAGAGCTGTGAAACTTGCCCTAGAAAGACCTGTGAACATTGTTTTTTTCAGTGTCCACACCTCATGGACAGTCTCCAGGGCAATCACAGCACTGCAGGAGTTTATGGTGTACTAGAAAACATTGAAGTAGAGCATTGTTTATTTGTAATCCATTTTTCTTAGTAGAAGTGATTGTTGAAGAATTTGTAAACCTCTGAAGATATTGCAGTAGATGTGCAGATCTTTACATCTATAAGCCCTGTGGTTGTTTTTCTTACCTTTTGCAAACTGTGCATCCCTGGGAATTTGGAGAGAACAGAACAAAAAGCACCGCTTCAGGATGCAGCATCATGCATTATAAACATGAATAGGGAGTTGAATGCAGGAGAATGAGCAATAGTGCATCCTACCCTTTGTGCACAGTTTTCAATCTGAGGAAATCTTCCTGTTATTTAGGACGATCACATTATTTCTCAAAGTATTTTTTTCATTATTATTTATCTTTGTGTTGCTACTAATCTTCTCCAGGGCTACTCAAGAAGAAACCTGTGTTTTGCAAGTGGCCCTGGCTTTCTTCGAAAGTCAAAATGACTCAGGCAGGCTATTGCATAAAGACTGCCTCTTCTTCTGTTACTCCATTCCTTTTCATTTCAGTACAGTGTTTTATCATACTATGTACAGCAGCTATAAACATTGCAGAACAATAAAAACATAGTATAGTATTTCTTAAAAGAATACTTGACTCTCAGAATTACTTAGTTGAAATGTTACAGCACATTCATCACATGCAAGTTTAAAGAACTAGTAATGTGGCTGTTTGGTTTGGGCCTTCCTGTTTTCTTAGGAATCCAAGTGAACTGTTCGGACCTTGCTAGATCTGTTCCCTACCTACCTAACTTGTGAAGACTGGGTAATAGCATTGTGTCATATTCTACATATTGTGTCATGTCTACAATAAGAAAAATAATTAGTTCGTTTTTTCTTTGCACCATGGCTGACGTAGCAGGAAGGAACCAGGTGGAATCTGATGGTTCAGGTACTGACAGTGACTTTGCTGGAGCTGAAAGTGTGTGCTAACAAGTTTTTCCATTCCAGCAAGAAGCAGACTTAGAGCTTGTTATCACTAGTGAGCTTCCTTTGAATATCAGAGAGTCAGGTGTACACTCTCAGAAATGCTGCTGATGATTCTGGTAAGATGGGCTGCATGATCTAACCAGCTGACAGGTCGTTGCATATTGGTTTGCACATGTTAAGGCTCCTGGAGTTTCCTTTTGTTACTTCGTGGCAATCTGTACTTCAGTAGCATCGTGCATCAGTATTTGCTCTCTCTGCGACAGATCGAAAAGAAAGGATTGGCTCTGTCATGGCTTTCAGTTTTGAGCATTTCCTTCAGATCCCCTCTAACTTTGTTCCTATTTAGGCTAAATTATTTTAGACAGTTTTGCTTTCTTTAATTTCTTTTAATCTGTGACAAGAGTTTACTCCTTTTTCCATGCTTTCCAGTTGCTTTATAAATTGGCCTTGGCAACCTGAACAGTACTGAGTTGAATGGTGTAATATTGGCTTATAAAAGGACCTCATTTGCTGTACCATGATATTTTTCTCTCATATTTATGAACTTATCATTTTTCTGTGTTCTTTTTAAAAAGAAATTAGGCAAAGAACATAAAGCTGATTAAGAAGCTTTGAAATGGTCTTTGGATTGTTCCAAGTATCATAAATGTAAATTCATTGAAAATATGTTTTCTGGCTCAGTACCAAAATATATCACCATAGTTTCAGCAAAATTCATAGAAATAGAAAACAGTGTTAAAACTTAAACCTTAAGCATCCAATTCTTCAGATAATGAAAATCTTATTTTATGATATAATGGCACATTTTAGTCTGCAATAATAGATAAGATTGCTCGGTTCTTATGATTCACTACTGTGCATGGGATTTCAAGGTCACATTATTTGATTTAGCCTAACTTTGTACTTGTTTACAGTCTAGTCACATTCAGTTAAATATTTGGTAGTTCCTCTGACTCCACACTCAGGTAAATAATTTATACATTTTAAAAGAAATTTTAAAGTAATTTATATTCCACTGCTGGTGGTTTTTTTGGAGGGAATAAATAAAAAAAGTAAAAAATGTCTTTCTAAAATGGTAGGGCCACATCTGCTACAGTTTGGTGCTGAGAAACGGCCACTTTGACTGAAACAAATACTTTTAGAATCAACTGCTGATTATTATCTATTTTTATACCATATAAGGGGATCATTTTGCATAGCGTGTATGATAACTAACCTTTAATTATAATTGCCGTGTCCTTGTGCTTGTTACAAATTTCTAATTACTAAATTGCAATGACATCAAAGAAAAAAACACTCAGACAAAGAAATCTTTAAATTAGTTAAGTCAAAAAAAAATCATCAGCAAAAATCTTTCATCTTGACCTAATTTTCTTGAAATTCAATGCCTGATGTGAAGATTAATAACAGGTGGCCTTTTAGGGAGCACTCAGCTTGAGCCTAATGTTCTAGTCGTTCTTTTATTATCCCAAACCTCTATAACTAAAGGATTTTTTCACCCTGCCCTTTGTTCACAATATGGGACTGTAATTGAGTTCATATTTCTCACCCAACCTTTCAGCCGTAATTAATATTTTATTACATCAGATTTTATCACTAAATAGCCCAGCAGCAGGGTATGGAGCCACACGCACGCTCCCGCGCGCGCGTACGCACGCACGCACACAAAAGCCATAGTGACCTACGGATGCCAGGCGAGTTCCATGTAATGAGTTATGGTTGAGCGAATACAAAATACATTTATGGTGCCCAGCTAATATTCCAAAGCAATTTAGGACTGATCTTATCTTGATCAGACCAGGACAAAGAGAAATTAAAGTTACAAGCATGAAATATTCAACACTGTGTTATTATATCAAACACGTGGCGTCTAACAAAAATTGTCTGTGCAAGACCAGCTATTATCTGTTTTCATTATTATGTTTTATGAGCAGGAATGGCTCAGGTCATACGCTTTTTGTACTGAGAGTTGCACACTGTTCTCAGAGCTTTGCTAAGCATGAACACCTCCACAGCATGACAGATGTAAAAATCTGAGCATTTAAGTCGCTATGCTGTTTGTTCTTTACACTGGAATAAACCAAAATGCCTTCCTTTCACGGCAGTGCGTGCATACCGAGGGGTTTGTTCTTACTCTAAACTATTCTGGTGGAAAGAAGGCGTTTTTAATACAACTCTTGAAAGATGGAGGCAGCCTTATCATATAAATAACTGTAAACGAGATTGGAGATAAATTGTTTCCTAAACCTAGATAACTTCGATGATCAGTGGTTTTCATTCTGAAAGCCTCCCACATAATTTGGGACTAACTGGCATTCCTGCCTAAAATTCCTGCCTAAAATTCCTTCAGGCAGGACTTTACAGAAATCTCTGTCCCACTCTCCCTCTCTTTTCCTTCGCTTACCTCTCTCCTTCCACCTCTTCCTCCTTCCCTCCCAGCTTTGAGTAGGTGATTTTGGGGAAAAATACTCAAATTAGGAAGGAGGTCACCAGCAGGATAGCTAGAAGCAGCTCTGTACTTGAGGTGGTTTGCTAATTCTTTAATATCAGCAGAAAAGCCTCTTGAAACGTCTCTCTGCAACAGAGGTTTTTAAAATTATCTTTATTTGTACACAACAAAGTAGCCCAGATAAAGAGTAGGCCCATCTTCCTCAGGGGAGAGCTCTGTTGTAGAGATGAAGAGAAGCTAAGCCTCTTCAGATGGCCAGGAGATGAATTACTGTGTCTTTGTGGTTACTATGGTAGGAAGGATGGCCTGGAAGATCCAGCACTGGGGCTCAGTACAGATGACAGCATGGTTTTATTTCTGGTTTGAGTGGGGACAATCTGTGTAATTTTCTGCAAATCAATACACTGTGCTCTCTCCATTTCTATGTTTAAAATTCATATAAATGGAAAGAGCATTCTCCTCATTAAAGGAAAAGAGAAAAAATGTATCTATGTATGGTTCTGAACAACTTGGCAGTGGTGAAGAGTGCCACAATAAGGAGCTGTATGTATAAGTAACTGTCTGGAGAGCATTTACTTTTTTTTCTTAAGTTACCTCTTCCTTGATGCCCACCAGAAGTTCTCAGGACCACAGCTTTGTGGACTGTTGTGTGGAATTATTATCCCCAGAATCCATCCTTGCTTTTCATTCATTTTAAAGCCATGTTGTGAGCAGACTACAAGGGAAGTAGGAGGCATTTCTGTTTTATGCTGCTCTGTAGTGAAGTCAGTCTTAAAACGCTGGAGAATCTGAAGCCTTAGGTTGATTCATTCTACAGCAGCATCATGTCAGTTAGTGATATGGCTGCTTGGAGTGAGATCAGTACTATCTGCTGTCTAGAGGGACCAAGCACTTAACACTCAGTGGGACTAAAAGCTGTTCACTGGTAAAATAAAGGGAGGAAGTACTTCTTGCCTTGTATGTGCTACATAACATATCCAAGGTAAGAATTAAACTTTCTAGAACATAACTAAGTTAAAGTTTACACATGATTTTATCCTGATTTCCTAAGAAAACAAGGTTTATGTATCATACTGTGCACCTGTCTGTATGTTCCTTCTTTCCCTCATTAATGTTGGACCTCCTAGAAATATTGCAAGCATATATGAAATATTTTAAGTGTTGCGTAAATAGTTTCTCCCACATTTTGGAATCTCTGGGTACAGAGGACAGACCCAGATTAGCATGTTGAAGGACGAGATGGAGTGTACTGGTTAGTTCATTACATTTGGTCCATCAGCAGAGATCTACAACTCTCAAGCCCATATGTAGCCCAGAAGTAGTCACAGCATGTGTTGCCTCTTTTCCAGCCAATGTTTGGGAGATGCTAAAAGTAGCTGAGCATATTGAGGGTGGGAGCTGGGTATCACAGACAATGTGTAATATAGATGGGATTACGGTGTGTTCTTGGGCACACGTTCTGAACTTCTTGCTGTAAAACTTGTAGCATCTTAGTCTATTTTAAGGCTTTGAAGCATCTTCTGTTTCAAATGGCACTTAAAGAACCTACTATCAGATTGATCTAAATGGGCTGTTGTTGTCCCATATACATGAAAGAGCTATCAGCAAAGACATTTTATGTTTGCCAAAAATATAATGGTAACATACCTGTTAGAAAGACTATCAGCTTATATATACTGGAGTTATTTGTGAAAGAAGCCAGGTATATAGAGCATTTTAGAAAATATTTAGTAAATCATCATGAGTATGAAGAGATCTTCTAGCAGTCACACTTGGATAAGCAATTCACCCCCCCCAAAACTGCTAGAACTATAATATATGATTTCATAACTATAGTGTGAAATCTAGTACTTTTATAAATTACATGAAATACAATTTTCATGTAATTTATAAAAAGTAGCTGGCTGTAAGTTGTTACCAAACGTTTTGTTTAAACTGTGTCTATACTAGATAGACAGTTACATTTTGTCTTTCCTCCTCCTACTTTGTCTTTCACTTCTTGTTTATCAGAGATGATGGTACATCTCAACCTGTTTTGTACCTGTTCTTTTACCTTCCTTTCTCTTCTCTACATTCTTAGCCTGTGTAGTCTTTTGTATTCTTAAATGTTTCAATCTTTTTATGGTTTTGTTTGCTCACTTTCTCATTTTGCATGCAGTTACTTATCTGCAACATAAAACTATTTAAATATGCCTTTACAGTCTCTTCATTCTAAACATTTATTTTCTACAAAAAAGTAACAAAAATCCACTGCCAAATCTCTGGTTCCCTTCTTAGCTCGTCACTTGCAGTCTGTATTTAGCAGCTAGATCTGATACAGTATGGACTACACTGGGGAGATCTGTAATCAAAGATCTATTTTGCTTGTCCAGCAAGTGCACAGTTAATTGCTGAGAGAATTTGTGAATATAGAGCTAAATGTTCTCTTGCCTTGCATTACGTACGCCTGTAGGAAATTGCTTTGAAATCAGTGTGAAACAGTATCATTATGTTGTAGTGTTGTGAAGTGGGGTTCTGGTGGAGAAGGGGGGGCTGTAGGGGTGGCAAAGCAAACACAGCCAAACAGAGCCACCACTGACCAAGGCTGAGCCCATCCCATGCAATGGTCACAGCACCTCTGGGAATCACATTTAGGGGGAAAAAACCTGCAAGCAGCTGCTTTTTGTCACCAGAGAAGGGAGTGAGGCAATGTAAGAAACTGTGCAGGCACCAAGGCCAGGGAAGAAGGAGAAGGGGCGGAGGTGCCCCAGGTGCCAGAGAGAAAGATTCCCATGCAGCCCATAGAGAAACCTATGGTGGAGTGGGTGTCCCCAGGCAGCCCATGGAAGATGATAGGGAGCAGAGACCCCACCTGCAGCCCATGGAGAGAGAGGGAGTCTGTTTTGCCCGTAACTCTGATTGCACAGTGATCTCTCCCTGTCCTTATCTCGACTCCTAAGCCTCTCAATATATATTTTCTCCCCTGTCCGGCTGAGGAGGGGAATAATAGAGCAACTTTGGTGGGCACCTGGTCCCCAGCCAGGGTCAAACCACCACACACTAAAAATAGGTTTAATTTTATTTTCATTTTTCACTGACTTTATTCTGTGGAAGTCGGCTGAAAATGTACAAAAGCTATGCATTCTCTTGGCATTTGTGAGTTTGAGGGCAAAGCAGCTAAATACATGAATCCATACTAGGTATGGAGAGCACAAGTCACAGAAAGGTTGTAAGTAGTTCAGAAAAGGTATATTTCTGATCATAGGGTTTTTTATTACCTGTAATGTTTTAGAACTTTTTTTCAGCAGAATTAAACAGTGAAAAACTTTACCTTTAAAATTACAAAGGGATGTATATGCTTATCTTTATAGAAATAAAACCCCAAAGAGTAGCACTATGTGGTTATTTCTAAGTATGAACACTTACTAATGCATTTTCCCCATCACATTGATCTTACCAGTTTAGTCATAGTCAGTCTCTTGGAGAGTGAGGGTGGTGAAACTTAATTTCAGGATTAGGGAATTTCAGGTGCAGAAATATATGGAACAGTTGTGGTGACATAGTTACCTCCCTGTCATCCTGTTTGCTGTAGTTCTGACAGTCTTTCAGGCTTGTATACCAGGACAGTAGTATCACTCCCAAGCCCTAGCTTGGCACCATTATTTTAATAATTAGAAATAATTAACCATGGGGCTCTGTACTCAAGGAGAAAAAAAGTTATCAAGATTTATTTGGTGTGTTGGGAGAAGTAAGAGGCCACTTCTGATTCCCTCACCAGTCACCAAATCTCAGTTAACAGCAGGAGCAGTCTCTTGTATCGCAGTTATTTTTGGCATTCTGTCTAACTGCTTCTTACAGATGTGTTGATCAAATGGTTCTTATCAATTTCAATAGTAAACTAATAGTAAACTAATAACTGGCTTTGAATAAGGGTAGGTTAGCATATGTATTGAATTTTTTGGCTTTTGCAAGAGATGGACTGAGTTAAAAATGCAGTCCATTGGCGCGCTATATGTTGTAAAATGGAATACACTACTACTACCACTTACATCTTGGCAATCTTTTATTATCCTTCTAAAAGAAAAGTAGTGCAAACTGAAATCCTTAAAAGATTTTTTATTCTCTTTCTCTCTCCCTCTCTCTGTCCTTTTACTGATTTTTTGACTAACAAAACAAAGTTATACTTTGAGTCATCATTTATGGAAGGCAGAAACATTTCACAAGTACACGTCACATAAATGGTATGTGATTGCCTGACATTAAAAGGCTGAAGATCTGCTGGACGATCTCTGCACTAATGCAGGTGTGCTTAGATTCTCTGAAACAGCTAAGTCGTATAATAGGAAATAGGAAGTACCAAGGCAGAAATGAAATATACTGTCTCACATGACACCCATCTTGCCCTGGAAGATGGAAGGAGCGTGTGTCATTGTCTCCTTTTTATTTCTTGCAAGAAAATTTCTCCTTTTGGACTCCAGGCTCTGATGTTTTCCTTAACAGAGTCCAAATTCACAACAGAGAAATTTATCAGTGTTTGGAAAAAACATTACAATCTATGAGGAACTTACAGTGGCCATTGCTTTACCATTTTCAGGTCCCATCTGACTCTTCCACGGTTAAGATACTATGTAGCAACTCTTTTCCTTCTTGAAGGAATTAGATGCATTTTCATATTCTCCCCTGGTGACTGTCCTTGGAGGAAAGAACAAGGCAAATAACTTGCAGTGACATAAGGCTCTCCATATGAGAACTGTCGGGATGTCCTGTAGAAATCCATAGAATACTAAGGAGAGGTTTGCTTGGATGTGTTTTTCCCAGCAAATCCCCTTTGTAAATGCTGAAATTTAAGTCTTTGAGACTGTCCATATGAAAGAGTTGGGGAGTCACGAAGCAGCTTAGGAGTTTTACATTAAAAACCAGATACCGTTCCCTGCTGGACTTGGGTCTGTGAAGATAAAGCTTATTACGACACTTGAGAGTTTACATTTGGCAGTATCTCTAGGGGCTGAACCTAAGCTGTCTTATCTCCTCCTTTACAGCTGTTTAGGTATTTCTGCCTTGATTGATCTGAGAAATAGGTCTCCTTGGCTGACAATGGAGGTGCTGTATAGTATTAGTCCACTCTTGTGTTCACTCCAGCGCTGATTCCGAAAGATTTGTGGCTTTCTCCAATTCAACTTTTCCCGTGGGCTGGAAATTCCAAGTGCTTGTAATAGTGTATCCTGAGAAAAAAGACAGACCCTACCTTGGAGAATCTAACCAGACTTATCTCTTGACTTGCAAAGACAGTAAATAGAGCCAGGTGTAGAAGTAGCATCATTCCATTCAAGTTGCAACAAGCTACTAGCACAAAGAATTTTCTTTTCTTAGTCCCTTTCCAGCATTTTGAAAGCAACAACTGTCCCACAGGCTTGGAAACCTACCAAAGATTGTGAAATTTTTGTTTACATAAGATCTCCTGGCATCAAGTAAAGATGCAGACAAAAGTTACAGGGTCTTAAGACTCCATTCACAAAAAGAAAATGCAATGCACCTTTAACGCTTGAATGTCAAGTAATTAAATGTGAACAATTGCAAGAATGCTAATGGTATTATTAATGGTATTATTTGCCGCATTGCCTAGTTCACCTCATTTTTCCCCTTTATAAATTGGATCTTAGCGTGTTACTTTAACAATATTTGCATCATTGTTGGCATTGGTACAGAGCCTGAATTTGGAGATTTTGTTTGGTCTGTTTTGTTTTTCTGTACTGTAAGGTCTCTGTTTTCCTATCTGAACCTTACATTCATGCAAGGTTCTTTTTTAAAGCTTCCTTCATTTTTTACTCATTTTAGAAGCTATAGCAGACAAGACTGTATTTTGCTCAAAGCCCAGAAAATCTCTGATCTCCCAAATAAAATGTTCTTGAAGTAGAGGGGGCCACTTTTGGCAGGCTTCTCCATCATTAGTAGGCATACTTATTTGTCCTTTTGCTAATTAAAAACTCCTTGGTCTGTCTTCTACTCCTTAAACTCCAGGTTTATGGAGTTATCGGTCTAATACCCATCCCATCTGTAACAATGTCAATTCACTTTCAGAAAAAGAAAAGAAAAAAATTCCAAACTCATACAGATTGCTGAATTTCAAATGTTTGGATATGAAAAGTCACCCCTCCGAAACAAACTACCCAAGTTATGTTCTTTCAGACTGCAGTAAATACTGCACCCAGGTCTTTCAGTTTATAGCTGTTGATCTGGAATATAGCAGACAAAGCACAGTTGAACAGTGTCTGCTTCTCCCTTTGCCAAAATACTCAAAATTACACAGCGGTCAGAGGGACAGGACTACAGCAGAGAAGTACAGGCTCTTTGGCTTCACACCATACTGCACATGAAGTGTGTTTTATTCAGTATATAGTATGTGTTGCCAGAACTCCTGACCCCCTGGCAAAGGCTACATAGCTATGGAGGTGAGACACCTGATAAATTGAGGATTGTCATTATCACCTTTGTTTAATGCCACCTATAATAGAGATTCTAACTCAGTAGGAGGAGAGTTAGTGGCAATTTCTTGTAGCCTTCTTCTCTTTCCCTGCTGACTGTAAATTATTAATTCCTGTCCTTTTTAAAGAGTAATTTCCCTCTTCCATTTCAAGATACGGTTTACATATGATTTCTAGCACTGTAAAATTTTAAGTTATAGAATGAATTATAAGAGTCTACTGCAATATAAGGGCAGGAAGAAATACATCAAAATCTCTTAACCCGTAATAGATATGTTACGAACATGTCAGAGACAACTGATGACAGAGTTGAAGTTAGGCTGCAGATTATATCAAAAAAGTGCCCAAAGATTGTCTTTTTTTTTCAAAGAAACTGCAATAAATAATAAAAAAGTTGCCTAATGTATCATCAGCAAAGATATGAGAAGCTTGGGATGTAAAACATGAACAAAACAACTGATATTTTCAAAAAGTGTTTATGACTTAAATGGCAGTATTATAGAAGAACTTTCAGTGTCTACACAAGTATTGGTGAAATGGTGGGGACCACGTAGACTGTTACAGTTTGAGCAGGTTCTTCATGGATATAAAACTGAGATAACAAGGTGGATCTTCAGGTTTTTAAATTTGCCATCTCTTGGAATTTTGGTATTTTAGTAGAAGTGTAGTGAAGTGATTCTTACATATAGATAAAGTAGGGCTATGGGAATAAGTAACTGAAACAATGGTCAGCATGTAGATTAAAGGTTTGAATTGTTCAAATCTGTTAGCATTAAGACAAAGCAAGCGTGCAAGTCATGATACAGAAAAAGATCTATAAAAAGTACCAGTGATATATGTGCAATAAAGCATGAGGCTAAGGAGAGACATACTACAATGAGCAGAAAACTTCAAATTAATCTCAACAGTGTCAC